>JANRMT010062854.1:24240171-24268960 GCA_026402145.1 Polypterus bichir lapradei | reverse complement strand
TACAGCTTACTTACAAAAGTTAAGCAGGTTTCATTTCGAAATTCTACGTGTAACGGTCATAACAATCAACAGCGTCCGCCATCTTGAACTTTCTTATTCATGGCCCCATCTTAACGAAATTTGGTAGGTGGCTTCCCTGCGTTAACCGAAACCAATGTACGTACTTATTTCAGTGGTGTGACGCCATTGTCAGCTGCCATATTGAACTTTCCAACGTCACTAATTCTCCAACTTCCCGTGTAGGTAGAAGGCTGAAATTTGGTACTTATTTCAGTGATATGATGCCACTGTCGGCCGTCATATTGAACTTTTCAACGGTCTTTGTTACTTATGGGCCCATCTTCAAGAAATTTGGTACACGGGTTCCCAACGCTAACTGAATCCTACTTAAGTACATATATATGTCCATAGCCTGCAGCTCGGTCACCGTGTGAGGCGGCGTTGGGTCCCCCATCCCAACGCCTCCCACGTTGTTGGCTGCCTGCCTATATAAGGCCATCTGTCGCTCCAGTCTCTACATTCCCTTCCTTGCTTCGCCACGGTATTCACGTCTCCCTGCTGATAACTACAGCCTTTTTATTTAATCCACGGCTTCTCCACTGTTTTATTGTTCATTTATTATGATTATAGTTATTGTGTAGGTATTTTAGACTTACTTTACATTGTTCAGGTACCCATTTCCTTTATCATTCCAACCGTACCCCCATTAACATGTCTATCGAGGTGATCACCATCGATCAAAGAACTGTCACTTACCAAGTGGTTTCCATGCCCGGAGATGGCACCTGCCTTTTCCATTCTCTTTGTTACATATTGCACGGCCATATCAGGCTCACTCTTGATATCCGGAGGAACATTGTGTCTTATGTATTGAATGACTGGGACAGGTTCAAGTGTGTGGACTGATGACGGTACAGGAGATAATTATACCACACAGGAGCACTATAAGAGTGAAATGCTTAAGTGTACCTAAATGACCAAATATTTTAAACCTTTGGACAACCGCCAATGCCTCTTAAACATCTTAGATTCACAGGTGACGATTTCAGTAGTGGACACTTTGATGTTTAGAAATGTTTAAACTCTCAAAAGCTGGATGTGAAGTTATCAATCAAACTGGTTGTATGCTTACAACGCTTGACAGATGCCGAATGTCTCTTCAACACAAGTCCTACAAATACTGTCGTAATTGAAACAAACCATGAAACTCAAACCGATTATGACAGCAGCAATCCAAGCTGTGAGATTTGAGACAAGATTACTGTTCACATGGCCAACTGTACGTTGTATGCTCAAGAGTAAGCTCAGCGCACAGCTACAGCTTGGTCATATTACAACTGAAGGGCCGAACTGACAACGTGGCATACAAAGAGATCCTTAACAAATAATTATTGGTATATTTTCCCTCAGTTTTAAAAACGTTTAATTGTCTTCTTAATAAAAATTTTAAGGCAGTACTTCGCCGCTGCGAAGCGCGGGTATTTTGCTAGTCAAAAATCTAAATCTGAAAATTCCTTTCATTTTTGTTTTTGCTTCTAAAATGAAATTTCAAATACCAAAAAGTACACGGACCTATATGGAATACCATTAGTCTAGACACCCAAATATTCTATTCACTAAATCATTATTTTATACTTTAGGGGATTCGTCTAAAGAATTGCCACAATTTCTGACCCAAAATATAAGTAGTATGCATGATTAGAATTAGTCGACATAAAATGGCATTTTCTGTTTTTATCTGGCCTTGACTGTTATAGAACCAGTGGATCAGAAATGTTTAAAAAGAAAAGTGTTAAATGTAAGAGGAACATATAAATACAACAAGATCACTACTATTATTCCAAAGTTGTCTTGATTACAACAAATATTTACCAAATATTAAGATTATGAAAAATGACATTCAAATTTCAAAATGAACAGAGGATTACCTGATGTCTCATATCCAGGGTTAGGACCAAAATAAGCACTCTTCCTCCGATCCTGTCTTGTGGGTCCTGCATGAAAAGCAACAGTGTCAAATTATCATGTGGTATAAAAAAAGTCTTCAGTGTCCAAAAGACTTACTTTCTGACACTCTAAAACAGTTTTATTGAGGGCCAAAAGTAACATGCATGTGTACCGGATACCCAATGTGGGCTGGAATCGGCGGTAGATTCAGAGACCCATTATTAGGGCCCGATTATTTTACCAGTAGGAATTGCTTTTAATTCAATAAAAAATATTTATAAACCATTTATAAAAATATTTTTAATTTATGGATCCATTTATTAAAATATTGCAAAGTGTAGTTTTGGATTTTTTTTTTTACTTTTATAAAATGATAAATTAGGTTAATCAGAATTTTATGATAAAACACAAAATGTCTATAAAATAAGGTATACAGTACACAAAAAAATATTCCAAGTTCTAAGTCAGCATCATTCTGAGCCTATGGAAATACAACAAATATCAATAAAATATTCATGCACATTGATAATTAATTGCGGTTGGCAGCTGAAACACTACAATATATAGGATTTTAAAGAATTTTAACCATTGATTATACTGCAGTATTTATAGGTTAGATATACCTTTAATGTATTTTGCAGTTTTTTTTTTTACATTGTACTAGTCAGACATTCCCAGTTCTTGAGGTGTAATTACAAATATGAATTTTACTTATGTAGCACTTGTTCCTTATCAATCTTATCCTGTATGATACACATGGAGCAAACCATTTTTATTTCTTTTGAATAAAATGGTCAACTGCTTTACCAAAGCATATACTTGCAGAGCAGAGCAGTTGCCAGAATTGCAAAACTCTGTGGACGCTGGTAAGAGACAGTGATAGGCAAGTAGTTTTGGGCTCTTTTAGTCTAAGTGTGTTGCACAACAGTTTGCAAGATGCATTCGATAACAGTTACAGGCTGTCTCAATTGGTGTGCAGTGGCTCAAAAGGGGAGAAGAGGAACATGATTTGGTAATCCTGGATACAAATTAGTATACACTTTTGTTTCTGTGTTTTTAATTTCACTGATGAAATTTGGGTATAATTTTAGGGCCATTATAATATTCCTAAACTTGGCAAAAAACATATGTTCATAATTGCCAATTATCAGATTATCTGAAAAGACAAGAAGAAAGAGCAAATAAAAGAATTCCATTCTATTTACATGGATCTTAACAGTAAAAGTTCACATCTTAGCAGCCCAAAGTCAAAGATTTCTCCCCCCCCCACCCCCCATCAAGTGCCTATTGTGGACCAGGCATTCAGGAAGCCAACAGAACAGCTCACTGGGCCATCTGAAGTACAATGCAAAGTTATTTTATATGCAGTATGTTGTATGTATTAAGATCTTTTCAGGAAAAAAAAAACAAAAACAAAGGAAAAACAGTAACAACTTTTTGCTTTTTAGGTGTTGTCAGCTTTTGGGGTTTACAGTTATTGTAGTGCAGACTCCTGCCTATTTCTACTGGAAAAAATAAGTGAATATAAAGAAAACAGAACCCAATATAAAAACAATGAAAACATGTTCACTCCTTAAAATACAAGCATACAAAACCAGCCAGAAATGCATCCCTCAAAAATCAGCCACCCCAATTTGTCATGCAAGCATGCTGATACATATCTGGAGGTCAATGTCACTAGACAGTCTTTTGAACATGGACACAATATTTGTTCACAATATATGAAATGGTTTGTTGCCGCATGCTGCTATTAAATTTACTGCTAATTCAATAAGACTGTTACACTGATACCACTACTTCTCATGATGGGGACCTTTCTTAAAATTATTATGCAAAATCAGCCTATCTAGCATTATAATCTGTTTCTTTACTAGAGTATATGCCAACAACAACTGCAAGACGAGTCCCATTTTATACTGAATGCCAATCCATGTAAGTCCACCATTACTCTCTCACACACACACACACACTTCTAGGGTAACCTGAAAGAAACAGTGTGTCTGCTTTTCAACTGTGGCAGCAAACAGGACCCAAAATCAATGCACTCAAATACCAGGAGAATTTGCAGTCAAGGATATGCGGTTATTGTAAAGAAATAAAAGACTCATTACTTATTTCAAGACATGATGTTTACAGCACAGCTTGCATTTGAATGTTAGCTCTTTCTTAAACACAGTTTTCTCATTAAGAGCACTCAGGTGAATGTTTGAGTAACATTGCCGTTCCATGTTAAAAGCCCTTATTGTCATGCAGATTACTTGAGTTTACTATGAAGGCTTCACTTCTGTTACCTGGTAAGGAGGGCACAGCAATCATCACTATCAGCAGTCACATGAGGTTAGTGTGCTTGTGATGGTTAAGCAACAGTCCAGTCAAGAAATTACCTCCTTGGTGCCGCGATTTGGATTCAACAGATCATAGCTGACTTGTCACCACAGGGGCCAATGTGTAAGATGGCAATGGCTCAAATACATAAAATGTGTTATAAAATATACAAGTCCCACCATAAACTGACAGTCTGTGATGCTATAATGAGGACATTATGGATACGTTCAATTGGCTGTCATGACTTGATTTTTGCCTATCCATTCAGAGAACAAAGGAACTTTTTGGACCCTTTTTCGTGTCGTGGTGAATGTGCGTGCTTGCTGTTAGTGAAGATTTATAAAAAAAGAAAAAAAAAAAAAAAAAAAAAAAAAAAAAAAAAAAAAAAAAAAAAAAAGATTTTCAGTCATAATGAACAATATATCATTTAACTGATGTTATACTTTATTTAAAATGGAACACACACCATTTTTCCTAGTGTTTTTGGCACACCTTTTTTACCCTTGACTGCCCAGCTCTTATTTTTTTCCAACAGTTTGGTCCCTGGTAAACAACCAAAACAAAACTGACTGCTGTTTTTGCAGGTGATTCAAAGTTAGTATGATGTATTGATTTGTGTGAAATCCACTTTAAACAGTGTTAACACTGAGAGCACTTTTTATAATTAAGGCATTGTCCAACAAAAAAAAAAAAAAAAAAAAAAAAAAAAAAAAAAATTACAAAAATATATAACAAAAAAAGTAATTTTGTTCTGAATTTGTCATGTGGCAGGTGGAAGCGTTACCCCCTCTTGTGGATCCTGTGCTTGCTGAGATAGGGTAGACCATGGACACCACAACTTTCCATGTGTCAATGTGAAAGTGGTGTTAAGCTGTTGGTGGAGTCATGCCGACCTGAGAATAGCACCTCTGATAATCTCACAAGAAATTTACTACATGCATTTTAAATGGGACTGTAGATAACTATGATTCTTTGGGGCATTTTTTAAATGCATAAAAATTAATTTTCCACCTTGGTGATTGGTTAGTTTCCCCAACTTTATTTTTGGGTGTAAGGCAATACTTTCACCTGCACTTGTGGGCACCCCATTTAAACCTATACTCGTGAAAAACACTATTGTAAACTGCAGTACAGCGGGCAGAAAGTGCTATGCACTGTTGAAAAAGGTAATTTGAGAAATCTCTAGTGGGTAGTAGCCGATAACTATAACAAGCTAAAAAAGCCAGCGTATAAACATTGTGAACACGTGTAGCATGCACAAAGAGCACTACCATCCAACCAGCATACAAGTATTATTATTTATTTATTTTTTTAATATAGGTTTGGGGGTGGTGATCAATACCAATAGCAATTATCATAAACCATAATTTATTTACATATTGGATAGTAAAAAGAGCCTATCTAGCTTTAACAAAGTTGCTCTTCACTGCTTTTTCATCAGTTCTTAAATGAGGGATGCCCTTATGGTTACGTTCTAACAGGAAAAAAAAGGAAATAGTGCCAGTAAGTGTAAAGTAGCTGGGTTTTGATTCACTGCAGACACCGTTTTGTGCACATTCCTGCAGCGTTTGTTTGTGTATGTGTTTTTGACACACTGCTCACCAGATCCTCAAAGTTGAAAAATGGTACCAAAACACCTGTTTTATCTAGCACTGTTGTCTCTCTTCTCATTTTTCATATTCTGATGCATATTGACGTTTCATGTTCCATTTTCTACAAAATTAAATGAGTTAAAAACTTTTCTGAAAGATGTACATCAGAGCAAACTGCCAAGTCCACTGTCAGAACAATAACTTTTTTTTCCTGACTTGCCAGCAGCAGACCAAGACCTTCACAGTCAGAAACAACTTTAGCTTCATGGACATGTCTGACATCAACAAAACTTTTCACTACACTAAATTAGTGACACTATTCAGTAATGTTTTCAGAAATCCCACCCCTCTATCACCCCAATCTGTCAAAAACTCTTACGTAACATTATAATACAGTAATCCCTCGCTATATCGTGCTTAGACTTTCGCGGCTTCACTCTATTGCGGATTTTATATGTAAGCATATCTAAATATATAACACAAATTTTTCGCTGCTTCGCGGGTTTCTGTGGACAATGGGTCTTTTTACTTATAGTACATGCTTCCTCAGTTGGTTTACCCAGTTGATTTCATACAAGGGACGCTATTGGCGGATGGCTGAGAAGCTACCCAATAAGAGCACGCAGTTAAGTTCCTGTGTGCTGATTGGCTCAGCGACGGAGCGCTGAATTCGATTCCGCTGCGTTAACCAGGAAGTCTCGTCTCGCACATTCAGCATCAACGTGTTTCACTGTGTAAAGAGTTAACTTTTGGGCTTATCTTTGTGCATAGTCAAGCCATTCGTTATGGCACCAAAATGATCTGCTCCTGCTACTGCTTCAGGGGCCGTGCCCAAGCACCAAGATACTAACGATTCCCGAAAAGGTAAAGGTTTTGGATATGTTGAAGGAAGGGAACAGCTATACTGCTGTAGGACGCCATTATGGCATCAATGAGTCCATGATTGGTTTTATTTAAAAAGGAGGAAAAGAATAAGATCTACGGCCGCAGTGTCCTTTAACCAGGGCGCAAAACGAGTTGTAAGTGGACGTAATAAGGCGGTAGTCCAGATGGAATCTGCTTTAGGGATTTGGATTGAAGACTGCCGGAAGAAGAACAACGGCGGCGCTACCCAGTCACCTGAAGAGACTCCTTTAGAAGAGCTGTAACGCAATCCTTTGTTTTGCAGTAAAACTAAACTCATCGTTATCGGACAAGTCGTCATGTCATTGTTGGTGAGTAACCATAATTAATTTTCTACATACAGTACTTAGTACATGTACATACGTTTAGTGTCACTGTACACACATTTGACTGTATACAATTTTTCTTGCATTGTACGTATTTATTGCTGGTGGCCTGTCTATCATAATGGCTGTAAACATATGTGATATCGGAGACGCTCGATATCTTTAAAATAATATTTAGGTTTTACTGTGTATAAACAGTGTGTTTACATACATAATTTCAACAAACCTTACCTAATATCTAAGAGAATACAAAGGGTTTATGCTGTATAACTGTGCGGGAAATGTTTGAGAGTGTAGGAGAGTTTATAAGGGCTTAAAATATATAAAAATAACCATATGAACATGTGGTTTTTACTTTTCGGATTTTCACCTTTTGTGGGGTGTTCTGGAACGCAACCACCGCGATCGAGGAGGGATCATTGTATACTGTTTAACCACTTATGATATTATAAATAAACAAATTCTATATGCTAGCTAAATGTTAGATCACAGCCATACACTAAATTTCAAATTGCTTCTGGAAGCAGTTTGTAGGGAAGTGGAGTCATACCCTCCAAGCTTTTTGCAAGAGAAGATATTTGAGGAAAAATATTGCTTTAAGGATCTAAGCCCTTTTCAGCACAAACTGTTTGCAGGTAGTATAGCTGCAATAAATTTTTGATCGCCTGTAAATACAATGTTTTTTATCCCCCTGATAAGCAAGTTGCTTCTTAACACAATGCGTGTGTTAAAAATAATGTCCCGGCCTTTACATTGTTTAAATGGTTCATTTACAAGTAACACAACAACAATTTCAGTCGAGTTTGTTAGAGAATTACAATAGAAAATCTTACTCACTCGAGTTCTTTGGAAGGCCCTGTCCAATGGTGACGTTCAGCACTTTCCCAGTTGGTTTAAGGATTGCTTGCTCACCAGCCCCCATTTGAAACTGTATCTGTCTCGAGCCAGCAGCAGCCCAGGGGCCCCATCCTTCCTTCTTGACTTTAAACTCCAGCCTAGCAGGGTTTTAGGAATGCAAGAAAGGTAAGAGAAGGAGGAAAGAAGTGATGTATTAGTTTAAAAAAAAACAATGATTATTATATACAACATTTTTCATCATGGCTAGGCATGTTTCAGGACTATAGTACAATGGTTCATCTACTGTTTACAGTTTAGCCAAATGCAAGCTAACTATTATCCATGTCATGCAAGTAAAATGTGAGAATTTATCCTGAAGACTTCTGCTAATTTACAAAGTCCAGGAGTTCTGCTAATTTACAAATTGCTATTTACTTGTGTTACTGAGCCAAGTGTGTTATTTTATTACTACCCACCAAAATATGTTTAATTTGTTAAAAACAATGTAGCTTACTTTTCAAATAAATATATACAGTATTAAGCTGCAAATCTGTGAAAAATTTTAGAAAGTTATACTTACAGGTTGTTGAACTTAAGTGATAATCTCCGCTTACATTTCTCTTCATACCGCTTATACAGAAGGCTGAGAAACTCTGTCTTGAAAGTAGACTCTAAAACACTGTCATATTGTTGTTCATGGATGATGAAAATATCATCTTGCAGTGTGCTGTAAATTTAATCCACATATTAACAATTATGCCACTCAATCTAATACAGCTAACAGGATTTTTGTTTACTTCTCCAATCAGGTAGTACTGTACAGAGATGTGCAAGATTTACAGTTCAGTAGAACATACATAAAATGTTCATATAAATTTAAGGCAATTCAAATTTTTTCATGCTAATTACATCAATTTATTACAACAACAATTAAGGTAAGACTACTTTGATATGTTAAGTCACAAAGGGAACAAAATCTGAATTAATTGATTAAGCTGTATCCTTATTACATGAGAAATTCAATACAAGCTAACAAAAAGCACATTAGAGACTGGGCAGGAAGAACAAGTACAAGTTTAGAACAAACTGTCAACTTGTGCTTTGAAGTACATCTCTTTTCAGAAGTTGTCATTTGATCATAGTGGTTATAAAGTCAGACTCTCCATGCCTGAAAAAGCTTAGGTTCACAACCATTGCTTAAGTTTTATCCTTACCTGAGAGAAACAGTCTGAATTTTATCAATCTCAATTTTCCTTTTCAGAACTTCCTTGATCATACCCTTTTCTGGACCCTGCTTTACCTTCTCCCGTCCAATCAAGTAAAGAAACAAAGGTGTCAGCAAGAGGTCTCGTTTAACTGTCTGTTTGGGGCGGGAAAAAAAACACATTAAAAACATATTAAATGCTATTCTAGTTGTGGTTATGATAATGTGTGCATGGTTTTGACTGTCTCTTTACACCAGCACTGACACTGTCTGGCACTGCTCTGAGTAAAGCTTTCACTGTGAAAGCTTATAGCCTAGTTTCTGACTCCACTAATGGATACCATAGAAATAAAATCTTATGATATTATAATGTTGTTTAGAACAGGGGTCGGCAACCTATGGCACGCGTGCCACACTTGGCACGCCAAGCAATTTCAAATGGCACGCAGACTCTTCACGTTTCCTGTATAAAGTTGATTATAAATCGATTAGCGGGGTTTCCTCGCTCATTTCGGCACTTGGGCGTAGCAGGGTACCAGCCACAGACTTATCCAGACTTGTTGTAGCAGCAGTCTAAGTAGGTCAGGGGAACAGTCTATATGCGAAATCTCAGAAACTAAACGACAGTAACGTCAACTAGCGAGATCAAAATTCTATTACATAAAAAATTGTGGCGCATTTGCTTTAAAACCTGTTGTGTGTATATCTGGATTTCGTTGTATACAAGCACAGATATAATTTTTCAGGTGATATTTTAACGATACTCACTATAGAACAACGTTGGTTTTTGCATTTTATAAATGTTTTCTAATATGAACATTGGTTACGACTTTCCGGTCACGTGCTGCAAATATGCAGATCTAGATCTACAAAGGCCGGATGCCGGTAGTTGAATAATATATATTGTTCATATTGATTAATCTAAATATATCCATTGTATAAAAAAACTGAGATGGTCATATTTTTATTAGTTCCTAGATCTACTTAGAAAAAACGTCAATATAATTAAGGCCCACGCTTCTAAACAAGCTGTGTACAGCGATCGGCATTGTAGTGTCATTATGACTAGTTATTGCTGACAGTTTACTGACGGTTTTCCTCTCATATGCACGTATGTAGATCTATAATTCTGCGTTTACACGGACAAATTTATGTGTGTATTTATGTATTTAATATCTGAAAATCTGAATGACTCGGTAATTCAAATAAATATGCATGTGAACCGGATGTGTTTGCCGAGTGTGCTCTTAAACAATTCATAAAAAAATTTTATATCTTTGTAAAGTTTTTTGTTGCTTATAAGTAGTGGTTTATATGTAAATATTGGCATTGATATTTGCTGATTTATTTATATTTCCAGAAGATCATTTTTGTTAAATATGGCTGCAAAGAAAAGGAAACTTGATCATCGACCATTTCAAGAAAATTGGACAAAAGAATATGGATTTGTTGGACAAAAAGATCGTGCTGTGTGTACTTTCTGTTGTGAAAGTGTTGTGTGTCGCACATCTAGTGTACAAAGACACTTTCAAACAAAACACCAGTCTAAGTTTAAAACCTCAGAAGAGAAAAGTGAAGCTATCAAAAAAGCTATTTCTGGTTTCGAAAAACAAACTAGTATTTTGAGCAAAGCAGTTGGAATGAAGATTAAAGCTACTGAAATTAGTTATAAAATAGCTGAATGTTTTGCTTTAAAGGTAAACCGTTTACAGACGGAGAATACATCAAAGAAACTTTAAGCAGTGCTGAAATTTTATTCGGTGATTTACCAAATAAGGAGATTATATTCACTCGTATTAGAGAAATACCAATTTCTGCAAGATCAGTTGAGAGGCGCATAACTGATTTAGCTGAAAATGTAACAACTAAACAAATATCTGGATTAAAACAATCTCAAGTATTTAGTGTTGCACTTGACGAAAGCACTGATTTAAACGATTTGTCTCGCTTAGCCTTGGTTGCAAGATATCCTGAAAATAATCACATTTGAAGAGTTGTGTTGCTTATTACCACTTCATGACACAACCAAAGCAGAAGACATTTTGACTGCATTTATTAGTTATTTTGCTAAACATGACATAGACTTAAACAAGTTATTCTGTGTGACAACCGATGGTGCTGCTGCAATGGTTGGCAAGAAGAAAGGATTTGTAAAACTTCTTGAAAATCATGTTGGCCGCAAACTTTTTAATTTTCATTGTATTATACACCAGGAGAGCCTATGTGCAAAGACCTCATCTCTGAATTTGGTCTCTGTGATGACAACTGTTGTTGAAATAGTCAACTTTATAATTTCTCATTCTTCACTGGTTCACAGGCAGTTCAAGTTTCTTTTACAAGAAATTGAGTGTGAATATGGAGATCTTCTGCTACACAGCAATGTTTGCTGGCTTAGTCGAGGCAAAGTTTTAAATTGATTTGTCAGTTGTCTTGGAGCTATTAATGTGTTTCTTAATGAAAAAAAGAAACATTTTCCTGAACTGAACGATGAAAACTGGGTGTTAAAGTTGATGTTTCTGACTGACATAAGCACACATTTAAATGAACTTAATCTGAAATTACAAGGACAGGGACAAACAGTACTTGATCTTTTCAGCTATTGGAAAGCATTTACAAATGAAACTAGACATTTTTACCCGTGATATCAACATCAAAGCATTCAAGTACTTACCGAATGTGAAGAATCTTTCAAATCAATTTGAAGTAAATGTAGATGAGCTTCAAGAGTACATTGAAGCACTCAAAGCAGAATTTGATAAACGAAGTAAAGACTTCCACATTCATGGATCCTTATTTTCGTATCTCATTAAGCCTGATATAATTGATTTGGAAACTACCCAGTTGGAACTATTTAGTTGGATGGATATTGATGACTTTGAAATGCAACAGATTGACTTCAGATCTTCAGAATTATGGACATCAAAATTTATTGAACTACGGAAGTCTCTTGAAAATGAAAATCTAGAAAAGTCTGCAGCTATTCTCAGCTGTTGGACATCCCTTCCGAATTATTACATCTGTTTGAAGAAAATTGCTTTTGCTCTTCTTTCAGCTTTTGGATCAACCTATTCCTGTGAGCAAATTTTCTCTCACATGAAAGCAGTGCTAAATCCACAGCCTAACGCCTGAACATTCAGAAAATTGTGTCAAACTCAAAGTGACAAAGTATGTTGTCGATATTGAGCAACTGGCCAAGACCATGCAAGGCTCCCATTAATAATAAAAAAGTATTATAAAAAAGAAACTATTTCTTTTAATGTTGTTTACAACTTTACATATTATTGAATATCACTATATATTAATTAAAATATAAAAATAAAATATATGGTAAAATAAGAATATTGACCTCGACTTGTATAAAATGATATGTGATGTTGGCACTCTGAATAATTTGAAACTTAAGTTGGCACACAGTTAGCAAAAGGTTGTCGACCCCTGGTTTAGAAGACAGTTATTTACTGTGTCATCTAATTTTTAATATCTTGGTACAACAAGAACCAAATATTTTTTTAAAAATCTGTAGAAGTATGTCTACAAGTGGCGCTTTAGTGCTTTAATGTCTTTTCTTGCACATTTTACTTTCAACTTCACTGTATTTGTACATTTTACCGAACCCTTGCTTTTCTATAAAGGAGCCCAAAGTGTCCCATATAAAGCAAAAGTATGACTTTGCCTGTACTGTAAGTCTAAAAAATGGACTGTAGGATGCTGCTCTCCAAAAGGGCTTTTTCCTGCTTTGTGCCATGATGTTAAGATCGGTCCTAGCCTCTGTGTGTGTAACCAGTTTCAGATAAACTTCAGATAAACAGAAAATAAGATAAACTTGATCTTAACAAGATATAACACTGACTTACTTCAGGTCCCAGATGTGCAAGTTAATTTCTAAGGTAGTTTCTGCTTTACATACAATATTTGTCTGAAGGTAATGTTTAGACAGACTTGGAACATACTCCCTAGATGCAAATACTGCATCTGTCAATCTATTACACCTAATAAAGAAAATCCTTGACCCAATGCATTTTGCTGAATTCTTTTTTTTTTATAAAATGTAGAAATGCATTGCAACTATTTCAGCAATCTCCCAACTAGGACTAGAAATACTCATTACAAGGAAACAAAGATATTTTTAAACACAATTTCAGTAATATGATTGAAAACATCAAACATTATGTTAACAGTGAGTCCTCCTTCCATCTTCAGCTTAATTACTGGGAAAATCAATACTGTAAATATCCTCTCAAAGCACTTGCATCTCTTTTAGAGCATTCCTATATTATATGCATTATTATATAAATTATATGGTACTACATAACTTCCAGTTCTCTTACTGGGTTGCAAATGTTCATACAATAAAATATTGAAAATTGGCAGAAATCCGTGAAACTATTCCTGCTTGCATAGCCATGTAAAGGAAATGTTGTTTTAAAGCTTGTTTTTATGCATTACTCTGTGCTCCAGTCAAAAATTATTGTCAATTTACTAAAGATAAGAAGCCAGTGTTGGACACACATTAAGGAAGAGAAGTCCTTATCTATTGACCCTATGCATGATAATCACCTGCCTGTATTTCAGTATTCTTTAAGCTAAGCATTCTAAGTATTCAATCTTTGGAAGTCAGAACAGATCAGGATATTTAAAGATCTGTCTATTGATTAGATATTTGCATCTTTTGAGCTATAATGCTTTAAATGTAATACAGTGACACACTTCTTATTGCATATATGAATTTGAAACTAAAAGCAAGCTATTGCACCTCCCTCATGTTTCCTCTCTATATATCCTTTAGAAAATTTGGATGGATATTCCGACATCATTTCCAGAGTACACAGCAAAAAAAAGCTCAAGGAATCTCAAAGAATGCACCCCTTAATGATTTTAAGGAAAAATGTGAAAGGATTCTCTTAATTAAGATGAAAAAAGCAATAGAATTCACCCATTGATACATGACCAACCTCACTGTAACTCAACTACAATTTTCACTGTTCACTCATAAAATTATTAGTATTGTATCCATGGCAAGATCCAACCTGTGAATAATGTCATCAAGCACCTGCATTTATTTGTCATATGTTTTGGAAATGTCCTACATTTAAATAATTTTGAGCCCAAAAGGGGACTGGGCGGTGTTTTTTTTTGTTTTTTCTGTCCTCGCTGGCCATCAGACCTTACTCTTATTCTATGTTAATTAATGTTGACTTATTTTATTTTCTTACTGTGTCTTTTATTTTTATATTCTTCATTATGTAAAGCACTTTGAGCTACATTTTTTGTATGAAAATGTGCTATATAAATAAATGTTGTTGAGCAAAAATACTTTTACTTCTCTCAAACAGCCTTAGATTTTACTCACTTTCACAGGAATATATGGAGCAATACCAGGAATAAAAGTGTGACAAAAAACTGGTTTTAATATCCTATTCCACACTAGGTAGATGAGGATTATTTTGCTCAACTGAAAATCAACATTCATATGTAACTCTAATTTGAAAAAAAAAATCTAAATCTCTTTATGAGGATCTGCTCAGAATTCTTTTAGAACTTTCTAAGAACTCATTAGTGTAACTCTAAAGTAAACATAACAGACCTGTGCTTCATCTGTTTCTTATTTGCTGCTGTAAAATATATAAAGAACTGTTTTATAAATGTCTCTGCAGTCTTTCTTTTCATTGGGTAGGGGCTGAATGCTGCATTTCACGAAGTGTCTTCATAATATAGTAGATTGTGCTCACTATGTTATTTTTCATTTGATTGGGTTGTGTTCTAATATAAGGTTTTTGTTTCTAAAATAATAGTAATATCAGAGAAGCAAGCAAGTTTTCATAACCACATATGCAACATGCACTCATTTTAGCTAAATGATAAATGGCTACTGATACACAAATACAAATTAAACTATTTCGTATGTACAGTTAGTCGTGAACTTACAACCTATGCCTCTTACGATCATTCGGCTTACGACTGCTACTGATTCTCACTGGCAAAATGACAGTTTTCGCCATACCAGCTCTGAATGCCGTGACTCATTTATCTCGATTTCAGTTTATTCCCTGCAGTGGTTTCAACTTGGTTCAGTTACATTTGTCATAAAATTACAGGAAAAAAGGCAATTGATCGTACCACAAAAATGAAGGTGATCAAGCAGTATGAGAAAGGAAAGAAAGCAAAGGCGATCTCATGTGACTTTAAGAGCCAGACATGGTCATAAATCGATGCTTCACTCACTCAGAATATGGAACCAATGTAGGAAGCATTTTAAGATAGAGAATCTTTTATTGGTAGCACCCCTGCACGAGAACCACCTTTTTCACCCCTTACAAACATATGCAGTTTTTAATTACATTCTAAATTTAACTTTCCAGCAACACATTTCTTTCACTATCTTCAAATTAGAAACTTTGATAAACAGAACCTTCCCGATTTTCCTCATCTTGCACCCTCATCCATGCTGGAAAAAATATTGCTCAATCTCAAGGACTCAGACACCATCTCTGCAATATATAAAATCATATTACAGTCCCTCCCTTTCAAAGATCCAAGAGGACACTGGGAAAAAGATCTCGCAATTAATATATCAGAAAAGGAGTGGAAAGTAGCAATGCAGCAGAGAATTCACTCGAGCTCCATATGCGCAAAGCATACAATTATACAACTCAAAATTATATATCGAGCACATCTGTCTCCTCTAAAACTCTCCAAAATGTTTCCAGGGCAAGATCCAACCTGTGAACGCTGCAACCAAGTCCCAGCCTCACTGGGTCACATGTTCTGGGCCTGCAGCAAATTAACATTATTCTGGACCAAAATTTTTAATTACCTCTCAGACAGCCTTGGACTCACAATCTCTCCTAACCTATTAACAGCTGTGCTTGGGGTTTTTCCAGAGGGGCTTAAAGTGGAGAAAGACGAACAAATTGTGATTGCATTCACTACACTTTTGGCACGCAGACTTATTCTGCTAAACTGAAAGAACCCAAACTCTCCTCTTTTAAGTCAGTGGGAAACCGATGTGTTATACTATTTGAAATTGGGAAAAAATCAAATACTCAGAGGATCTGTACAGACTTTTTTCAAAACATGGAAGGATCTAATCAGTAATATTTTAAAATAAGCTCTTAAAGCACAGAGGAAGCAATTATTTCTGTATTACTTTGTCTTCTGCATTCATCTCTATTGGCTTATCAAATTTATTAATTTAGGTATGTTTACAAGCCTTAAATTTCACGTCGTTTGCCTTGCTCTCTCTCTCTCAGGGGTGGGGATCGATTTGTCCTTAACTCAATTTTTTGTTTTGTAAAAAATTGATTGATTTTTATGGATTGCAATAAAATTAATAAAACTTCAAAAAAATAAAATAAAATAAATAAATAAATAAATAAATATTATCAAAAAGGTACTTTAGTGGCACAGAATTCTATTCTGCTTCCAAATACTTTACAATACTTATAGATATCTGTGCAACTGCTAACGAATTTCTGATTAAAATGCAAAAGGTTAAAAAAGCATAAACAACAGGTCCTACAATTTTGCACTTAATTTTAGCAAACAATAATGACAAACAGTATCTTTATCAGTGTTAGAACTTCTCACCTTGAAACGGCGATCATACTTAACAACGACGTCTGCAAAGTCAATGCGCTCCCGTCTCCCAACAAACTGACGAATCTCAGGATGGTTATCCATTCCAATGTAGTCTCCCATGAAGTTGCGATTAATACTGTTTCTACGACGCTCCTTCTTGTTGAGGACAATATCTGAGGCTATAGGTGAAACAGCAGATGCAAAATTTTAAAATTAGGAGAATTTGTGTAGTGTACTTTATTATTGTAAAATAGGAGAATCAAAAGAAAAAGAAAAAAATTCTTAATGCAGGCTATACTTAAAACATACATAAGTATACATTCCAGGGCTCTAGACTAACTTTTTGCACTGGTGCGCCTAACCTTTTTTTCTTAGGTGCACCAGCACAAAAGTTAGGTGCACCCAAATTTTCAACCGCATCACATTTAACACCACAGTTTTACAAGTTCACTTTATTTATTTATTTTTTTATTTTTTTTTACATCGCTGTCCATATAGGCAATATTGACTTGTAAATGATTAACTAACAATCTGGTCAATATAAAGTTCTTTATTTGAAGGCAAGCACAATTCTACAAGAAAGGTAACTCTCATAATCCGCGGCTACATCCACTGTTTACCTGATGGGCTACTCACCCCTCTCTGTCTGACTGCATCACATGCATTTTCAAACGTACACACACGTACAGGAATATCTGGACCACGGCCAATCAGGGAGGGGGCAGGATCCGCCCTTCACTATCTCGGATTGGTTTAGACCACGATATGGGCCTAATGTGTGTCTGTTGTTGAACAACAGGGAGACTTTAAGAGTCACGGAGTTTCGTTTTTTTCCCCCCTCGAACGGCTGGTCGCACCGGTGCAACCTTTGATTTTTTTTAGTTGCACCATTGAGAAATTAGGTCGCACGTGCAACCAAATAGGTTGCACTCTAGAGCCCTGTATTTTCCATAAATAATGACATGCTTTACATGCATGCAGCATGAAAGTTTAACTGAATAACTTAACTGCAGAGCACACCTGTTTCTGGGTTCTAAGAGGTTTGATTATCTACACTAAAACCCAGTTTCTCTCTCTCTCTCTAGCTTGTCAGGGTTCTTCCACTAACAACTTACCTTCTTCCCTCATACGGATATATTTACGGACTGCGGTGTGTTTCCTCCAGGCTTTCTGAATGACCCGGGCATACCCATTATACTTCCTTTCTCGCATTTCCTCTAACAGGAACAACTGATGGAAAATCAAATTGAAAACATATTTATTTGATATGCAAAATACATATTTCATAAATTCAGGTTTTGGAGATCAACCTATTAAATGGGAATTAGGCAGGCTCTACTAAAAGATTTTAGCTTAAAAAATGCTGGTTAAGGGACAGATCACTAACATGAGTGGTAATGAATGGTAGACAGTATGGTGTAGTGGTGAAGGTTTTGGACTTCAAACCCTGAGGCACTGCTGACACTGTGTGACCATGAGGAAGTCACTTGACCTGCCTATGCTCTAATTGGAAAACCAAAGGAAATGTAACCAATTGTATCACAAATGTTGCGAGTCGCCTTGAATAAAGGCATCAGCCAAATAAGTAAATTTAAAATGAGACTGGCAAGTACTACATGAGATTATTGTGAGTCTGCTTTGAAGACGGAGCATTACAAAAGACAGAAAAAAAATAAACAAACCATTAAGGAAAATAAATAGTTTATTATAAACACACACACTAGTAATTTCAAGATGCTTGCCCTGATAAAAAAATAGTCCAACACCACACCTAAATTCAAATCAAGATTATGCGAGGCAACATATGCACCCAAACTTAGACATACTAGGCCAGTTTAATGTTGTCAATTAAACAAACATCCACATCTTTACGATCTGATAGGAAAACCAGACTATGCAGGAAGAATGTGTAAACTCTCAAGTAATAGTGCCTGGGTGTTTCAAACTCTGGAGCTCCGAAGTAGCAGAGCTACTTATTGTGCAACCACACTGCTCTGCCATGAAAATTAGTGAATGCAAAATGTAAACATTGTAGCAAATATTGCATCTGTATATTTGCATGAATTTTGCTCAGTAAATTAAAAGATTTATTAAAAAAAAAAAAAGATGCTGAGAAGGCTCAATTTAAACTAACAAATGCGCAAAATAATTCTATCCCATCATTTCTAACAGAGTGTTTAATTCAACACTGACAAGCAAATTTCATACACTTTTAACTACATCAGTCTGATAACAAAATAATTTTACACATTCATTTTGGTAAGGAATTTATCTTTACAAAACAAAATTATACTGAAATAAAAATCTGGGAAAACTATTTCTATAGACTTAAATGCCCATTCCTTAATGAAATAACCATTATTGCACTCACCGATTCAGGCGCTTTTATAAAAATCTTTGACTTGCCCAGCTGGTACTGGTCACTCTCCATATTTACAGACCGTAACAGATGAAGGACACCTTCACGTTCCTCTCCTCGCCAGCATGGCCACGTCTCACGAGTCAAAATGGCATACCTGAAAAGAGGTTTAATCAGTTGTTATACTGCTACATTCAGGTATACAAAAAATATAACATTAAGTATAAATCTTAATATAGTAACACATTTATAAAGAAATGATCAACCTGCACTGTAACCCTTATTGATAAACACAAACACAATGAAACAAGTTATCAAGCACCTTGTGTTACTAATTAATACTGTCTGAGCATTTCTCTTAAAATTAAAAACTAGCGAATAAAAAGCCAATTGTTCATTTGCTAATTTATATTGTCACTGTTGAAATCCTTAGAAAGTTTTCTATTAATTATTCACAAACAATATACTGATTGCAGTTTGTTTGTTCAAAAATGAAAAACCTGAAATCACTGTTAGGCACTTAAACTGAAACACAGTAATGCAAACTATGACCTGTGGTTTCAATTCACTGCTTGAACTCCAATGCCCATTTATCCATACATTACAATACCATTGGTCACATGGAAAAGAATATAATAAAGAAAAAAAATATAAGTTGATGAAAATGATGAAGGCTCAACAGCTAAACTGTGTTTCTAATTATTTTTAGGATGGAATTCATTTTTTAATCTTTATCTTTATATAGACGCACACTGATGTATCCGTCAGTTATTTACATTAACTCATTTTTTTTTTTTTTATTATTTAAACTTTTACTGAATTTATTTCAAGTCAAACTTAACACAACTAGATTCAATTCAACCCTCACCCATGAGAAAGGCCAACAGTCAGAGTAAAACTTTTGAGAGTAGTATCTCCCCAATACAAGTGCTTATTCTAAAATATTTTTAAAAACCTGGCAGGGTCTAATCAATAAGTTTTGAACAGATCCTTTAAGAGAGAATTAGATTTTTTTTTTTCAATTTCAAATAGTATATAACATCAGTTACCCACTGACTTGACAGAGGTGGGTTAGGATTCTTCCAGTTGAGCAAGACAAGTCTACATGCTAATAGTGAATTAAAGGCAATTACAGTTTGGTGTACTTCCAGATGGACTTAAAGTGTAGAAGGACAAACAAACAAAGCTATTAATAGATTATGAGTGATTGTGGCACCAAGGCTGTCTGATAAGCATTTAAAAATGTTTGTCCAGAATGATGTTAATTTGATACACACTCTAAACATGTGGCCTAGTGAAGCAGGAGCTTGATTGCAATAATCGCAGGTTGGATTTTGCCCTGGAACCATTTTGGACAATTTTAAACGAGATAGACGTGCTTGATAAAAAATTTTTATGATGAATTATGGAGCTCGAGTGAATTCTGTGCATGGCTGCCTTCCACTCCTTTTCTGAAATGTTGAGTAAGAGATTAATATTTCCCACAGTACTTTGGGATCTTTAAAAGGAAGGGACTTTAAAATGGTTTTATATATTATGGAAATGCTGTCTTCAAGACTGATCAATATCTTTTTAGGAACAGAAATAGGTGGGAGGTGAGGAAATTTGGGCAGATTTTGTTTAGCAAAGTTTCTAACTTGGAGATAGTGGAAAAATTGTGTTGATGGGAAATTAAATTTAGAGTGTAATTGTTTATAGGATTCAAAGACATTATTTATATACAAATCTCTAAATGATTTAATCCCACATGTTTTCCAGACATTAAAAACTGTGTAAGTTTGAGAGGGTGGAAAAAGGTGGTTAACATGTAGAAGTGCCACAGATAAAATATTCTCTAACTTGAAGAGCTTCCTACATCGGTTCCATATTCTGAGTGAATGAAAGACAATTGGGTTGTTGGTATATTGATGATAACTTCTATTTACTGGTGTACAAAGTAAGGACTACAAAGAGGTAATGCAGAATTTAATTTCTATTGCAGACCAGGCTAGTGTGTATTCATCTATTTGTGTCAATGTCCAGGTTTTTACAGCTTGTATGTTTCAAGTACAATAATAAAACTGAAAATTAGGTAGAGCCATGCCACATTCTGATTTAGGTCATTGTAGGGTCGCCCGTTGAATGAGTGGATATATCGAATTCCAAATAAATGTGGTTATGATTGATTGTTAATGTATATGGGGATGTTTTGAAATAGAAACAGAAGCTTAGAGAGAATATTCATCTTCATAGTGTTAATTCTTCCTGCTAAAGTAAGATGGAGGGTAGACCATCTATACACATCTGGCTTAATTTATTCCATGTAAACAACAAAAGTTTGTTGAAAAAAGGCTTTATATTTACTTGTGATGTTTACCCAAAAAAAAATTATTTGTTTGATGCCTTTATCCAAGGTGACTTACAACATCTGAGACACAATTGGTGGCATTTACTTTGTTTTTTCAACTAGAGCACAGGGAATTGTCATCAGTAGCGAGTGTATGAAGTCCAAATCCTTAACCATTATGCCACACTGTTAAGTCTCTTTTGAATAAGATATTAATATGCTATAAGTCCTGTTTTTGATAGAGTACGTTTTAAAACCTAACACTGAATAATAATCAGAAATAATCAGATACTGTTAATATTTAAGATGCATGACTGCAAAAGTGACCTCTCTTACAACTAACTTGTAACACCCTTATGAAAAAAGTTAAACCTCTGTAAGAACTTCCTGAAGATCCGTCGAAAGGCATAACCAGCTCGCCGCACACGGATATTCTCTCGAAGCCCCAAATATTCCACCTGATGCTTGACACGGCTCTCCTCCCAGTCTCTGGATTTCTTTGTTTCATTGGGTTTAATGCAACGGATGTAATGGGGAGTGCATTTCATGAGAGTATTGACTAGGTCATTTGCCTGTTTCTGTGTAAGAAAAAAAATCAAAAATGAAAACATATCTACATTTCCCTGTTTCAAACAAAACTTTGCAATTAATAATTTTCAATTTTATCACTTTTCGGAAGTTACTATATTTAAAATGTTTTAGTAATTCTTTTGCACAACACCATACTACTGTAAACACAAATTAGGTAACAAATATGGTTAAGACTGTGTAGTGTGTGCTTGTATATTAAGCGCTTATTTCTAAGAGGTACTAAAGTGAATACAGGTACCTGGAACTGACAGGAGATGAACGGTTTATCTTAATTCCTTGCTGTTAAGCATATATTTTAATAAAAAAAAAATATAATTTCAAACCAGGTGTAATGTGAATCAATTTATTCCAAAAATATATTCCATAAATTTAAGTTATTTTATTAAACAGGTGTGATTTTCTGTGTTTTAGGGTGAGCCAGATAGTAGATGTAATTGAATGTGATATCTAGCAAAGCATATTCATTGCTACCTCAAAAGCTTAAATACAGTATAAACTGTGTGCTGTAATCTCAAATGAAGCGGATTCCTTTACAATTTAATAAAACTACAATAAAACCAAAATTATTTAATAAATTCAAAAATTATTTCAATGAGAAATATTGTCTCTGCAGTTTGGACAAATTTTGTGCCTAAATCAAACATTAAAATTGAACTATAAAGCTTAAAAGAGGCCATTTGCTTTTATTGCTTCAAAAAGGGAATTGTTAAATTGTCAAATATGAGCAGTTTAACAGTTTACAAACATGATTTAAAAAAAAAAAAAAAAAAAAAAACACTTTGAAACATAACTTAACAGCCACATCTATGCTTTTATAGCTTTTAAAAGTGTCATTGTTTTTTGTTATGCTAATTTTTATAAGCAGTTATAACTTATAGCTTTGTATTTTTTTGTTATTTACAGGCTATCCTTTGCAGTAAAGCTTCTTTAAATATACATTTTACATTATATTTTTAAATAAAAAAAAAATTCAACTTATTTAAATGGAAAACATAGTTTATACTTCTACACATTCTATAGGATACTGTTGGTAGTGAAGTGATTTGCATTATTTAAATAAAAAGTTGCTTTACTTGCTTAAATAAAGGTAACAAAATTGCTGTATATGCATAACATACCTTGACTTGCACTATACATATTGTTCTATGTAACCTACCATCCTATTAACCTTCTTAATTGTTTCTATATACTGCCTGGAGGTGGACAGGTTCACCTCTGACTCCTTGGTCCTTCTTGTACACTGTATTATGATCACTAGATCTTAATGGTTCAAACACCTCGCTCTGTCTTACACTCTGCCCATTTAACAATCATTTCCCCGGTTTACCCAGTTTGGGAGGCTGCTCCCACCATTGAATTCAATCCTGATTTTTACAGAGTAACACAATCTAGACAGGCTTCAGCTCGCATTGGTATTTTAACTTACTGTGGAAAAAGGAGCAATTAGTGATGTTACATAAGTGGCTACTCTCCCACTTTTTTTTTTTTTTTTTGCTTATCTCCTAAATAATGAATACATGTCTATGTTATACTCATCCATCCATACCCTGTCTCTCAGATTCAGCAAGGTTTCTATTGCTATCATATCATATTTTTGTGCAGCTACATACAACACAGAATCGTTGATTTTATTCTTGATACTTTTAAATGTGTTACTGTTTAATTTTGGCTTATTGCCTGTAGGTGTTATTTCAAAGCAACCTTGAACAATTGTATTATTACTACCATTCTTTACTTTATATGTAGTTATAAAATTGGCCTGCACTAAACTCCTGGCCTCTCTGTTCCCTAGTTTAAATAATCCTTTATGCATTACCCATAAATCTATGCCACTTCAGTTTACTGGGGATACAAATACCATCTACTCCAAATTTCACCCAAATGTCCAATAAAACCTATATATTCTACACTAAGAAACATGCCACTTGTTAAACCTTCTAATCTCGGTGTGACCTGGACTGGCAGACAGAACTCCTGGCAACATCTCTTTATCATTTCTGTTCCCCAGCTTTAAATATGTCCAGCACAACCAGCAGACTATCCTTAAAAACGTCATTTGTTGCCATGTGGATAATAAATGGATCAGCCTCAAACTCTACCCAGGAGCATATTCATTTGTCCAGATAGGTCACCCACCTGTGCACCAGGAAGGCAACATGCCATATTAGAATTCCGTCCCTGAAGCCAACCCAAGTCTCAATTATCTTGATAATTGCGTTCCTCAGCTATCTTTACTTCCCTCTATCTGGGGATTGGTTTTGAGATGACCCCCGCCTACCATCTCATTATCAGCATCAGCCCTAAATACATGACGTCCTGAAAACATTTGGGCACTTTCACCTTTGGAGTTGAAGCCCTTTTAATTACATCGAACTATGACTTACCTGTCTTGATCTGTCTGGCTCTGCAGTCATCTCTTGAATCATTATTTGCCTAAATAACACCTGGGCATATTCATTCAATTATAAAATATGCCACAGGCTGGTTACTTCCCCTCTAGATCAGCAACCATGAGCATGAAGCACTGAATTACCCAGTATCTCCTTCAGATAAAGGCCATCTGAACGTATACTCCCTGAAAGCAAGTCTCTGAAAAATCCATCATCATACAGAAATGTATGGGCCTAAGTGTTAAAACTGATTGTATATTTTCTTACGTTTAAGCACATGCCCAGACAGCTTGGGTTCATTTGTGGTTTTCTTAATACGGTATTTTAATTCATACTGCATGTTTTACTTAATTACATAGTTTTGGTAACTTGTCTTCTGCTATTGTTGTCACTGCAATGTTACTTTATCCACAAAGAGCACAGAAATGGCAAAGGGCATGAAACTAAGTGATCTTTAGAATGCTCGTTAAGATAGAAAATATCAGTGTCATTCCCTCCATTACTTGTGTAATGTGATAAGAACTTTAACCATTTTTGATTTCATGTTCAGAAATGCTACCCCATTTGCAAGGCAGCTTATAAAAAAGGATTTTTTTAGTGATTTTTCTTTTCCTTTTTATTTTAGCACTCTTCTGCTACATTGTTGGAATGTCTGTTAAAACTTGCCTAAGAAATCAAACTTTCATTAGTTGAATTTGTAATTACTGGGAATTCAGATTGTAGCAGAAAACTGTGCTCTGGCAAAGTTATTTTCTAAACCTATGATGCATACTTGTTACTGTATTAGTTTGTAATCAGCTTGGATAGCTGTGTAAACACATACATGGTTGATAGTGGCTGCTACTCCCTACTCCCCCCCCCACTTTTTTTTTAATCTAAAAGGCGTCTGCTAACTATGTAACATATGATTTATTACCAAGTGAAAGCAGCTGCTTCTTCAAACTTTATAATAAAAATGGCACTTCTGTCAGGTGACAATACACTGTGTGTTTGATCTAAATAGTCACAATTTCCACAGTATCATCTTTAAGTGTTTACATATTAAAAAAGTCCTATACAGTACTTGGTATCATTTTGTTTTAAACTGCAGTCTAGGATTGATATTGCGCTTTGTGTTGACCTACCTCAGTGAAAAAAGGCATAAGGTTGGGTTCACTGATAATTCTAAATTTGTCCAGTATTGTAATTTTTCCTTTACAGCTGATTCTACCAGGATTTGATCAAGCATTCAACAACTGCATTTTAACCAAGCTAATAAAATGGATTGCCTATAGTTTTTAAAAAAATACAAAGTTGTGAGTTTTATTCATTTGCATTTGGAAAGACGTATGTTAATTGCAGACATACAATTATTTTTAGTATTTGTGTTACCAACTGACTTCATGATTTTTCAATGAACAAGCATTATCCCATAGTTGGTCAAAATACCTGAAGAGTTTCATACACAAAAGCACTGCAATTTTATAACGGTCATTTTTAAATTGTCATACAATGGCATTTCCAGTCAACAAAATTTAATTTATGAATGAATACAGAAGCTGGGAGCATGCACTGATACAGTGCATCGCCACACACCCACCACACAAGAAAATCACTCCAGGATCCCAAATTAGCATCCGAGCACAGCTGTGAAATGGTGACATCTCAGCACCACACTAGTTCGAATGGAATGGCTGAACAGATATCGCCTATTATATAAAGATTAATCTGAATGTTGTAAGCTTATATAGTGTTAATACATTGCCTTTTAAAAATATTTATTGCATTTAAATTCTGTGTGTGTGTTTTTCAGTTTTTGTGTTATTTTTTTAAAACAGGACTCTTGTTCTTAAACATCAGTTGTCTATTTCTTTTAAAGGGTAAACACCATTCAAAAATCAATTTACATGTGAAGTGATCTTTTTAATTTTCTCTATAATTTTTGGTTAGACTCCGAGTAACAAGTAAAAATGAAGTTCTGTAGTATGGCAATAGTTTATTCTGTTTAACTAAAATAAAACAAGATTAATATCTATAAAATAACTTGGTTGTGTAACATATGAACAGATCCAAGTTTGAATCTTGTGTCTGTTTTTAGTTCCTCTGAAGTTTGCATATTCTTTCTATGTCTAAACAGGTTTTTGTATCCCCAAATGCTCAGGTTTTTCGCTCCACATCCCCAAAGGCATAACTATTTGTTCAATTCATACATCTCTAAATATGCAAAGTGTAAATGTGGGTATGTCATGGATCAGCATTGCAATGAACCTGCACTCTGGGCTGGTTGATATCTTGTGCCCAACTCTGCAGGAATAGACTCTAGTCTAGCTCCTGAATTGGATCTTGTAGGTTTAAAAATATAATATTTGCAATTTTTGTGTGCGCCAATTCTTTTTCAAAGATACATAAGCAAAGAGAACATAAGGAAATACAGAAAAACAACATTGCTATCAACTTAACAGTTCCAAAAAGTCTGAGTGCAAGAACATCAGTCCGACTTCATATATCCCTTAAAACAGACAATGGACAATTAAAAAAAAAATGAATAAACAGATAAGACATAGAAAGCACACTGTATCTAACAGAACTGGCAATGCAAGAAAATTAAAAATTCGTATCAACAAATTTACATGCAACAATTAACATGAAGATGTAAACAGACTTCTCAGAACATGCAGAAAAAAGACAAGAAATAAAGAACGTATACAAATATCACAATTTTATATGCTAGCTTTAAATGAATATCTATGTCTTGAAAACCACAAAGAAGTATAAATAAATGTATTGTATTAAATAAATATGTAAAATAAAGCTATTTAAAAACAAAACACTGCTTTCATTACTAAATATATGTTTACTCACTCTGTGCCAACTCAGCTTTAAAGTCACTTACTTTGATCTTGCTGCTGGCTGTGGTGGGACGCCCTTTCTTCTCTGCATTAAGGTTCTCTGGAAAGAGGTCCTTAATAAAGCAGCTAAACACAGAAATAGAGATTTTATAACATTTTTATTTTATTGGTCAACTTGCTTCTGTTTTGAGAGTTATTAGGTTTAAATTTCTTTTCACAGGATCATTTCTAACAGTCATAATAATAATAATAATAATAATAATAATAATAATAATAATACATTTTATTTATACAAGGCACCTTTCAGAGAACTCAAGGACACCGAACAAACAAACAAACAATAAATAAATAAATAAATAACACAATTATAAACAACATCAGGAAATCTAAAAATTTAAACCAAACAAAACTACTATAATCAGGAGGAAGAAGAAAAAGCCATTTTAAACAAATGTGTTTTAAGTTTATATTTGAAGGATGAATATGATTTGATATTTCGGAGATCCGCAGGTAATGAGTTCCAGTGCTTGGGAGCAGAACGGCTGAAAGCTCTGCTCCCCATGGTGGTTAGACGGGCGGGAGGAACGGTCAGATGGGTGGAGGAAGAGGATCTAAGGTTACGGGATGGAATGGCAACATGTAGAAGGTCAGACAGATATGGAGGTGCAAGGTTATGGATGGCCTTAAATGTTAGTAGCAGAATCTTAAAAACAATACGAAACTTGATTGGGAGCCAATGAAGCTGCTGCAAGACCAGAGTAATATGGTGAAAAGAAGGGATTCCAGTGATGATACGTGCTGCAGAATTCTGGACTAACTGAAGCTTATGAAGAGATTTATTAGGGAGACCAAAGAGGAGTGAATTGCAGTAGTTCAGCCAAGAAGTGACAAGACCATGAACAAGAATGGCAGTGGTATGAGGAGTGAGGGAGGGGCGAATGCGATTAATATTACGTAAGTGGAAGTAAGCAGACCGGGTGATGTTATTAATCTGACATTGGAAGGATAGAGTACTGTCAAGGATGACACCCAGACTCTTGACCTGAGATGATGGGGAAACAACAGAGTTATCTATACTAATAAAAGGCAAAGCCCTCCCTCCCTCACTCACTCATCACTAATTCTCCAACTTCCCGTGTGGGTGGAAGGCTGAAATTTGGCAGGTTCATTCCTTACAGCTTCCTTACAAAAGTTGGGCAGGTTTCATTTCGAAATTCTACGCGTAATGGTCATAACTGGAAGCTGTTTTTCTCCATTTACTGTAATGGAGATGAGCTTGAACGCCGTGGGGGCGGAGTTTCGTGTGACATCATCACGCCTCCCACGTAATCACGCAGTACATAGAAAACCAGGAAGACCTCCAAAAAGTGCTGAAGAAAACATGCATTATACAATTGAGAAGGCAGCGAAACAATAAGAAGCGAGCGAGTGACATATACAACTATATTCATGAGTTCTGCTACTTCGGAAACAAAGCACGATGTAAACCTACACTTTAAATTAAGTTCACAGACAGGCTGCCGCTGGCGTTTGTAATTTAGTGCCTGCCCATATAAGGCCGTCCGTCAGCGGCAATCCAATAG
>JANRMT010062854.1:24219908-24230304 GCA_026402145.1 Polypterus bichir lapradei | reverse complement strand
AAACAAAAACAGCAAAAAAAAAAAAAAAAAAAAAAAAAAAAAAAACACAGTACAAGCAAAGTTTACAATGTTTCTGTTTGGGGATTGTTGTGCACAACTGAGCTGCGACCACAGAACTAACTCCTCTGTGGAGGATTCAATTAAGCATTTCAAGGTTTTTTGGGCACTTCGTTGTAATGAAAGTATCTGCTGAATTTACTTCGTAGTAATGAGATTTCTATAGACTCGAGTCATATGGGGAAACTGTCGAGACCATAAAAATACTTCGTTGTAATGAAAATTACGTTGTAAACATATTCGTTGTAACGGAATTTTACCTGTATAGTCAGATGTCACTATGGTAATACAATCTGGAGGTTCAATGGGCAATGTTGGAGAAAAATCAGCAAGTGCTTTTAAGGTATACACAGAGTCTGTGCATGTTCCTGTGTTGATTGGATGCTTCCTATATTGGAATAGAATTTGCACATCTCCTAACAGGCTTTTCATTAAAGTAATAGTTCAACTATTAGCTAGTAGACTCCCCTCAGTGCTCCATTAAAATAATAGTGAATTAGCTCAATGTAGCTGCTTTCCTAGTAACCAGATCTAACAGTTTGGGGGTAGTTCACAAACAACAGCCTCCAAAATCCAGCAGGACTTGGATAAAATTCAGTACTTGAAAACGGCAAAGTGCAGTACATCTATGATAGCCAAATGTCTTAAATCCCACCCAACATTTTGACTGAAGCCAGAAATATATGGACATAAACTTGAATAATATTTTATTAGCAAACAAGCCCTTGGCTTTTCTCACACTTTAAAACTGGAAGCAATGAGGAATGAATGATTGAGAAATTTTTCTGTAACTAGATAAAGGCGATACCACTTATAACAAATGGAAGGAAACTCAGATTGTATATAAGAGCATATACAGTAATTTCAAATTACAGTGAGAGCAAAGTTTAACTACTGCAACTCAAAAGAAAAGGATTCAGGTAGTAAGGTTATTTAATGTAAAAACTACAGGAATACAAACCAGATTTTTCCTTTGCAGAGATGTTACTCACCACTTTGCTCTCAATGAGATCGCAAACAATTTTGTTATTAAAATATTCAATAGGAGTCCACTTTATCCCTTCTTGCACATATTCCTCCTGCAGCAAAATGAAGGCTTTGTCAGTAAATTATACACATTTCAGACATGCTCTGTCACGTAAAGCATGTACCTGTTCAGCTTTCAGAGTTAATTCAATAAAAATCTGCTGCAGCTTCTCATTCACAAAGTTGATGCAAAATTGCTCAAATCCATTTTTCTGCAATAAGAAAAAAATGAAGGTACGCATGAAAATAAAAAAATGTATAATTATTTTATTGTAGATAAGAGCTTCAAATAAAATCAGAACAAAGCATAACTATTTTATACAAAGCAGTTAAGTCAAAGTTGGTGTTTACATACAAGTATTACCTGCGTTACTCTTAATCAGATGCATCAGAAGTACAATGTAACTAATTGAGTACTTTTCTGTATACAATAGCATTCTTTTCAGTTGAATTAGATAAATAGGAGGAATAATAGTGGGAATTTTCAGTATATATATAATTTCACATCTTGTAAAAATGGTAGCTTCAATCAAATTAAATGTAATACTTTGAACCGTAATGTTTTACAATTACAAATATTTGGAGGGTTTAGATCTAAAGCAATTGTGGTTTAAGTTAACTTAACATACAACATTGATGTTTACAGTTTTCACATTTATGTGGCGCAAGTAATTCATTTTAAAAGTGGTGCACAATTATGACAAAATTAATAACTGATGATTACCTTAGATATTATAATTCCACTTAGTAATTTTTTAATTAACAGTGCAATGTAAAAATGCACCTTGTCTTGCCAATTGCATATCATGTATTCTGTTTAGACAGATTACAGTACAACCATCATTGTGCAGGAAACAACTTAAAAAACATGAAATTGTTAAATGTAATATCTTTACTTGTTACAATAAAAATACAGCACACTTATAAAATGTCATTTTTTTCTTAATACAGTAAAATCAGTAAACTACTGATAAATATTATTTTGCAAATATTTGTGTAAGTATAACACAAATCCAAATTTTTATCCCAAAATTAATGTTCCTTCTGAAAATTCAGCCATCTCCACCATTTAAAATTCAAAAATGTAAAATGTGGGAAGATGTTAAACGTGGAAATGTTAAATTGGGGTTCTGCTATATTAAGAAAACAAACGTTGTATGTGTATGTAAAAGTTAAAGTACATGATAACATCTTAAATGACAGCAAGAAAAGATTAAGAAGTTATGCAAACACAACCTTATATTAGTTTAGTGTACTGGTTTAAAAAAAAAAAAAGATGAAATAAACAATATTAATATATACCAAGTTTGAGAAGTACTTTGATAGTAACACAATATCACATTCTGCTACTACACTAATTAAGCAGTGATGTCCCAGTTTTTGAGGAAAGTATCGTAATGAAAGGTGGGTTCATTTAAAGAAACAGCATTGCAAGTATCTGCTTTTCAACATAAAAATCCTCATTAATATAATAAATCATTATTTGAATGACTAGCATCACCAGGTAGAAGGCAGGACCCTCGAACAAAATGGCAGCAGTACGGTTATTATTTGAGGAACACAAGACCATGTCAAAGTTGTGGATTAATGACAATGGAGATGTGAATTTGCAACAGAGTAACCAACACACCTGACAATGGCACATATTTGTGATAAATTTGAAACCCATGGTACCATGTGTCATGTGCACAAGGGAAGATCCGAGCAGCCTCATACAGCAACAAGTCTTGCTTCCTCAGTTGTGGTATTAGTATTGTTTACACACTCGCCACAAAAGTCTACCAAACAATGTACCATTTTCAGCACCTGTTGTAAATGTAGAAGTCAAAACTGTTGTTTAAGAAGACTTCAGAATATAGTACTGGCAGTGATTTTATTCGATTTCAAGCACTAGAGAAATCAACTCCAGAAGTAAAAACATATAATTACATGGGTCAAAAGTTTAAGTGAAACGAGACATTTTAGAACTTTATTATCTCCTTTGAACACATCCTGGTCGACTTAGTAAGACCCCTGGAACCCTCGGCTAGAGGACACAAATACAGTATATATTAGCCCTAGATTACGCTACCCAATACCCCAGCATCCCTAAAGAAGTTCTGATGGACCAGAGAACGCCCTTTACCTTGGAGATTTTCGGGAAAACGGCCAAGTTACTTAGGATTAAGCAATTAAACACCTTGGTATATCATCCTGAAACAGATAGTCTAGTACAGGGGTGGGCAATGTCGGTCCTGGAGAGCTGCAGTGGCTGGAGGTTTTTGTTCCAGCCCAGTTTCTTAATGAGAAGTCAATTATTGCTGATGATGCAATTATTGCTTAAGTGACTTTTTAATGCATCATTTTAGTGGTTTCGCTTGTTAAGGTTCTTCACCCTTAATTGCTTATTTCAACCTTAAACTGCTGCATTCAGTGTTTTAATGGCTCCTTATTAGCAATAAAATGTAAATGACAAAGCAGCCAGCAGTTCTTCTGCTAGCTTTTTTTCCCCCCAATTACATCTGTGTGTGTTCATCATGCACTGTTTGATTTAATAAAACACTTAATAGAAAAATGCGACAGACTGAAAATTATCCGTTTTAGGCTTCCAATCATTTGGATGATATCCTTGGAAAGGAAAAAAATTTACAATATTAGAACCTTACATTACGCAGACTAACAAGCAATAAAATTAAATAAGGTCTGAGATTGCCAAGGATTGGTTTCTAATTAAGCAATTGGGTTGGAAAGAAAACCTGTAGCCACTGTGGCTCTCCAGGACTGACACTGCCCACCCCTGATCTAGTAAACAGGTTTAATCAGACCCTCAAACAAATTTTGTGTAAGGTGGTCAGCGAGGATGGAAGGAACTGGGATCAGCTCCTCCCCCTCCTCCTTTGCATATTGGGAAGTCCCACAAGCCTCTAAGGGGTTGTCACAGTTTGAATTATTGTATGGACAACAGCCTGAGGCCTATTGTTCATTTTAAAGGACGTCTGGGAGGAGGAGGCCCTCCCATCCACAAATATATAAAAGAGTATATTGCACAGTCACACAATAGATTCACAAAGATTCGATCCATTCTATAATCTCATGTAAAGAAGGTGCAAGCATGCTCAGGTCTGCTGTTATGACTGTGGTATATCTCTGCGGGAGTTCCGCCCTGGAGATCGGATAACAGTACTAGATCCCACCACCCTTTCTAAATTACTGGCACATCAGCAAGGCCCATACAAAGTTAAGGAGAGAAAGGGGCTTGTTGATTATTTCGGGAAACAACCAAATTGTCAGACCGAGCGATCAGGTATATAACATGAATCTGTTAAAGGACAGGGAACCAGACCCTTTCTCCGGACAGCCCCACTCCCTCTTTGCTCATAAAATTGATCTTAACGTTTGTCCTAATTTGACCACCCAACAGCGACGGGAGCTGGAAGCAGTTATCCTGCCTGTTCTGGAAGTGGTGAGAGAGAAAACCAGATGGACCTCCCTGATTGTGCAAGACGTTATGACTGAATGTGGGGGTGATCGTCCAGGAATGCCCATATCAACTTCCTGAGGCAAAAAGGTCAGAAGTGGAGTTGTAGATCAAGTGTATGCTGGAACTAGGTGTGATAGAGGAGAGTCATAGTTCCTGGTCCAGCCCTATTGTCCTGGTCGCAAAGCCTGACAGGAGTTGGAGGTTTTGCAATGACTTCTGGTGGCTTAACCAAGTCTCCTAATTTGACGCCTACCCAAAGCCACAAGTGGATGACATCCTCGTGCGGGTAGGACAGGCTAAATTCTTAACCACTCCTGACATGATGAAGAGGTACTGGCAGGTTGTTTTAACAGACTCCACAAAGGTTAATACTGTGTTTAGCAGCCCTAGCTGTCACTAGCAATATTGTGTCATTCCATTTGGGTTACATGGGGCACACACAACCTTCCAACATCTGGTGGATAAAGTGCTCAATTCTCATAACTGCTATAGTGCTGCCTACACGGATAATGTAGTCTTCTATTCCAGCACATGGAAGGAACACCTACAGCAGGTCTTTGGATTAACCCCAAGAAATGTTTCTTTGAGTTAAAAGAAGACAAATATTTAGTGTACTTAGTGGGTCAGTGTACGGTACGACCACAGTGTTCCAAAATAGATGCCATATTGAATTGGCCCTGTCCAAGGACCAAGAGGCAAGTCCAAGCCTTTCTCAGCTTAGCAGGTTACTACCGCTGGTTTGACCCCTGGTTTACCGAGAGAGCTGTGCTGTTGATTGATCTGACAAAGAAGAGGGCCCCAAACAACTTGGTATGGGATGCTAACACAGAAACTGTATTTGGTGACTTTAACAAGGCTTTTAACTTTTCTTTGCCATTCTCCTTCTAGACTGACACCTCAGACACAGGTTTTGGTGACGTGCTGATCCAAAGAATCGATGGTGTTGAATACCCCATCATGTTCCTCAGCCAAAACTGTTGGGAGTTGAAAACCAGGTATGCGGCAGTTGAAAGGGAGCCCTTGGCGATCAAATGGGCGATTACTCAGCCGAGATACTACCACTTAGGCAGCGAGTTTACCCTGGTTACAGTGGATGGCCTCACACAAGGAATCAAACCTTCGGGTCACAAGATGACTTTTGGATCTTACAAGTTTTCGGTCATTTACTGCCAAGCCAATGTTGATGCTCTCTCGGGTTCACTCCCACTCGATCAGAAATGCCCGAACCAGTGGGTCTGGGCTGAGGGGGGCATGTCAGACACGTGCACATGGGGGGCAGCTAAAGGGCTCGATAGACGGTGTTTCTTTGCCAAACCAGAGGATGGCAGAGTGTGCTAATCCTTTCTCTTTTATCCCTGCAGACCAAACATGGGACATTCTGCCTGGGTTCAATGACATCACTTCCAGTCTGTGTCCTGATGATGTCACTCTCTCTCGGGCTATTCTAACTGCGTACATGAAAGGGTTTGTTCCAACTCATCTCCATGCTCAATGGGCCATTGGCAGGTATTTGTCTTCAAATCCCACCCATGTATGAGTTCTGGGGAGAACAATGGGCAAACTGCACAGTCACTTTGAGCTGTAAGGTGTCAGAACTATGCAACATGCCTCAACAGCTAAAGGATCGATAAACAAAGTTGTCAATTTGGTCCATGAATCACCAGTCACATCAAGAGTTTCTATTTAGACTGGCTGCAAACTTTACTCCGTCTCTCAACTTTTGTCCAGTTTTCAGTCTGTATTAGGCTCTTTTAAGTGGATTGTAACTCATACATGTACATTTTGGTCAAAATTTCATCACATTTGCTGACAGACACAACGGCATAAAATGAGTTTGACCAAATGTTTACAAACATTAAAATTTCACCTGCATAAAAAAATAAAGCCTGAGTTTTCAAATCAACATCAAATAATGATTGCAAATACAGCATTCATGAAGCTAGCTACAAGTAAAAATCATTCTGATACATCTAATCTCAGGTGACAAATACTTGCACGTTTCAATTTGGCATCAATTATTCAACAAAAACTAAGACAACATGCAGAAGCCACCATGATTGTTGTTTGTATCAAAAGGTTTTAAAGGAAAAATAAAAACACAATCCAAAAAACATTGGCTGTAAATAAAGACATGAGTCTGATGTACATTTTCATTAACAATATGTGTCCATTGCATAAATTTCACTTTGCTTTTTTTTTTTGGTCAAGAAAGATAACCCGCTTAGCTATGAATGCCACCATAATATAGTTTATAACAATGGAGTAAGGAGTGAAGCAATCTTCAGAATAACAGAGTACATCCTATGGTTCCCAACCACTGTGTTATAGAAAGTATCCAGTGCCTTTGCAAGGTCAATCAAACTGAAATCCTAGTTAAACCATGGGCAATAAGATAGTTAAGAGATTTTTTGAAAAGAACTAACCTGAAATATTTCAAAACCATATATGTCCAAGACACCAATGTTGTACTCTTCATGGTCCTTTTGCATAGCTTTGTTGATAGCCTAGGAGAAGGATTGGTTTAATTAAGAAAACATATCAAAGAGCTTTTTATAGATTTCTCCCATACAGCCTACTGATCTATGAAAGATAATTTCTGTTGACGCTGTTTGACAATATTTTATAGGCTACACTAGGAAATCTGTATATTTCTAACTAAACATAGTCTTTTATTCTAAACAGAACTTGATATATTTCATTATGGAACATACAGTATACTTGACCAATGCTAAATCCATATTAGCTATACTTCTAGAATAAACAATGAAATTTGTACCTACCTCTAATCACATTTTATTACTTTTAATATGTCTGCCATTAAAGTCATAAGCTATAGTTACCACTGCACCACTCCTTTATGGAATTTCCTCCTTCAATTAACTTCATGTTTTATTCATTAGCCAAATTCAAAAAATACAATAGCAGTAAATGGATTGAGAACTTTGCTGTTTGGGGGTGTAGTTAATGCCCATTATTGTTTACAGTTACATTTACTTTTATTCTTGCTGTTTTAACAGAATTCAAGTTTGTATCTTTCTAAGCCTTTGCCACAATTACATCGTTATTGAGACAGGTACAGTATAACTAACTGCATTTCAACAGATTTCTAAACACCAGACATCACTGTTTGCATATGAGGTTTGTTTGGAAATATGGAATATTTCAAGTGCAACCAGCAGAGAGTTAAAGGTGCAGCAAACAAAATGTACACAATATGTTGGAGTGTCAAGAGAAGATGTGTGATAATTTCAGAGCAGCAGCAAATCAGTGCATATACATGTTATATGAAAGGACAACTTTTGTACATTGAAAGACTTGTTTATCCCTACACATGGAATAGTAACACGTTGACATTAGGCAAACTGACTTATGATTGTTCATATGAAATGTTTTTCTTTTATTTGTTAAAAGCATAGTAAGCATTCAGTATTCGACTACTCCACACAATAGCATTCAAACTTCTTATAGTATCTCTACGCAATAAGACGACGATAGAAGATTACATTCACTTACAGATTTGCTTCCAGCTACCCTACAGTACCACAAGTTAGGGTGCTGTGTCAGTCCTATAGGAGTACCAATCAGTAGTACTGGTGCATCCCTGATATACACAATGCATTATTTAAAGGTCCAGCTTCAGAAATGCCAAAAATATGATAATCTCTTATCAAACTGAAAAAACACCAAGATGAAAGATATACTGCACTTCCTGAAATGCCATTTTAATACATGGCTGAATTATTCTACTTACATCAACAAGGAAGTCAAATATCCGGGAATATAAGGCCTTTGAAAGAGCATCACGAGTGAAAGATGCTTGCTCTACATTAAGTGTTACATCAATGGTCTCAGATTTGCCTCCCCATTTACTGTCAATTTTACGGCTAGTCAGTTTTTCCTTCAGGCGTGCCTGGTCAATTCCTAGCAGATATGCTGGGAAAGCAAGGACTGGGAAGAAAGAAATGAATTTATGAGCATAAATATGTCATTTTTTAAATATATTCTAGATCTTGACCTCCTGTAGGAATATTCTAAAAAAGTATTTGAAACTAACTCAAAAAAGGAACATGAGCCTAAAGATAGTTCTGGGATTTTGTTAAAAAATAGACATCACATAGAACTGAACAAATCTTATCACCTAAAACTCCTCGGGAACAAAACACAAAATTAAAACAAGTTTTTGCAGGATTTTTCAGTGAGTACATGGTACATTGCCTAATTTATTATTTCATAAAAATAATTTTAAAAAGAAATGCATTTATTGTGGAAATGTGTGAAAGTCAATAGAAAGCAACAATTACAGTCTTCACTATCCACAATTGCATAGTTTCCAGACTCCTGGAAAGAAATGTTCCCCAGATGAAGGATCCCAGCCACAATCTGTAAAACCAAGGCCTGCTCATCAGAACTCAGTCCTATTACTTTCATTGCATTCTGAAAGAAAAGACAAAAATGAACACCTTTTGCTATTTTGCTATTACTTATCACAGAAAGTTTATAAGAAATTTAGTGCAGATCAATGCACAAAAGGTTTTCAATATTTTATTTTTACTTTTGTACAATGTAACCCTATATGTAACTATTACACCAAATTTTGCATGTAGTAATTCAGTTTACTGAAATGAGATGCACAAACATACATAAACAATTTATGGTCCTAGTCAGTTTTAATACTAAGAACAAAGTTTACAGGCCAAGTTAATAATACAGGCCAAGTAAATAATAAAACCACACTTTAATTCCACTTCTTAATAAATATGATAAAAGTTAATGTAATGTGACAACATTTTCATAGGTTTTAAAATGCATAGTTAAGTGCATTTTATTATTCTGCAATCCATGTAAATTAAGCAACAAGTAACTAAGATGAAAAGGAGTTTATTCCATAAAACACTCAACTGTGTACAAAGATATGCAATCAAATTACATAGAAATTGATAACATTTTAAAAGAACTTTTTACCTCACGGATGTCTTTGTTTTTTGATGTCTTAGTATTTCTTAAGCAGTGCTGTACTCACCATTGTCTCAGTAAACTCCCGCTTGTCATTTATATCATCCACTTTAAATGTTCCAGATTGGTTAAGATAATAGTAGTAATCAGGGCTAGCAATTCCTAGATTCTCTTTCTGTTCCTGAGATGCTCCTTCAAGTAACTGTAAATAAGACAATTGTTATATTTGTTTCAAAAATGAAAATTAATGTGTGACTATTATATAAGTTATATATAAGTATATATAAAAGTTTACCACATTTCCAAATGTATGCTGTCCCAACTAAAAGTCACTTTTATCCATGTAACTTCAAGGAAGAAGGCTCCAATACAATTATGCACCAGCTGTTAAACTAATGTTCCTTCTGTACTAAACCACCCCTGCTAAACTAGTGTTCTAATGCAGCTTACCATCAAAAAGTTGTAAAACAAGTTAATAATTTCACATCTAGTATGGTGCAAGTTCAGTAACGTTTTTGAAGCACAACTACACCATGCAATAAATACATTGATTAAACAAGAATGTTTTGTATGCCATGCCACACCAAGTTGTTTAGATACTGCATTCACAAATTTATTGAGGAATAAGATGGACCCTTAAAATGACAGATGCTGTACAACACCACTTTAACCACAGTCAGCCCTCCATATCCACCACGGATTGGTTCCAGGTACCCCCAGTGGATACCGAAATCCCATATATATATATATATATATATATATATATATATATATACATACATACATACATACATACATACATACATACATACATACATACATACATACATACATACATACATACATACATACATACATACATACATACATACATACATACATACATACATACATACATAT
>JANRMT010062854.1:24197389-24219808 GCA_026402145.1 Polypterus bichir lapradei | reverse complement strand
ATACATACATACATATATATATATATACATATATATATATATATATATATATATATACATATATATATATATATATACACATACACTTTTACTGTTCTTGTTGAAAGACAGCACTTTCCACTCTCTCTTAGACTTTAAGCCAGGGAAATCCAAATCCAGGTGCAGGTTTTCATTCTAACACTCTTCCCAATCAATGACCAATTTTCACTAACTAACTTCTTTTCAATACATTTAATAGTCCTGTTTTTTAAGGATTCAGTCCTCTGAATTGATTCTTTTCTGCTTTAAATGTTAGCCAAACAGAAATGATATGTGAAGCGAGCCCACAGATGACCATCTAAATTAGGGATTCAAATGCCAATCAATTTCACTCCAACCAGTATCTTAATGAGTAGCCAATTCTTCATGTTAATTAAACCCATTATTTAATTCCATGGCTTGTTGGCTCTCATTCTGCCACAGCAGAGATTTACAAAACAACTGAATTTCCTGTTTTTTCTAGGAACACCATCAAAAAGTTTTGAAGACCTGAGCAGATCAACCTTACTAAGACCTTCACCTTTCTTTATTTTCAGATACTGTGTGATGGGCACAGGTTAGCCGGTTATATGGCAGTTCATTTTTTGTCTCATTATTGTTTAGCTGCCAATTAAGAAAAAGAAACAACTAAGGGGTGTGAGTTAATTAAAATTAAGGCTAAATAAGTTAGTTAGCAGCAAAAACTGGTCACTAATCAAGGAGAATGTTAGAATGAAAACTTGCAGCCACTGCGGCCCTCCAGGACTGGAGTTGGACACCCCTGCTTTAAGGAGTTGCATTGACCACTTAAAAGATCTGTAGGAGTCATTTTCGTACCGAAACAAAGGGTGCACACAAGGCAACACCAAGGGCCTCACAACGCCTTACAATCAAGATTAAGTAGTTTTGCGTTTTTTTTTTTTCTAAAACAGAAACACAGAGCAGTGCTTGCAGATGTGCGCGTGTGTGTCCTTGTCAATAATAATGGTTTTGTAGGTCGAAACTCTAATTTCATTTACAGTATACTGATTACGTACAGGCAGTCTGTGTGTGTCCAAGCTTTTTCTAAAATGCACAGCTTTTTACAGGTACATGTGAATGCACGTATAGATTACCCAAGTTTAAAGCTTGAACTTTGGCCAGGTGTCTACAGGCATGGATTGACTCGCTTTGATTGGATTGGTTAATGACTGTTTAGTTGTCTTTGTTTGAGTGTCTTTAGTTTTCAGAATATGTGTACTGTATGTGTTTTGTTTAAGAGCTGCAGTACTGTGGGAAATGTAGAGAGGGAAACAGTTTCACACCTTTGCAATTGGTAGGTGAATGAGAAAGAGCTTTCCATTATTAAAGGAAGCGATTGTCAAAAGAACAAGGTTGATTGATGTATAAAGTAGAGCAAGGGTGCTTCGTGTGAGCACAGCTAGCCAACAGAAGAGCAGTGTGGTGGCTCTGCAGTAGGCTGCCATATAGGAGCTGCACATTTACTCCTATGAGCCATTTTATTAAACTCATATAGTGAGAGGCTATATGTCTTCAGATCACTTCATTAGCGTGGATTTAGTGCAGTATTTGATTTGTGGCAAATGCAATATGCTCACTCCAAAACCAAAAAAAAAAAAAAAAACTATAAATAATTAGGGAAAGCTTTATTCCATACAATAATATACACAAATTAAAGTCGCGAACAAGTTCTATGAAACCACTATTTTAATGGGTAACTAAAATCAATTTAAGATTTATGGATCTTACCATATTATTTATTATTTTATTTAACAGTCCAATTCTCCCAATTATGGCCCACTCAAACATATTATATATAGATCTGTTTCATATTTATTTGCATAAAAAAGGGCCTTCCAGTATTTTTTTAGTGTTTTGTCTTTAGGTTTTTTTCCAGCTGCAGAAGAACAACATTGCAAATGTAACAGAAGTAGCTGAATGGATTTATTTATATCAAATACACATTTTTTTTTTCTTTAAAAAAAAAAAAAAAAAAAAAAAAAGATTCACTTAAGAACACACTTTCTCATGATATGTTAAAGTTATATTATGACTATGAAAAAAATAACACTTTCCTTTCAAGATTTCAAATCAGAATGTCATGATGAAAGTGAGGCTGCAGATTCTTTTTGAATATTACAGTATATTAAAAATGCCATTTTGGTGCCTGAGGTATCTAGATGGACTCATCTCAATGCACAGTTTGACTCTATTCCACTCTGAAGTTGTCCAAGGGGAGAAGCGAAGAGCTTATTTATAACACCAGCACCACCTCAAAGGCTCAGAATGTGTATGTTGAGTTTTACCACATTAAGCGAGGGGGTCAATTCCCTACAACTGCGAGTTGAAGTTAAGGCTCTGACTGTTGTCTGTGCTTATGCACTGATGAACAGGTATGAGTATTCAACCCTCCTGGAGGCACAGTGGGGGAGTGCTGAAAGATGCACCCTCTGGGGACTTTATTATTCTGATGGGGGACTTTATCCATCACATGTGCAGCGACTGTGAAACCTGGAATGGTGTGATTGGGAGAAATGGCCTACCCGATTTGAACCAGAGTAGATTGTGACTAGACTTCTGTGCTAGTTACAGCTTGTCCATAACAAACAAAATATTGAAGTGCAAGTGTGCTCATAAATATACTTGGCGCCAGCGTGCCCTAAGGTACAGGTTGATTTTAAAGTCAGATCATTAGACCTACGACCATATATGAAGAAGTAAAGAAAGCAGCAGAGCTATTAACTAACTGAGCACTACCTGGTAGTACTGTAAGTTGGATCAGATAGAGAGGAAGATGCTGGACACACCTGGCAGGCCCAAACGTACAGTCAAGATGTGGTGGGAATGTTTGCCAGAGGTCTCTGTATGAGAGATCATCAACTCGTACTTCCGAACGAATTTCTCTTGCATCCCAAGACAGGCTAGGGATGTTGAACCCAAATGGGCCATGTTCTGTACCTTCACTGCCGAGGTGGTCGAGAAGAATTGCAATCGTAAGTTTCTTTATACCCGTCATGACGGCCAGCCCTGATCCTAATGGTGGATGACAGCTGTAATAGGAGTCATCAGGCAGAAGAAGGAGGCCTTCCGAGCTTGGCTAGCTTGTGGAACATCAGAGGCAGCTAACAGGTACAAGATGGCAGTTGCAGAAGCAAAGACTCATGTGTGGGAGGAGTTCAGTAAGGCAAAAGAAATTTACTTTCTTCAAGAATATGGGGTACTGGGCCTGCTGTTACAGGATATTCGGTCCCTGTACACCCAGAGTGACAGCTTAGTTTGCATTGCCAGCAGTAAATCAGACTTGTTCCCAGTGGGTGTGGGACTTCTCTTGGGTTGTCCTTTGTCACTGATCCTGTACATAATTTGTAGGAATGGAGAGGGTCCAGTATGGATGACCTCAGGATCACATATCTGCTTTCTGGTCTCCCAAACTGAAAAGAACATTCCACCCTTTTCCACGTACAAACCATGACCTCAGACACTGATGATATGCTACATAGGCTATGAAATAAACAATTAAAAACTTTTGTGTTTAAGCATGGTGGTCTTTAAGGACAGTTAATGACTAACAAGTCCAATAACAATGCCAGCTCACCACACACATTCAGAGTATTAATTTCTTCCAGTTACTTTTTGTAGTTATCTGACACTCACCATATGCTCCAAAGCTTCTTGGATACAGTAGAGAGTCAATATGATACCCTGTTGAGCAATGCCTAAATCTAAAGTGGCAGAAATGATGCTTACTAATATAGTAAATAACAGCCAAAACTCTCTATAACCAGAAGTCGCTGAAAGAATTATTTCTGACACAAACATTAATACACAGCCATTAAATAAGGGCTTGCGAGTACCCATAAATCTGCCTCATACTTCTAACTCAGGAGAAGAAGTTATATCACCAACAATCAGGAAGCATTTCTTATAGTCAATGCATAATACTCCTTGGTTGCTCTTTTCAGCTTCCTGCATAAGATGTGGTTCCTTACCCACCACTGAAGTAGTATTCTATCCATCAATAGTTCAGATTTTTCCTGAGTGTAAACATCAGCTGAAAGCTGTTGCATCTGAATATACGCTTTATAATTCGGATTAGGAGCCAAAACTGGAAATTTCTTAGAAGCTAAAAATAAAGTCAGTTGTTCATTACAAAAAAATTAGTTATTTACATTCTCATTAAATCTAACCTGGTAGTAAATGTGGAAGTTCCTCTCTCCATTATTCTGGCTCACCACGCGTGATTTTTCCAGCAGGAAATTGGATATCTTCCCACCATCTGGCTCACCACCTCGACTGAACTGAATCTCAAAATATTTTCCCTAAAGATAATTTTCAAAAAAAAAAGAGTAAGCATACATAAAATAATGTGAGAGAAGCTAATGACAATTATGCATTAAACAACAGAAAGAGAGCTAGGAAAACTTTATGAACAAGGCTGCAGGACTGGATGGAAATCAGTTCCAGGGTGCTGACAACATGTACCAGCCAGATTAGTGGGGACCTCCAACAACTGTTCTTCCTTGCCCCGAGTTTGCAGGCGATACCAAATCTGTGAAAATTATTATAAATGGTTCCACTGCCAAAAAAAAGGGCATTCCAGTGATCCCAAGGACTTGAGACCAGTTGTTCTTACTTCATTCATCATGAAGACATTTAAGAGGCAGGTTCTTTAACAGCTCTAACCGCTGGTTTAAAAGCATCTTGATCCACTGCATTTTGCCTAGATGTTTATGACACATATAGGTGTAGAGGATGCTCAGATTTACATGCTCCACAAAGCCTACTCCCACTTACTGTAGACTAAGTTGGCATGACAGTCAGGATAATATTCTTTAAATTTCTAGTGCCTTTAACACCATTCTGCCTCATCGCCTAGAGATGCCCCCACAATCTTCTGGATCATGGACTACCCGAACAACAGGCAACACAACACAAGTGGGACTATATGGCAGAAATGTTGGTTGGTTAAAACTGGGGCGCCACTGGGAACCTTCCTATCACTCTTCTTATTTACCCTAAACACGACAGGCTTCCAAGTTCAATACTAGCATTTTCCTTCTATAGAAACGTTCAGATGACTACTCCATCATAGGCTGCATTAATACAGGAGGGCTGTGGAGAACTTCATTTGGTGGTGCAGGGGGAAACTTAAAACATCAGCAAAACATCAAGACAAAAGGGCTGGTGGTGGATTCTGACGTGCCAAAGAGTTCCCGAGATGAATAACCATTCAGTGGGAGGATGTGGAAGTGGGGCAAAGCTACAAGCACCTGAGACTTCGCATAACCAACAAACTGGACTGGTTTGACAACACAGTGGCGCTGTACAAGAAGGGTCAAAGCAGACAGTACTTCGTAGGGAGATTCAAGCGTTTTGAGCCTGGAAATGTTTTGTCAGTCTGAAGTAGCCAGTGCATCCCCTGGGGAAGCAACTTGAGCTCAAAAGGTGCATAATGCCTGAAGAAAGCCGACTCCATCATAGACTAACCCTAGCACACTGGAAACCATTATGGAAAAGAGGATGGTGGAAAAATTGGATGTAATCATGGAAATATTTCCTCAATCCCCTCCAGGACTAGCCAATTGCTATTAAACAATTCAATGCTTCCTCCTGACATCCCAAACTAAATGCTTATAGTCTTTAAATTAATTTTGCAATTTCTGCGTAAACTACATTTATTATTTATTTATTGTTTCATTTATTGTATTATTTATCATGCAAGTTTGTATCTTTGTTTTTCATGTTTCCGCTGCAATTTTGCATCTGAACTGCTCCCATGGAATTAATAAAGTTAATCTAAGATAATTTAAACAGCAGACAGAACAACAGTCCTTATATGCAAAGTTTCTGGTTTATAATACATCCTACAAAAGGTTCAATATGAAATGGGACAGAAAACAAGGACACAGGTAAACATACTGTACTGTAAGCTAAACAAAATCTTAATGAGACTATATTGTAATATTAATTAGTTGAGAGGAGGTTGCGATATCATTCACTTTTAGAAACAGATTTGCTTCTACAGAAATACTTAATTTTTAAACTCTTGTATTACTCAAAAAAGTTACATTTAAATTCTTTTTTCACTACAGTCTTGATCATAAGTAGTTGAACAAAGTGGACAGATGTTCTTAGGTAATTTGTTTTTAGTAGTGTTTAAATTTCTCATGATTTAACTAAACATAAAACACTATCTGCATTAATGTATACGATTCGTATACTCACAAATCGACTTGAGTTATTGTTACGAACAGTCTTCGCATTACCAAAAGCTTCTAGCAAGGGGTTTGATTGAAGAATGATATCCTTTACATGCTGCAGTGATGAGAAGGAGACAGCATTATGGCAAATGAAAATTAAAAATAAGGTCATTTAAATACAACCTGCAGGCAAAGTAAGTTTAAAAGTGTCCCTGCGAACTCTCAAATACATGTAATGAAATGATACAATGATTTCTCATTACTTTGATTTTGCAATAACTTGACATACAGTTAACTAGACATTACAATCAAAGCCTTGACTGCATGCCTGTACATTGTCAATAGAAATTGGCACCAATAAGCCTACCTGCACCTTAGATCCTCCTCCTGACACTTTGGATATGTACCCCATTATGTATTTGGCAGCAACAGTCTTCCCTGCACCACTCTCCCCACTGTAGGAACAAAGATAACATCTACTGATCCACAAGGATAATAATTTGTTCTCATCTTTACCAGTGACTCTGTCAAACAGACCATGTAGCAACTAATGTTCATAATTTCTGCAAAGTAAAGCAATAGATACAGTATATATGGAGTTAAACCAAAGATTTTTTTAAAGATTAATCTAATGACTTTATTTATAGTTTACCTCTAAAGATATTAAGGTGTGAAAAAACTGTCAAGAAACGTGTAAACTATTTAATTCCATAGCTCAGTAATGAGGTAAATAGTTCAAAATCATAAAAAATAGTTTCTCAATTCCTATCGAAGTTTCAAAACTACACACCAGCAAAGTTCTTAAAATGCTTTCATAAATGACATCTGTTGAAAAGCAAAATTTTCAAATAACAGAGAGATCCAAGGCATGAAAAACTATATGATGTATAATTAAAGAAGCAAAATTTCATGAAAGCAAGCCTGGTCAGGATAAGAACAGTAACAATTTTAATGTTTCTCAAATTTCCGACAGAATGACAACCCAAAACATTTTTTCATACTGCTGTCAAGGTAAGCTACGTCCACATTGGTGTTCATGTCTGTCGCATATTTATTAATAGAGAGAAAAAAAAAACCAAACAAAAACAAACACATAATGTCATCTTTAACAAGCACACATTTAAAATGCTCATGTGAATATGTAGTAGAATTCAGACTCAAGAAATATCAGACTGTTTTGTTGTTGCTGATTTGCAGGGATCTTAAAGATTTTCATGTATAAAATGGAAATAAAATACCCATGGTCTGTACGCAGACAAAGAGTATATATTACACAGCATGTAAGTAAAATATTTCGCCATGATATCTCACTGCATTAAATGCTATGACAGATTTTATTTGGCGGAGAGGTTCTTGATTGAATGGAAAAATGGCATTGTGCATTCAGTGTACAAAACTGCTTAGCTAGCATTTTACATCAAGTTGTAACATGCCTTTTGTGAAAGACTTGGTACAGATTTAACAAGAGAATATATTTTGCAATAGCACAATAAAATATTTTACATAACTTAAGTCATAAACAGCACCACATTTTGCACGAATAGAGAAAGAATTAATTCCACCAAGAGTATTCAAATAAAAGTTCCACTGTTTTAAATCTTTTATTTTTTTACAATCTGAGCCATAGACTGGTTAAATTATTACTGTAACACAGTATAATACATTTATGGATAAAAGAGTGAGTGGCCAGCAAAATTCAAATAATACATAAAAGTGAGAAGAGATACAGGAGTGACTGGAGAGTATTGTTGCATGCTAACTTGAGCAAATGAGAAACACAAGCCTATCTTAACAAACCCTACAAGAGATTATTACTAAACCCCACCAGAGAATGAGAGATATGGCAAGGAACATGCATTATCCCCCTGTGACCCTGGATAGTAGACAACCCAGTGAAGATTAAATGTGCCTGACCTTATAAAAAACTGATTGAGACAATGGAGGACTAGCAGGAGGTCGGTACCACTCTTCCAGGCCAAAACAAAAAAGGCAGCATATAAATACAACAATTGGTAGCTAAACAAACAGCATGCAGCCCAGAGGGTGTAGCACAATACTAGATATTTTAAAGGTCACTGAGATATGCTGTTCAGTTAACAATCCTGAAATGATAAAGAATACCCCAAATCTGTGCAAGTGTAACATTTGACTTTTATATTCTAGTTTTTTGTCCCATTCTTGTGTTACGTTGATACCATCATAACTCCACCATTTTTTAGTTTGATTGCTAATAAAGCCAAACATCACAAGTGGTATGTGTTGCATAAGGTACATATGTGTACATGTCAATTCTAACGTTCTTATTTAACACTGAGTCTCATGCCCAGTTACTGTCTGAACTGTGTTTCAAAGGGAAGATCTTTTGTTCAGCTTGACAAAACTACTCTATTTAGCTAATTCTTTGAGGTCTTTTTGACTTTTTCATTTTTGTTATTTTGGTTGATGGTTTCTTTCACATTTGTGACTCAATCTCTGCTCTATCCAGAGACTCCAGACTACACATCTTGATTTGCCCATAAAGGACCTCCACCTCTCTCTAATAAATCCTGTGTACTAACCTTTTCAATCCACTTTTACAGAATATCAGTCACAATGTAAACTACATAAGCTTACTGTATGGTGACACAGAGTGATATTAGGAAGGTGAAAACTTGAGGATAGAACCACAGATTTTACACAAGTATAAGAAAATCAGTTTAAGAAGCACTTCTTATACAATATGATTTCTCTTTATATTTATTTGTGCTATATAGAAAAGTATAGTATTAAAGTTGATGATTTGCATATATTCAAAGAGAATCATGAGCATATATGAAAATAAGCATTATATCTTAGTGTATGTTAATATAATATGGGTTAAATCAAAAAAAGGCTTAGATATGTTTATTTTTCTTAGCAAGCTGGAAACCACCAATATTTCATAAGTCAAGGCCTGGTATGCATAGGGTGGGGATGGGCTGGCAGGCATACCCAAGCCCCCTCCTCCCTTATACATGGTGAACTTGAGTTAAGGACTGGAAATAATGGTGGCAGGAACTGAACGGGTGCAAGGCAAGGAGAGGGCCAGTCAAGTGGGCATGAGAGACAGAACTCATTATTCTGGGAAATATTGGTGGAGCTAATTAGAGGCTGGACCAAGGCCATAGAATGTTGGGAGTCAGATGAGAGTGAAGGTAAGCTCTTGAAAAGAACTATAATAAAAGATGGCCCCATTGCTGGAGGCGCATTTATTGTGCATTGCACAATAAAGCTGGATTCTGCTGCCTATCCTGAGGCTCTGAATGCCATCTTTGGGCTAAGGGTGCCAATCGCCACTTCAACAGCTTTTGCTAGAACTATTGATCCCTTTGTCTGTGCATGCTTTAATAAAACCATTGTCTTTGGTAATAAATATGCACTGTGGCATTTTTATTCCAAATCGTGATCTCTAGTATTGTTAAATATTGAAAATGCCTATCTTCTGCGTATAAACTTAAGTCAGCTTTTGTTCATTTAGTGTTAAATACTTAAACGTTTATAAGATAACATTTTTGCAGGGTTGCAGGGCCCAGGGTCTGTTCTAGCAGCAGTGAATACAAGCTAAGAAATTGCCATAGATAAGGTTCCAGGACATCAAAGGGCCCATTTACACATATACCCAAACTTACATTTCCACAAACCAAATCTGGAATCACCAACGAAGCAATCCAGAACGTCTTGTGATGCTGGGAGTAAATATAGAGCCCTTGCAGACACATAAATAAAACCCATGGAATTTCACTGAGTATTTCATTTGAATCTAGGATTCTGGATCCAAGAGGCAGCAGTACTGGACACCCCAAGTACGAAGCAGCATCTAAAGTTATTACACCTACCGAAAAACTCTGGGGGACTGTTATGGGGTACAAAATCTATACATTTTGGTTGATACAGTGGTACCTCGGTATACGTCCGCTTTGGAATAAGTCCAACTTGGTTTATGTCCTGTTTAACAGTGAAAAATTTTGCTTGGTTTACGACCTTTGTTTGGAATACGACTTGCGTGCTACCCTCGTTTACCTCTCTCGAGACAAAGCCATGACTGCCCACAAGCATTAGTGCGCCAGTTGCTAGCATTCAGTGAACAACCCGCGCTATAACTCTCTGTGAATTTTCACGTGTGTGGTATAGCGGGTCCACAGCTCCTGTCAAAGGCCAGTTTTAAAATAAATAATCACAGTGTTCGCGGCTTGGTGCCTCTGCAAGTGGATAGTATTGGGCTGAAGCGGTTCGCAGGGCGATTCGCAATGTGGGCATTTCTCACCTAAGGGCACAGGTGACAGACCATCCACATTCGTGATTGTTCCTGGGGCTGCGGATTTCAGCTGCCTCTTGATAAACAGAAGCGCGAGTCAGTTAGAAGGGGTGGAAAAAGAAAGAAAGAACAGACGGACGGACAGGAGGTTGCAGGAGAAAGGAGGAAGCAAGAGAGAGAGTGAGTGAGCAAGCGCAGTGCCAGGCAGGCTCGCACTGCAGCTGAACAGGGAGCCTGGGTGTTGGGCTGACACCCGGGGAACAGTAGTAGTGGTCACTCCCGCTGAGTGATCGAGATTGACCGGAAGGAGGTTGCTGTGTATCCCAAGTTGCTGTCAGGAGGAGCCTACCAGAGAGCCAGGGATCGGAGAGGTGAACTGAACAGATGAAGTAGGCAGATTGAAGGTCAGCTGCAAGTAGGGCCACTCCCCTGTTGAGAAGCCCAGAGGGGGGAAGCAGGGGGGCCGCCAGGTAAAAAGGTACCGGGCTTCTTGTTGTGTTTTTTTTAAAGAATGCTCCCTGCTGTATTTTAACCTCTTTGTTTTTAAGAAGACTTTTTTTCTATTGTTTTTAACCTCCACGTTTCACTTCTGATTTTATGGATTTATTTATTGGAACTTTGGACACTGCACCTTAATTTGAACACCTTGTTTTGTTGATTGTTTTAATAAAAGCACTTTGCATTTTTTCACCATCCCGTGCTTTGTTGTGCCTCACTGCTAAGTTCATCGGTAACATTACCGACGGTGTAGGGTTCAAGGGCTCCCGGACAGCAGATGGGAGCATACAGCAAACACGCATCGTCACAACATGATTTTGTGTTTTTTCACATAAACTTGAATTGATTGTTGAAAAGTATGAAGGTGGCATGCGTTTCCGGGACATGGCTGATGCATAACGTATGCCGAGAATGACGGTATCTACGATTGTGAAAAACAAAGACGTTATTAAAAAGTGAGGTTAAGTTTTCATTTATTTCATCTAATTGCTTTTGTATTTATGTATTTTAGTATTAAGCAGTGTTTAAATTTTATACAATCCCATCAATGTATAATATGCCAATAACAATACGATTTTTTTTTTCCATGGGAACGGATTAATCATTTTTCCATTATTTCTTATGGGAAAAATTTGTTTGGTATATGTCCTGTTTGGTATAAGTCCAAGGACCTGGAATGGATTAAGGACGTATACCGAGGTACCACTGTATTTCTATCATATTTTGTTCAAGATAAGACAACAGAAGAACTACATTCAGGACATATCAAAGCATATCTTCTTCCCAGTTATATCTCACTTTGTTCCAACAAAGAAAGTAAGACATGCTGGTGGCTCAGGTTATCCATTACTTTGTAACTTTAGAAAGGATGGACGTCTAATTATTTAACAGCCTGGGAAAGGAAGACCTGCCGATACCTCAGAGAACTTCAAAAAGTTTTATTGTTTATGAAAACGGACAGTGAATTCATTGATCATATTGACAGCCAGCCAATCAGAATATCTTGCAAAACCCCCTGGTAGAATTTTAGAATAAATATGCCTCGTCTGAGGAGCGATATAGTAGGGAAGGAGGGACGAAAACATCAGAAGAGAAAAGAGGGACGGCAACGTGAGGCCATTTCCATCTGATCGTCAGAAAGGCATCATGAACTACAAGTGCTAGATTACATGCCATCTGTGACATTCATCCTTGTCATCTCTACTTTTTCGTAAGCTTTTTCTAAAGACTATATATATCCAGACTTTTCTATCACTCCTATTTTCTATTATTCTTTGTTCGACTGGCATTATTATTATTCCTGTAATAAATACGATGCTGCTTTTATCTTTCTATGCATTGTCTTAATGTCTAGTGTGATTGAAGTAATAAGGTAGATTTCTTTGAGTACCTGGTGAAGCCAGAGGTTTGCCATTACCTCTGTGCTGCGAGGGTTATTAAGGCTGCAGGTGAGAGCTCCACCCCATAGTAGGGAACAGTACGTAAAGTAAGGCAAACTTGGCTGATAAATGGCCTATAGTCAAGAGTACTGAGCCTTTGTATGGTTAACTGTATTCCTGTAAACCAAAGGTAATATTTAGGCCTGAGATATCATTAAAACATCAAATGTTGTTCGTGCTGATAATAAGTAAGTCTCACGAAGTCCTAGGAGAGTGACAGGTTGTGTTATTCATAAGGCACTTGTGTGGGTTAAAGTGCTAGAGATTAACCAGCTGTGTGTTTGTCATTCATAGGGCACTGTTGAGTTTCTGTGTAGCTGTAGTTTCTGTATAGCTATGTATGTGTGTGTTACTCTTAAAGTGCAACAGTAGACCAACCTGGTAACAAATCTAATGAGTACATTTACCCTTGAAGAAAACAGGTAAAGGGTAAGTAGAGGGAAATACTAAGCTAATACAGGGACCATGAAAACTCATGATGCAACAGTGCTGACCAATGTCTTACCATGCCATTCTACGACTGCAACATTGCAGATTCAGGCATATTCCACAGAATAAGTACCTCACCTGATGATGACACATTGGTTTTCTCCATCAATCAACATGTTCCTGTACATGTTGTCAGTCAGTGCATAAATGTGGGGAGGGTTTTCATACTGTGCCTGCAGAATATCAAAAGTTTCAGTCAGGAATCACAATAACTTACTTCACTAAAATAAGTATAATGGAAGTATAAAAATAAAGAAAATATGTAGTACTTTTTACCTTTGTTATATACATATACAAAATTACAAAAGATATGAAGGTCAGCATTTTGTTAACCCTTTTTGTAAAATTTCCATATTTGTAAAGGAGGCACAAAGTTTATATTTACAAAAGTATTGCTCAAAATGTAATCCTTCAACTAGAAATCCTTTAAAATACATCTCTGTCAAAGGAACAATACATAGCCTTGATGTATAGTTCATAACATCTAGTACGCTTCTGATTGCTACCTATTGTATATGGCATATAAAATCTAATCACAGAATTATTTCCTCGGCTTTCCTGCAGATGGCACAATCATCCATGCTTGTTTCCTTCTCTTGGCTGTAGATTGCTATTTTGTTTTTTTAAACTTCTCAAACCTCTCGAACAGGAGAAAAGATTAAATCATAAAATGCCACTGCTACCAAGTGTGAAGAAATACTATGCCTTCAGGGAATGTCTACAGCACACAACCAAACTAATACAACATCTTATCACTGCTATACTCTCTGCAGCATCAAAAGTGAAAACAAGTTAAATGGGAAACTATGCAATATGTAAAATATACATTTAACACAAGCCACACTGCATAGCATGTGTTTGACATGTGCTCTGCAGTCACACCCTTATAAAACCCTGCCCAATCTGCATACATGGTAAATACTATTTATTGTGTTTCATTCACTTAACTGCACATCATCAGAGGTAATTTGCCTTCAGAAAAGTTCAGCAATAATAGATCAAAAACTAATACTAAATGATATTCATTGATCAAAATTTATCTGATCATAAGAAAGAAAAAGACAGAAAATTGGAGCAATGCTGCTGAATTCTCAGGAATCCCCAGTTCCATAGAGAGGCACTGCATACAAAATGGTATTCCTCATGAAATTCTTTTTTTTTTTTTTTTTTTTTAATAATTACTGCAAAGCTCATATACACTGCTCATATTTAAGAACTAAAGGACAACTTTACAGTTTGTGATCTTAAAGCTTATAATGTATGAACTGCAAGTGTCAGGTAAAAACTACTTAGAAAATACAGGGAAACAAATGGGATTGTTTTTGCATTGGCTGTAATGCTCTATTGGAATTGTCACTCCATATTATACGATGACCAATCAAAACAACTGATAGAAATGTTTAGTAATGAATCATCACAAGAAATGCTTCCACTATTGTCTGGGCAGAAACTTGTAAATGATCACCATGTCACCATGCCACTCCTAAACATGAGGCTACAGTCAAGATAGCTGTTAAAAGAAAGTAGGGTTACACTAGATTTGTCTGGCTATTGATGCTATTCAAATAAATAAATAAAGAATAATTCTTAATACTGTACTTGCAAATCACATGCATCCAAAATTCTGAGACCAAAAAAAAAAAAAAAAAGAGAGAAACAAGTTTCTGTTTTAAACTCGGCTTAAATTTTGATGAAGTTGCTATAAAATGAGGATAACACCGTACAGGATTATTTACAGAGACAGGTACATTATCTTTAAATGAAGTATCATCTAAGTTTAGAGATTAAGGAAGTAAGATCACAATAAACTGATAAGGTTTTAACCCCGGTTACCTTTGCTGTTTTTAAATTTTATCTGATTTTCACTGGTGCCAATGTCAATTAAAACACTTAACACTATGAAATATGAAAACTTGAGGGAAGGTTATACGATTAAATTTAAAGATATGCTAAATAACAATTTTTAAGTTTTTACCTTATATGCTTTAAACTTCCTTAGCATTAGATCCAAGCGTTACATGGGCTGCGAAAACCATGCTAAAAGCTAAAAGTTAGTATCGACTCTCGAGTGTCACTCGGCAACTGTACAGATGAGTCTTGAGTAAGCGTTAAAACCGAGAATCACTCAGGCCGTAAAAGTGCTGTCAGTGCTGCCGTTCTTTGGAGAAATTATGTCTGAGTGCAGGTTTTTACTAATTATGAGATATCTGCACTTTACCAACAATGAAGACTTTGATGAGAATACCAATCCAGCACCCAAACTGCGAGATTGGAGGAAGCAAGATGATGTTAAAAAAAAAAAAAAAAAAAAATTAAGTGTCACAGTTTTGAATGGGCATATATGTCGGGGTCTGATTTTATGACCAAATTTTCAGGTTTCAAGATCCAACTTATATGTAAGTACAGTATATACAGTAATTTTTCATGACAAAAAAAAAAACAAAAAAAAAAACGCAACACTTTTCACATGTTTATTTGAAATAAAATACAACGCTAAGGAAGTTAATGTAGTTTTATGTTTAGGTGATTTTTGGATTGTTATGGTAATGAAGTGGACACTGATATTCTAAAATTAATTTCCTTAACACATGTCTGTTTTTAAATGCATTTTTATTAATCTTTAATTTAATATATATATATTTTTTGTATCAGTATACTGCTGCTGGATTATGTGAATTTCCCCTTGGGATTAATAAAGTATCTATCTAAAATTATGTTTAACAATGCTGAAATTACTTCATGTGGTTCTTTAAGAATTTTGAAGACAAGACAAAAATATGCCCAAGATACTCACTGCTCCTTGATAGATTTCAATCTCCCTTTCAGTAAAATAAGGCAGCTGTTTGAAAGGGTTCACAGAAATAAGAACAGGCCCAATATACGTCTATGAATGACATGATAAGGAAATTAATGCTGAAGATTTTTCATATAATGAATGCAACTTTATACTTTTTCATTAATATAACTCCGTGCTGCACACAGCCAAAAAGCACCAGAATCAGGAGCTGCATCTTAAGACCTATTTAGACAAAGGGAAAAAAAAACAAAAACAAAAACACACACACACAAAACAGGACACTTAAGATTAGGGTAGATAAATAAATAAAAAATTGTGAGATATTAGATTACCCTAATTTTAATTTTAAGAACTAAATTAGCTCATACATTTCCTATTGCTGTAATAAAACCTTCTAATGTTTGTGCAGACATCTAAGCTGAATTATTCTTACCAATCAATGCTTGGTTTTTGCGACAATTTTAAATTCCTTTAAATTTCTGCAGTTACACAGGGATTTGTTTTGAAAACTATTACAAAAAAGAAAAACATGGTTTCAAATATTGAAGAATTATTTATAATAAATTAGGATACAAATATGTAGTCATCCATGTATCTCTTCTTAAGGTTATCAACAATGGCATCATCGTTGATTTTGGACAAAAGAACCATGTCATCCACACCGCTCACTTTCACATTTTGGGTCTGCCAATGATAGCGCTCCTTACTGCCCTGTAACAAAAAATAAATAAATAAACAACCAAACAAGTTAGCCCAAATCCACAAAATCTACAAAGTAAGCTAAATTTTCACACAAACATCCTTTACATGACTTTTGCTAAATTTACTGTGGGTAGTAGCATTCCTCAATTATATTTTGCTCTGATGTATGCATACTGTATGTATTAAAATATACAGCTTTTAAAAAAAGTTTTGCTTTCCTGTTCAAAAATTGCATGATGTCTAAAACAAAAACAAAATATTCTCAAAAGAGCTGTTGATACATTAGTGGGTAGAAACAAATTAGCAACAGTTGCAATGTGCAAATGCACAATTTATCCATGTTATTTGCCTTTTTAAATTTAGTCCTGCCTTTTAAGTTTTTCAGGTGCATGTACCTGGTTCACAAAAATATCACAGTCGCTATTTTCTGTGCAAACACAAGAAACAAAGCAACATAATGTTTAATACACAGAAAAGACAACTCTTGTTGTTACAGTTATGAAAACAAAAACAAGATTTTGGTTTAAGTGCTCAAAGAATACAGACCAACATGAAATAAACCTGGTAAATAGAAATAGTCTGTCAAGCTATACATTCAAAGGGATACACAGAGCTTGTGGATTATAATATACAAAAGAGCATTTTAACATAACATTTTCTTCAAAAAAATAATAAACACCTGCGTTGAGCACACACATCGGACATTACATTTTTAAACAATTTATCAGGTTTAAATGCCAGTATATTTTTCTTTACTAGACCCCTTATACATTTTTCTGACAGCCACAGCAAACCCAGAACCTAACCCCTCTACCAACACATTTTAAATGCTTTTTTTTCAAGGTTTGTCTAGCTTAATCAAAGATACTTTATTAGGGAAGACAACAATGCATACTTTTTACAATATCTTGGCACAATGAATCCACATTTTGGCACAGTGAAAGCACATTTTGTAGTAACATACATTTTGAAGTTATATGTATGGAACTACATTTCTACAGGTAATTGAAAAAAATCTTTGAAACAAAAAACAAAAATAAATAAAACTAATAATTACTGTAGTGTTAATATGAACACCAAGTTCTGAGAGAATGCACTTTAATAACATGCCGGAGTTTTAAAAGGATTTGACAAATAGATAAATAGCTTTTCATTACCCACTAATCTTCAGATTAGAAGAGGCAGCAATGAGTGCAAAACTAGCTTAAGGACACAAAACAAATAATGGGAACATTTTCTATAATAAAGAATGTCAAAAGTGAATGAGAGCGTTTACATGGGCTTTAACAACCCGATTATTCAAAACAAAAAAAAAAAAAAAAGGTAGGAATTCGCCAGGCTAATACTGTGGAACATTTTAAAAAACTGTTAAAACCCAGTTACTGTATTTTATATTTGATTTTTTCATAGTTACATTTTAGTTGTACTCTTAATAGAATATATGGGCATAGAACTATCGTATTCTTCAGGGATATGCACTCTTTACCTATCTCTAGTACTCAATTCTGTCTTTTCCAATTGTTCTGTGGAGGCGATCTGTGCCGCCACCACCACCACCTGATCAAGGCACCATGCAGCCACCTGTGATAATGGAATGAAGGAGTGTCTCTCAGCTGTCCACAAGAGCAACTTCATCAAATCCTCTCTCATAAAGCCTGAAAACAATGAGGAATGAATTAAGAACATTTATATGTTAGATAAAATGCCCAGTTGGGGCATGGTGGTCTTTTGGCTTTGGAACCCCTGCAGATTGTTTTTTCTCCAGTCTAACTGGAGTTTTTTTTGTTTGTTTTTTGTCCTCCCGGCAATCTGACCTTACCTTTTTATTTGTTACTTATTCTAGATTATTATTGCCTAATCTTAATTTTATTTCTTTTCTTGTAACTTAGTCTTTGACATCTTGTAAAGCACTTTGGGGTACAATGTACTATATAAATGTTATTGCTGGTTTCAGAAATGCCATGTAAACCCTTATTCCCATTATAGAAGCAGGGATATTGGTCTCTGAGAAACTGAGTTAACACACAGATTTCTCTGTGAGTAACCTGGCTATGTGGCCATGTAAACCCTTATCCAGGGTACAGTTACTGTAAGTAGTTTGCGCATGTCAGCAGCATTCGGTTTATCTTCTTAGCTCACACATGCGCTCAGCAGCCATGGGTAGAAGGGAGGCAACCAGAAGATAAAATTTCCTGAAACAAATGCTCAGGTGATCGCATTATTCCATCTCCTATTTGAAATAATTTGTCTCAATATTTCAAAAATTGCTAAATTAATTTTCATGAGCTGAAAGTACAGTACTAGACTCAGCAGTATGATCTCAGGTATGTTGAGGGTAACAAGTTAAAAGTAACGTGCATTGCATAGTCCAATTACTTTTCAAATTTCTAAGACTAACCTATAGCAATTTATTTAATAAAGTAAAAACACCTTCCTTATTATTATCCCAGAAGCACTGGGTGTAAAGCAATAGGCATATGTACTAATACGCTGCTACATTGCAGGTCTCAGTCATACAGCCAAGCAAAGAAAAGTGTACAGCATGCAATCTACTAACAGGAATATATTAATAACCTGAAGGTTTACTTTTAAGTAAGAATTTGCTATAGAGATGTTGGAACAGTGTGATCAAGTGACACAGTAGCCAGTGTCCATATGTCAAATCTTCAGTGGCTCATGCTGGATATGTAAAAAGTAAATGGTTGTTTTTACTTCACAGCACATGAAGGACTAAATGTATTTATAAAACAAGAAAATTCTCACAGGCCTCATGCTTGTTTTTATATTTACAGTGGCTTTTAACTTTTTTTTTTTAGCAGTTTAATGATGTACCGTATACCTTTTTCACTGGAGAATTCCATAAGCGGACTTGTGTACGTAAATGGAAATTGCATTCAGTGGGACACACTTGATTATTTGCAATGTACATGTACATTTTTTTTAACAAACAACTTTAAAAAGTAATATGCAAAATTAATAGAATGCATTTCATCACCTACTTCTTTTATCAAACTGTGTAGATTAGTTACAGCCAGCTTTGCACATCTTCTAAACTGGTGCTAGAACACTATTTAGGCTGAAAAAAAAAGGTGATTTGCAAGTGTGACATGAACCATTGGCTATTGCTGAAATACAATTTTTGGACAACAGTTGGAGAAAAGTTATTGTTTCCAAGAAAATAACACAGTTACAAAGTACTGCTTAGCTAATAAAATAAATTTATTTAAGCATACTTGAACTTTGTATTTTTTACATAATGCAGTTTAGGATAAAACAGGACAGATGTGTCAGCTAATAACACAAGTTAAATTGCTATAACCATGTAGCAAAGAAAGAAGGAAAAATATTGAGTAGAGTTGACTTATTTGGAAAATAGTGCACTCCTGCTGTGTTCATTTAATAGAAGTTAAATATCAAGAAAATTAGTTTGTATACTGGACCACTGTTTACTCCATGACTGATGATAAATAGAAACCTAGCCCCTAAACTTGCTGGCTACTTAAAGTTACACCAGTTTTGCCTTGCTTTACTAATCAGATGCTTGCTACCCATAGTATTTTTCAGAAAAACAGAACTGTTCATATTATATGTATTTAGCTTTAGTTTGTTCCTCTTGAAATAATCATTAACTTGATTTACTGATAATCTGCAATACTATAAGCCTTTCTCATAAGGTGATCCCCACGTTAAAAGACTTTAAAGATTAATGGATAACCATCACATGTCTCTGTTTTTCAGCTTTAGTGAATGATATGAGAATTAAAAGGAAAAAAAAAACTTCATTCACCTAGTTTTTGTTCTTAGAAAACCTTTTCAAAATTACTTTAAAAGTTGTAAATATTTAAATTGCTTTGGCTTTCTAATATGTGACTGTATTTTGTTTTTAATGTTAATTTGTTGTGTGTTTCTTTTAAGAGGTTAACCTCATTGATGTAGCATGAAGCTGTGGCGTTACTGCATAAAAATAAAGAAATCATCTACTATGACAAAAGATCTGTTTACACAATCATCACTTTGCAGTTGTCAGGCTCGAAATAAATATTAATACACTACTATTTAAACCATAAAGCAAAAGCCATTTCTCACTTATAATCTATCAATATATAAAATTCTTCTGGGCTGACAACCTTTGAAATTAAAAATGAAATTTTCCTTTCCCAATGCTTTCTATGTGTGTTTTGATCACAACAACAAGCAGCCCACCATATAAATGCCTGCAGCACCACATGATTCATCCTTCCTTGTTTCTAACATAAGGTGGAATATTAAAAAGTTAATGCCCCAAGACATCATGTCTGGATGGAATTTCAGGATGTGTTTTAAAAACAACGTAGCCAATATCTTCAGCGACACCTTTAATACTTTGCCAAGACAATCTATGTCATTGCCGTCATCAAAAGGACAATTATTCATGTCTCTAAGAAAAGTCTGGATCACTCCAATCATGATGAATTGCTTAGAGAGACGGGTGGTGGGATACATTAAAACAGAATATTCCAGACACTTGTGATCATCTTCCAGTTTGCAAATACTCACAACTGGTCCACAAAGAATACCGTATACCTTGCATTTCATAAGGTTTACATATATGTTTAATTAGAACTGCTATCAGAATTTATATATTACACCTCAGTATTTACCACTAATGCACAATCACAGCTGCCCACCAAACTCACCAATATAGTGCTTATTGCAGCACTCTAAAACTAATTTTGAACTTCCTAACCAACAGACCTCAGGATGTGTGGATTTGATAGCATTACATTCTCTACATTGACTCACAATGCATGCATTCCACCAAAGTGCATGCAAAGCTCTATGCTCACCTATGACCGTATGGCCACACACAGCTCCATCTCCATTATTAAATTTGCTGAAGACATGACCATCATAGGCCTGATCACCAAGAATAATGAGACAGCTTGCAGTGAAGAGATTTACCTACTGACAAAGTGATACTAGGACAACAATCTCACTATTAATGTCAGCAAAACCAAAGAGCTGGTCATAGACTTCAGGAAGCAGAAGAAAAACCACACTACAATATAAATTTTTAAAGATAATATTAGAAGGGGTGAGCAGTTTTACAGTTTCTGTCGACCGGTTGCAAGGCTGCTGAATAATCATGACAAAAGACACTGTAAATATGTACTGTATATACAGTACACATATCAGCACTCCAGACATAATTTCACCTCAAAGAGCAAGTGACTCCTAAAAGAAAAAAAATTAGGAGCCAATAGCTTTGATTTAGCCAAATGTGTAAAATATTAATCTTTCAGTCACTTACTTTTCTAACTTCTATATATTTCAGCCCAATTCTTTTCCTACTGTGCATTGCACCTTTTCCTTGTACTATTGTGTCCGTCTTGATGATTTGAATAATGGAATGTCATAATAAATTTCATGCTATGTACAGTCGTTAAGAACAGCACACTTTATTCAGACTATTATGAGTGTCAGAGGGCCATCCAGGGTAATTTGGTCTTCTTTTCCCACTTGTTTGATGTGAGCCAGCAACCTTTTAAAATACATTTTGAAGAATTTTAGCTGTCCAGTGTTCATTTTGTAAGCAGAAGACAGAGGACTCTGCTCCAGCTAGAAAAATAAGTGTCCTAGTGGATCATGACAGGCAAAGAAATTTCTTTTTTGTTTATTTTTATAGAACTCAAACTATTTTATTCAAATGAGATTATATATATTTTATATACATATATATGCACATACACACACACAGAATTAGGTCCATAAATATTTGGACAGAGACAACTTTTTCTAATTTTGGATCTGTACATTACCACAATGAATTTCAAATGAAACTCAGATGCAGGTGAAGTGCAGACTTTCAGCTTTAATTCAGTGGGTTGAACAAAAAGCAAAATATAGCAAAATACCCGCGTTTGGCAGCAGAGAAGTAAAAAGAAAAGGAAACATTTTAATAATAATGTAACATGATTGACAATATAATTGTTTTGTCATGAGTGTTGCTGGCATATATATATA
>JANRMT010062854.1:24096645-24192389 GCA_026402145.1 Polypterus bichir lapradei | reverse complement strand
GAACACATTTTATTTATATTTCCAGGTTTTGTTATGCAGCATGTTCATATTTGAATTTGTATAATTTTGACAGGATATATTTTTATGGAGAGCAAAATCTTTTGGGATATTTAAAATCTAAGTTTATTTTTTATATAAAATTACATAAGAGTAAAGAAATTTGAATGTTTGTTCTTTTAACGTTTACTTTATTTCTAACTTGTATAATTTAGACAGGATATATTTTTATGGAGAGCAAAATATAATAAGTTATTTAAGGTTTGAGTTGATTTATTCAGGAATAAATATTCCTGTCTGTTTTTACCATTCCTACCAAAGATATTTCTGTCGACTAAATAAAAATTCCTTCTATTTAAAATTTAAATAGAACTTGAACAGATACGATAGTTCATAATATCCACGCAGACTTGCACGTAAGAGCGGGAGTCATCCGTTTTAACAAACAGCGTATTGCACTGATATGAAATAGCCTGCCCATTTAATTATTTAGGAATGGATAAATAAAGATTTTGTACAAATAATGTTTATTTTTCTTCCTTGATGGATTCTGCCACCCCCAGCAACAGTTGCTTGCACCCCAAAGAGTGTATGTGTGTGTGTGTGTATGTATATATGTGTGTGTGTGTATATATATGTAGATATGTATATGTATGTATATATGTATAGATATGTATATATATATATATGTTTATATGTGTGTATATATATGTGACAGCAACACTCATCACTCACAACAGTGACAAAACAATTACATTGACAATCATGTTACGTTATTTTCAAAATGTTTCATTTTCTTTTTCATTACTTCTTTAACACACTACTTCTCCGCTGCGAAGCGCAGGTATTTTGCTAGTCTATACTAATAAAAGGCAAAGCCCTCACTGACTCACTCACTGACTGACTGACTCTTCACTAATTCTCCAACTTCCCGTGTAGGTAGAAGGCTGGCAGGCTTATTCCTTACAGCTTACTTACAAAAGTTAAGCAGGTTTCATTTCGAAATTCTACACGCAACGGTCATAACGGTCGATAACGGTCGACAACGTCCGCCATGTTGAACTTTCTTATTTATAGCTCCATCTTCACGAAATTTGGTAGGCGGCTTCCCTGTGCCAACCGAAACCGATGTACGTACTTATTTTGATGGTATGACGCCTCTGTCGGCCGCCATATTGAACTTTCCAACGTCACTAATTTTCCAACTTCCCATGTAGGTAGAAGGCTAACCCCATCTTCACGAAATTTGGTAGGTGGCTTCCCTGCGCTAACCAAAACCGATGTACGTACTTATTTCAGTGGTATGATGCCACTGTCAGACGCCATATTGAAGTTTCCAATGTCACTAATTCTCCAACTTCCCGTGTAGGTAGAAGGCTGAAATTTGCCAGGCTCATTCCTTACAGCTTACTTACAAAAGTTAAGCAGGTTTCATTTCGAAATTCTACGTTTAACGGTCATAACGGTCAACAACGTCCGCCATGTTGAACTTTCTTATTTATGGCCCCATCTTCATGAAATTTGGTAGGCGGCTTCCCTGCGCTAACCAAAACCGATGTACGTACTTATTTCAGTGGTATGATGCCACTGTCGGACGCCATATTGAATTTTCCAAACATCACAAATTCTCCAACTTCCCGTGTAGGTAGAAGGCTGAAATTTGCCAGGCTCATTCCTTACAGCTTACTTACAAAAGTTAAGCAAGTTTCATTTCGAAATTCTACGTTTAACGGTCATAACGGTCAACAACGTCCGCCATGTTGAACTTTCTTATTCATGGCCCCATCTTCATGAAATTTGGTAGGCGGCTTCCCTGTGCTAACCGAAACCAATGTACATACTTATTTCGGTGGTATGACGCCACTGTCGGCCGCCATATTGAACTTTTCAACGGTCTTTGTTACTTATGGGCCCATCTTCAAGGAATTTGGTACGCGGGTTCCCAACGCTAACTGAATCCTACTTACGTACATATATACGTCCATAGCCTGCAGCTCGGTCACCGTGTGAGGCGGCGTTGGGTCCCCTATCCCAACGCCTCCCACGTTGTTGGCTGCCTGCCTATATAAGGCCATCCGTCGCTCCGGTCTCTACATTCCCTTCCTTGCTTCGCCATGGGATTCACGTTCCCTGCTGATAACTACAGCCTTTTTATTTAATCCATGGCTTCTCCGCTGTTATACTGTTCATTTATTACGATTATAGTTATTGTTTAGGTATTTTAGACTTACTTTACATTGTTCAGGTACCCATTTCCTTTATCATTCCAACCGTACTGCCATTAACATGTCTATCGAGGTGATCACCATCGATCAAAGAACTGTCACTTACCGAGTGGTTTTCATGCCCGGAGATGGCACCTCCCTTTTCCATTCTCTTTGTTACATATTGCACGGCCATATCAGGCTCACTCTTGATATCCAGAGGAACATTGTGTCTTATGTATTGAATGACTGGGACAGGTTCAAGGTGTGGACTGATGACGGTACAGGAGATAATTATACTACACAGACGCACTATAAGAGTGAAATGCTTAAGCCCTTCACCTATGGTTCTTCCAAACAAAATCTCTCCAGTTCAGTTACATTTGATGGCTGCCGAGAATGGACAGCCTGCTTCATATCATCCCATAGATTTTCAATGATATTCAAGTCAGGGGACTGTGATGGCCATTCCAGAACATTGTACTTCTCTCTCTGCATGAATGCCTGTGTAGATTTCAAACTGTGTTTTGGGTCATTGTCTTGGACTATCCAACCCCTGCGTAACTTCGATTTTGTGACTGATGCTTGAACATTATCCTGAATAATTTATTTATATTGGGTTGAATTCATCCGACCTTCAACTTTAACAAGGGCCCCAGTCCCTGAACTAGCCACACAGCCCCACAGCATGATGGAACCTCCACCAAATTTGACAGTAGGTAGCAAGTGTTTTTCTTGGAATGCGGTGTTCTTCTTCCGCCATGCAAAGCACTTTTTATTATGACCAAATAACTCAATTTTTGTCCCCTCAGTCCAAAGCACTTGGTTCCAAAATGAATCTGACTTGTCTAAATAAGCATTTGCATACAAAAAGCGACTCTGTTTGTGGCGTGAGTGCAGAAAGGGCTTCGTTCTCATAACCCTGCCATACAGATGTTCTTTGTGCAAACTGCGCTGAATTGTAGAACGATGTACAGATACACCATCTGCAGCAAGATGTTCTTGGAGGTGATCTGTGGGTTGTCTGTAACCATTCTCACAATCCTGCGCATATGCCACTCCTGTATTTTTCTTGACCTGCCAGACCTGGGTTTTACAGCAACTGTGCCTGTGGCCTTCCATTTCCTGATTATATTCCTTACAGCTGAAACTGACAGTTTAAACCACTGAGAGAGCTTTTTGTAGCCTTCCCCTAAACCATGATACTGAACAATCTTTGTTTTCAGATTTTTTGAGAGTTGCTTTGAGGATCCCATGCTGTCACTCTTCAGAGGAGAGTCAAAGGGAAGCACAACTTGCAATTGACCACATTAAATACCTTTTCTCATGATTGGACAGACCTGCCTATGAAGTTCAAGGCTTAATGAGCTAATCCAACCAATTTGCTGTTGCAAGTAATCAGTATTGAGCAGTTGCATGCATTCAAATCAGCAAAATTACAAGGGGACCCAAATTTTTGCACAGCCAGTTTTTCACATTTGATTTAATTTCATACAACTAAATACTGCTTCACTAAAAATTTGTTCGGAAAACATCCCAGTACTCTGATGTTCCTAGGAAATGAAAGACATACCACTGTTATAATTTTTGTTGAAAGTAGAGTAAATTATTATGCAGGCTGAGAGGGGTTCCTAAACTTTTTCATATGACTGTATATAAAAAATAAACACTTATTTAAAATGAGCACAATATCAAGATGGTAATGAACATAGCTATGGAAAAAAAAACACTTCAAAAAACGGCAAACTTCTACACTGACAATGAGAAAATACAAAAAAAATATATATTTGTGGACGAAGGATATTCTTTGACTGACTACTGACACTACTGGATTACAGAAGAGGCACTGACTCAATACAGTGGATACCTTGTCTCATATACAGCAACATGTCAAACATTGGTAAGGAGGATGTCAAAAACCATTGGCTTTAACAAACAATTCAGTTTGGCCACATTCAACAGCCTTCCACTTAAAACACTTACTGATCGTGTTCGGAGATTGGACACTGGTATTAAACTATTTGGCTACCAAAAATAATGCATTTATTTAAACAGGCGATTAAAAACTCACCTGTTACAGTATCACATTTTGTGTACACTTAAGCTTCATTGGTTTCATACATCTCTCATATTACAAAGTACGGTAAGCCATATTTGATAAACTATATTGACAAATTAGTATTTACTGATAAATTAGTAAATATCCTAATAATCCTGGATTAATTCTTGCTTTAAAATTCTAATATTCAGTATCTACTTACAACTAAATGCTTTCTTGTTAGTATGAAATCATTAAGATCTTATTACTGACTAAATTAGAAGAGAAAGGTGGTGCAGCTGTAACAAGGCAACCTCCTTTAACAGGCATATTTTGAAGAACTTTAAAAATGATGACTTTTGTGAATTTTTGTATTGTAACTAAACAAGTTCTAATTCAGAAAACATTTAACTTCAGCAAGATAAGAGGAAATGTACTTATCTGCCTTTGGTCAAATACTCTGAAACTATGATAACTTAATGAAACCATTATCTCATTTAATATATAGGCCATGAGTCTTATGCTTTGAAAATTGCTTTTATAAACTGTGCACTTCACAGTTGCATTTCTCTGCAAGATGTAAAGTACTAATAAAAAGGCCTTAACATTACACTAACAGTAGCAACTCCATTTTAAAGGCATGTACAGCACCATTAGTCTAAACCTAGACAAAGCACATCTAAAGAACTTCCCTTTTAACACAGTGACACTACAGGCTTGTGTCAACATGTCTGTGTGTGCTTTAAGGATTTCCCACAATTTTGCATAGCGTATGCCAATATGTATGACTCTGCATATTATGAGAATGAATTCAAGATTAAGACAACAAACCCTCAGAAGAAATTCATAACATGATAATAATATAGTGTACCTATATTTTATGATGCAATAATACTTGCGTAGTAGAATTCAACTTCCTTGACCCCCAGGCTTGGGCATCAGAAACCAACTTCTACATTTTTATATATGTAAAAAATACACTCTTAATTATTGTAACTGTTTAATAATTATCATCAACTACACTTGATGCAAATCAGGGCTGCCGAGGGCCAGAGAATATCCCAAAAGTATCAATCCTACTGAAAACAAATTAGGATTATATGGGACAAGAGCCATTCATGCGGACACCCACACACAAACAACCAATCTGCTTCCAATTAACCTAACCCACAAACACAAAAGTAAAATCGAACTATCCAGAGAAAAACCCATGCAGACACAGGTGGAGTACATAAAGGCTAGAACAACAGTGACCAGATGCGGAATTTGAACCCAGTACACTTCATCCATGAGGGACCAGTGCTAACCAAGATACTTGAATAAAGTGTAAAATTCGTTCTGTTTGTTAATAGTGATAATCTGCTTACAGAAACAACATTTAAGTTGCTTATCAGCACATTAAAGCATTTATATTATAGCACTTTCAATACACAATATAAAATGACTGGCAGTCTAAATTCTGGAAAAACTCTACACGTTCCTGAAGGCAGTATAGATTAAAAATAAATTCCATTTTGTACTAGGGCTGCAACAATTAGTCGATGTAACTGACGACGTCAACTACAAAATATCGTCGATGCAGATTTTTTATTGCCAACGCGTCATAAACAGAACCTTCAATAGAGGCTCCAGTCACAAAGAACCACTTTGGTTTTTGTAACTGCAATGCACTACATGAACATCTGGGGGCAGTATCGTTTATTGTTGTTTGTTAAGACTGCACACTGTCCTACCAACGAAGAAGAATGTCCAAGGACAAGAAGAATGCAGAGGAAAATAAACGTGGTTGCAATGGTGAGTCAGATAGAGAATAGAGTAGGGGAAGGAGATGGAAAAAAATTGAGACAGAAAATTACTGAAGTGCTTTCTTTTCACAGCAGCACCACAACGATGCACGAGTATCTGAAATGCAAGCATCCTGGAGCCGTGATGCCACCGTCTCTTGAGAGGCAAGTTTTAGCGAGTAAAGTTAGTTTCGCCAATGATAGTTAACCATTAAACCGACACATACTTGAGGGTTAATGCACCCCTGGACGCCAAGTACTTTTTAGCTCCACTTTTTAAGAAAATGTTACAGTTGACAAAGAAAATGTGAAATTTTAATTGAACACATTTTTTTTTCATGCAAAGAGCATCACAATTACTGCAACACTGATCATTTTACACACTGCAAACGAACTGTAAAAACTATACAAAAACTACTGCAACAATCAATTATATGTTCAAGGTGCAACTGAAGCCACTGATGAAATTCAGTATATCACCGAGCCAACTGCGCTTGAACTGGCTGAACGCAAACACACAGAGGTAAGCACTGATGATTGCAGGCTTGTCTAGTGCAGTGGCTGAATCCCAGAGACAGTGGTGATACAGTTCTGCCGGGGCCGGCAGTGGTCATGAGCTGGCCGCTCAACGAATATACAGCACTGACTGATCAGCTCCGGCATGCAAGGCAAATTGCTCTGTGAAGAAAATCTAGCCGGTTGCGGGGTTCAATGAATGTATGTCGCCGAATATACTCGCCCCTTGCGTGCTGGCAAATTGCACTGAGACACGACTATAGTCGGTTGCAGCATTCAATGAATATACATCACCAAATATACTCGGCTCCGGCGTGCTGGCAAATTGCACTGAGAAACAACTTTAGCCAGTTGCGGAGTTTAATGAATGTATGTCGCCAAATGTATGTCGCCGCATATACTCGGCTCCGGTGTGCAGGCAAATTGCATTGGGAACCAACTATAGCTGGTTCCGGCGGTTTAAGGGTTAAGTGAATATAATTTCGGTTATGTTTGCTAACGGGTTTGGAGCTATAGTAAACGAGTGAATAGGAGTAGCTGAGCCGTCCTAATTTTTTTCTTCTTTTTTCATATATTTGAGTTGAGTTATTAAAAAAAATATATATTTGTGGACGAAGGTTAGGTAACTTGTGTTTTGGAGTATATCAGTAATTAGCTTGTTACATATTTTAGTCCATTATTTTTTATTTTGGCTTAATATAGTACATGATGTGATAAACTACAGCACTTTTCCTTCAGAGTGTGATGATTAAAACATCTTTCTTTGTCTGCAAAATCATTCCTGTGTATTCCTGCTACCTTTACTCCCTCCGAGCGTCTCTTCTCAGCCGCTGGGAACATTGTCTCAAAGAAGAGAGCCAACCTCACACAAGAGCATGTCGAAATGCTCACGTTCCTACACTTCAATCAGGAATATATGAACTGAATCTTTTATAAACTGTACATTATTGTTTTATTTTATTTGAAATTAAGCTTTATTTAAACTTTTGGACTTTAAGACACACCAGTTGCCATTTTTGGTTAAGTTAAATGCACTTTTTTTTTATAAAAAAAAAAAAAAAAAAAAAAAACACTATGTGCACTTTAGTTTGTATTGTTTAATGCATTTCTTTTTTTATTGTGATGGTCACACTAATATAAAACATCTGATTATTTTCAAATTCATATGTTTCACTGGTTATTTTAATTTGATTATTATTAATTTTAATCGTGTTAATGCTGAGACATCAGGGTGACATTCACTGGTGGACAGACGTGAGCTGACGAGGCAAGACATGCACTGGAACCCAGAACAGGATGTGCAACCATAGGTCGCAGGCATCAAAATAGTCAGGCATGAAATAACCATGACTAATTAAAAAAAAATTGAACGATTAGTCGACTACCAAAATAATCATTAGTTGCTGCCCTATTTTGTACGTAGTAGCAATTCATAAAACTCACTACTGAAACAAATACCCATAAAGAGGGCATCGGCATAAGCAGTTTGCCTTTACATTTTAAAGCAAAATCGTTAGCTGGGCCATGTGAGTGTTTAGCAGATGTTGAAATTTTGAAACACTGACTTGTTAAAATGTATTTTGGAATAAAACAAAGCCTATGGACTAGCTTGTTATATCCGACAAAGCTACCTAGATTTTATACTTGTCCGATTTCCATTTGCCCAACAATCCTTTATATTCAAAGGATGAAATCAAAGACTTGTTTTCTTTATGATATATAGTGCTTTATCACTCTGCAGCAACGCATTTCAAGTGTCTAAAGTCTAAATGTGTGGGTTATACTTTATGGTCTATGATTTTATCTCCGTCTGTTAGAGACCACTATTAAGTCCTTACATTCTACTCAGTCTAAAGAAGATAAGACACAATCTAATGGATTCTTTGACTCATTACAGATACCACAGCTAGATACTCTTAGTCCTGTAGAACTGGATAAACCTCCAACACTCTCAGAATTACTAGGAACTATAAACTCGCTTCAAAGTGGGAAAGCTGCAGGCCCTGAAGACTACCCAGTGGAATTAGATTAAAAAAAAAACCAAACAAGTTAGCTCCACTATTATTAGCAACATTTACAGAAGCTAAAAAGACAACAAAATTCTACTTCAGACTTTTCGCCAAGCATTTATTTCCGTCTTTCGTAAGAAAAATAAGGACTTACAACGTGCATCATACAGACCAATCTCACTCTTGAATAATGACGTTAGATACTCTCCTTAGTTTAAGCTAGAAGGAGTGAGAAAGTGCTTCCTTCTCTAATACCACAAGACCATTCCATTAAAGGCAGACACTTAACTTCTAAGATGTTTGTTTAATATATTCACCAATTAAATCTAATACCACAGATATCATAGTATCTTTGAATGTAGAAAAAACATTTGACATGGTTGAATGGAACTACCTATTCACCATATTGCACAAATTTGGGATTAGCCTAAACATATGTGCATGGATCAGACTACCCTAGATTAGTCCAGAAGTCTCAGTTCGTATTAAGAACATTATTTTGGACTATTTCAAACTAGAAAACAGTACTTGACAAGGATGTTCCCTATCACCATTGCTCTTTGCAATCGCCATTGAGTCATTGGCTGTTTATTTTTAAAATGCAACAGAGATAAATAGGATTTTTAGAGAAGGACTTGAACAGAAAATGTCATTACATGCAGAGGACATAGTACTGTATATATCTGACCCACAAATCCTAAAAGCACAATCCTGCCAGCAATCCTAAAAGTACTAGCAGATTTTCAACAAGATATCTGGACTCAAAATTAATTTTTAGACTGGACACCTTCCCATTTTATCATTATTATTAACACATCACTTTAAATATCTAGAGGTAAATATCACAAGTAAATATGAAGGTCTTTTTCAACAAAATTTTCCTGTGTTAAACAACATCTGAATAGATGGTCCATCCTCCATCTCATGTTATCAAGTTGAATCAACACTGTTAAGATGAACATCCTTCCCAAGCTTCTTTTTCTATTTCAAACTATCCCCATATACATTAGCGAATCTTTTTTTAAGAAATTAGATTCAATCATTTATTTGCAATTCTAAACATCCACACATCCAAACAGCAACTCTATAAATTACCTAAAGCAGAAGACAGCATGGCACTACCTAACCTTCAACTTTATTACAGGGCAGCCAGTCCTGGGTATGACATTAAACTGCATCCAGCCCTGCAAGCACTTCTCCAACTTGCACGGGAATCATGTGGGTTGTTGGCAGGACTGGCACTCCAACCACCATAAAAAAAATAAAAAAAAGCTCTGAGACGAAAGACAGGAATCCTTACTCCCAGATGCACTTAAAGCGTAGAAGGACAAACTGTAATTGCCTTTACTACACTATTGGCACATAGACTTATCTTGCTCAACTGGAAGAATCCCAACTCTCCTATTCTAAGTCAGTGGGTAACTGATGTTATATACTATTTAAAACTGGAAAAAAACAAATTCTCATTTAGAGGATCTGTGCAGAACTTTTTCAAAACCTGGCAGGATCTAATCAAACACATTTTAGAATAACCTTTTAAAGCACTGAGGAAGCAGACTCTCTCCCGTTTATTTCACATTTATCATTATTCACTTATTAATTCATCTACTTGCTTATTTTTACTAGCGTTAAGTTTTACTCTGCTGGCTTAGCTCTCTTTCTCAGGGGTGGGGGTTGATTTGCTTTCGATCTTAGGTTTGTAAAAATTGACTTTTTTTGTATAGAATGTTGTATGATTTTAATAATCAACAAAAAAACAAAACAACATAGGACTTTCCGCATCAGTAACTCTGCTGCAGCCACCCATATGAAGGCTGCTCGTATTAGGGGTGGTGGCCCTAGGAAGCCTCACCCCCGGAAAAGTGAAAACCATCGCACCCGATAGGGATCAGAACTGGTGTGGTGCTGAGGCATCGTCTGCTGCAAGTCAGCACTCAGGTCCCAATTTGAGGCAGCCCATCCGGGTAGGCATGTGGAACATCTTGTCTCTCCAGCATGACGATCATTTTCCTCTGCTGTCGGAGGATCTTCGTAAACTCCTCAATTCAGTGGCAGGACTCACTGAGGTGAGCAGACCAGGGCCTGGGCAGATCTCTATAGGTGGGTACACCTTTAAAATGGTCTGGTCGCTCCGATGGCTGTCATACTCGGAGTCGCTGTTCCAGATCAGTTCCTATCAATGGTGTCCGATGTCACTCATTTCAACAAGCATATTATGAAATTCAGATTAATGCACTTTCTGAGTGTCTTGTCTGTTTGCCTCAGTGCATGCTCCGACTGTGGTGAATAAAGTCTTAGAAATGGAGACATTTTTATTCATAATTTTGCTCAGTGGTTGATAGGTGCCTGCGAGGTGACACTCCTCTCGTCATGTGTGACTTCACTGCAACCACTGGCACTGACAGGCTGACTATAAGGATTGTGTCGGTCCCCAAAGGTCTGGTGACTGTGATGAAAGTGGCTCCATATTTCTTGATTTTGTTAAAGATCAGAGGCTGTGGATCACTGGATCCTGGTTCCAGGGTCCTGAGCCCCATTTTTGGACTTGATACATCAATATTGGTGGTGTGGACATCGGAAACATCCATGTGGGCAGACACTGTAGGCTCTTACAAAACAGAAGAGCCCAGTTTGTGAATTCTGACCACAGACCTGTGTTGGTACTCTGAAGATCCAGGTTAGGTCCAGTAGGAGACCACCTACTAGGAAAATGAGGCTGGACCTGGGCAGACACCAAGATCAGGCTGTTTCTAAGGAGTTTGCACGCAGTTTGTGTGAGGAACTTAGACTTGGTTGCGGCTGCTGATCCTAATGTGATGTGGGAAACCTTCCAGGACAAGACCCAGAAGGTTTCTGAGGGCTGCGTTGGTGTTATCAGTGTTCCCGAAAGGAGGCGTTTCATCTCACAGAGCACCCTGGATATCATCGAGAGGGGGCGCAGCACAAAGCTTGATAGCAACTTCGGCCTGTACTAGAAACTGAGGACAGCTGCAAGGGCTTGGAGGGCAGATAAGGAGTTTGTTAGATAGTGTGTCACTTGCTCAGAGATTCTTCTATGGTCTAGTGACCCACGTTCTGCTTACAGATGAATTGAAACATTACACACATCTGAATTTGCTGATGGAATGGTCCTTATGGATGACGCTGCAATTGTGACCCGTTGGGATGGCTACTTTTGAGCAGCTGTTTAAAGCGGATCCTCTAGGTAGGACGTTGGAGATCTCTGGGTCCGCGGTTCTTGAGGCTAATCGTCCAAATACCTGTGAACCACCCAATCACACTGATCTTTCACAGGTGGTGAACCAGCTTAGGGTAGGTAAGGCTGCAGCAATCTGTGGTAACTGGCGTAAACTTTTCCAGGCTGGTGGTAAGGCTGTCCTCCTGGCATTGCAAGCAATCTTTGCTTCCATTTAGGAGATGGGAATCATCCCAACTGAATGAAAAACAGGACTTGTTGTCCCTAACTGGAAAGGGAAGGGTAATCGCCTGGATTGCAGCAATTACAGGGGGTTAACACTGATTTCAGTGCTGGGTAAGGTCCTTGCTAGGGTCTCATCCTCAATAATCCCTGATCACTTGCTCACCTATCAGCACCCAGAACAGTCTGGTTTTATGCCTAAGAAGTCTACCATGGACCACATCCTGGCACTGACGGTTCTCATGGAACACAAACGCGAATATGGCAGTTTCTTTGCAGCCTTTGCCAATTTTCATAAAGCTTCTGACTCAGTTGATCAAGCTGCCCTGTGAGACATCCTGAAACTTTTCTGCATAGGGTCCAGCGGCTGTGGGGCATCTTTTGGTGAAGAAAGATTCACCGATTTTGATATTGATTGGGATAGCATGGGGACTCATAAGGTCGATGGAAAGGGTTCTGTGGCGTTCCCAATATTTTTGCAAAAGGATGAAGGTCTGTAAAGTCCTGGTGCTTGCCGTTTTGCTAAATGGTTGCGAGACATGGACATTATCCGGTGATCCCGAGACAAAGACTGGACTCCTTCAGCACTGTATCTCTTTGGAGAATGCATGGGTATTGCTAGTTTGACTTTGTCTCAAAATGAGCAGTTGCTCATGGAGTCCCGAATGAGGCACATTACCTGCATTGAGAGGGTGTGTCAGTTACAGCACTACAGCCATGTGGAGTGATTCACAGAGGATGATCCAGCCTGTAGGATTCCTCACTGTTGAGGACCCAAGCGGCTGGACAAGGCCAAAGGGAAACCCACATAACCCCTGGCTGCAGCAGATAGATCCTAATTTCTTGAGGGTGGGACTAGACCACGTGTCTCCCTGGGGGTTTGCCAACCAGGATTACAAGCTGTTTCATTGTGCGGTGGGTGCGGCAACACACTGTACCAGTGCCTGCTCCCCAACCTGACCTGAACTGTGGCAAACATACAAGCCTTTGAACTTTTTTTTTCCTCCTGTATGGCAATTGGTGGTGAATGATGCTGAAAAACTGACGTCACTTCTTTTGGCTATGGTTTCTAACACCAAATTTATATAAATAAGCAAATCAAGGTCAGCGAATAAAAGACAATTGCTCTCTATCATTTATATCTGTCTTTTATCCCAAAGCAAGGTAGGACTGTATTATAGATTGCTTGGGAGTACTGATATTTATAACACACTTTCCTCCATGGTGGATGATTTCTTGTTCATTAATTACGTTCATTTGTTGATAACCAATACTAGCTAAAGGAGCAATTAAAGATTTTACTATTTACTATCTACTAGAAGATCAGAATTAAATTTCCGGCTATTGCAAAGGCAACATTTGAGATGAACTGCTCACAGGCCAAATGTTATATTTCAGGTACCAAAACATTTAACTTTCTGGAATACAAAGGATAGAGGTTTGTTCTTTCAAAGTAAAAGTAACTTCTACAAAACTGAAGTATAATATTAATTTGCTAGATGAAACAGTGTTGCAATTTTAAAGCTTTTATTTTGATAAATGCATTTTACAATGAAGGTGAAGGGTATTAGGATCCCAAAGTGAGAACAAAAGCATTGAAACTTACAAAATTCTCTAATTTTTCAAAAGTGTTTTCAAGTATTGATCTGTGTCTTTATACTGGACACATTTTTCTTGAATTAAAACTGAACTTAATCTTTCTTGGGAATTTAGCCATTCTCTGGTTCAATCAGTCACTTTGTGATTCATATATTATTAAAAAAATTGTTAGATTTAGCAATTTTTAACTTTGGTAAATACAAGATAGACCACACGCAGGTATTGTTCTAAGGTATGTAACATAAAACAATTCTGATCCAGAAAGCTATCAGCCCATCATATTACGACTGCCAGATTTTCTGTAAAGAAACATATTTATAAGGGTATGTAACTAGAAATATGGTCATTTCCATGGAAAAAAGTCTGAAACATCTTGGAAACTCCCCCTAAATACAAGAAATATTTTCACCCAATTGGGGCACACAGTGTATGTTATAAAAAGAAATAACACATTCAATAAAAACTCACAAGCTAACTTCGTTTTTTTTTTTTTTTTTTTTTAAACATGGAAGTAATCTTTACCCAATTTTTCCTTTAGCAAACTGAAATATTTAATAGATGGCAATATAAACAGTAAGATGTTCTTAGTTCATACACTTGTGTGTTAATTGTCTGGCATCATAATTTGATCTTTCTTAGAATACAATTATGATGTTCTCCCCTCTCCTTTGAAAATCTTACAGGTTACGCTTACCTACTATGATACTAAAATTGCCACAAGAATGTAATTAGAGAAAAATAAAAATCTAAAAATGAAACACAATGAGAGGTTGTTGAGCCTAAAAAAAACAACACTTACACACACCCATTCTGAATATGCTAATTACAGTGGGAAGGAAACCAACAGGAAATTGCTGTTATAAAACAAAACAGTAGTAAAACATTCTCACAACATTAACTGCATTATTTCAAACCTTTACCTGGACTCAAAATTAATTTGAATAAAACTGTTTTTTCCAGTGAATTCTCTAGCAAACATTAGATTGGACATCTTCCCTTTTATAAATGCAGATCAGTTTAAATACCTAGGGGTAAATATCACAAGTAAATATAGAGCTCTTTTTTAACAAAATGTTGCTGTCTGCTTGGAAAAACTTAAACAAGACGTGCATAGATGGTCTACCCTTCATCTTACTTTAGCAGGGAGAACTAATACTATTTAGATGAACCTCCCTAAGGTTCCGTTTCTATTTCAAAACATCCCTATTCACATTAGCAAATCATTTTTTAGGACATTAGATTCAATCATAAACTTCATTTATTTGGAATTCGAAATATCCATGCATCCAAAGAGCAACCCTACAAAGACCTAAATCAAAAGGTGGCATGGCTAATTTTCAATTTTATTACTGGGCAGCAAATATACAAGATAGAAAAACTTGGACATTGACACATTCCAGGTCATAATCTTGGATCTTCTAATAGTAGTCTGCTTATTACTTCAAGAGCCAAGCATGAAAGAAGTGGCGAGACAGCCTTCTGCTGTCATGCACCAAAAATGTGGAATACTTCACCAACAGAGATAAGCCAAGCTAACCCAATAGATTAGGATTTTTTTTTTCTTTTTTAAGTCCTGCTTTTTTAAATTGCCATTTTCATAATTACAATTTAGTTCTCCTAATAAAGAAGATATGCATAGAATTATCACACTACTCAATGAATCTGTAGTCTTTATGAATCTTTACCTTTCTTTGTTCTGTTTTCTGGTTCTTATCTGGTAATATTTTACAAAACCACTATCACCTGTGATTTTTGAATGAAAGCAGATACTCCAACCTGTTATGAGACCCACTGTGTTGAATTCTCTAAGGCAAAGCCTTAAAAGAAAAAATAAAGATCTACTTAAGAACATTTATGTTAGGCAAAAAGTTTGGCCTGAAACCCTAACAGATTGTTTTTTTTTTCTCCAGCTTGAGTTTTTTTTCCTGTCCACCCTAGCCAATTGACCTTATAATTGGACTATCATTTACAGACTTAAAGAAACAATTTTGTATGTATGGACTTGGTTTCTCTTAATTATGTGTACATTATTTATACTTTGCAATTTTAATTTGTTTTTCTTTGTATGTATCTACTTCATTGACATCTTGGAAAGCACTTTGAGCTACATCGTTTGTATGAAAATATGCTATAGAATTAAATGTTGTTCTACAGACAGTGAAATAGTGAATCATTAGAATCTGCACATAATGGTCCGTGGAGTTGGTTTAGTGTAAGGTTAAATTTAAGAAAATATTTATTTACTCTTGTGCATAATGTCATAGGGAACTACATATTTAGATAACTGTTTTGCTTGCTTGTACTTTATAGTTTTACAGTTATGAAGATCATTTAATTTACCTATTACAACTTAAAGCAACAGACAGACTGATAGGCACAAGTAAACAAAAAAAAGAGTGCATTTGTACAAGTTGCTGGGAAGACTTCATAACGCAGTAATAATTTGCTGATGCAGAGATATCTGCACGTACTTTGCGGGACTTGCCAATGGAGAACTGCAGCGTCGTATGCGCTCAAGCAGCTTGTGATCACATGTTCATTTCTGCATGTGCAGTCTGCAGGTGTTTCACGGACTCGTTCCGGGGATCTGTTTACTGCCTGTAGCAGGTGTTGCTAATGCTGAAGTCAAACAGAATGTTTATGTTTAAAGTCTGATGAGTTTGCAAATGTGCCAATTTCTTTCAATATTAGATTTTGAAATTTTAAACTTGTGTATAGCACAGTCTATAAGATATCTCAATGAAAGCTGAACTGCCTCAACAGATATTCTTGACGAATAAGTGTGCCGCATATCAACAAAAATTTGGCCATGGTTGATGTTGTGCAGACAGACAGACAGAGGGATGGGCAGATGGACAGTGCTCTCGCAATAGGTGCTTAATGCATTATACAGTATGTGAAAGCAGCTAAAAACAACAAAAAAAATATACTTTATTAATGCATTACTCTTAATTTACAAAAAAAAAAAAATATTCTGGCATGTTTAAATGAAACATTTTATTAAATACTCTTCAACATTTAACAGGACGTGTCTAACTATTTGTTGCATACATTTCTGAGATTTTATTTTTATCCTCCAACAGACAACTTTAAAAAGTGAACCGATATATATTCCAAATACTCATTAATTTATTGTGCTATTAACCATTTATCAAATGCAGGTATCACATTAAATATTTTTGAGCTGGTGAAAAAAATCTTCTTTAATGGTTCTTTTTTTGCTATAGGTTTTAAAGGAAAAGGAACAAAAAGTATATTGCTAGAGTATAAACAAAGAGGTTTGTTATTTCAATATAAAATTTATTGATACTTCCTACATTAGAAAATAAAAAAAAAATAAATTACACAACGTTAAACTACTGTGAAAATACTGTGTCAATATTCAATTTACAAGGATTATTGTAACCATGCAAATGGAATGAATTATGTTTGTAAGGTATGTGAAATGGGTTTTAAACACTAAGAAGAAGACGGTGACTTTGATAAACAAGCTATATGGCATAAAACATCCACTTTAATTAAGCAAAGTTTTGGTTTAATGTCAGAGTCTGAAAATCTATATGAAGCCATGAGGGCACATCATCTTCAAGGCAAAGGATAGAGGATGGGAGACAGGCAAGAACATGACTAATTGATTCATGCTAAACCATGGCAACAGAAATTGATCCTTGGGGTATAAAACATATCTCCACCAGATGAGCTATAGCTGGATCCAATGCAGAAGGCTAGAAAATACCACTTTGTTACAGATTATTAATGCATTAATGAAGAAATTAAGTTTGAGAACCAAAGAAAGTCTCTCTCTCCCTTTCCTACTTTCGAGTTGCATTGGGGTTACCAGAATATTTGACTTTTTTTTTGGTGCTGGATTTGGTGCTACAAAAGGGTACTTCTTACTGACTTTGTACTACTGTAGTCTCAACAGTAGATAACAATGCACTTGCATGAGTAATGAGAGTGAATGGAAGGGATTTGACTGGAAAGAATGGCCTGCCAGATCTAAATCCATTAGATTTAGACCGTTACTAACTTTCTGTCACTGTCATGAATTGCCCATAACACACACTATAATAAAACACAAGTTTGAGTACCTGGTACAAAGTAGCCTTGAGATAAAGGTCACTTATCGGGACACATGCATTTTTTTTTTTTTTTTTAACTGATAATGAATTTCCACAGAAAAAAAAACAGTAGTATATCATTCAGAGAAGACAAGAGGTAGAGGATGTCCTATAATGGGACAATAGTTACAGCTTTTCTCAAAGTTGCAAGAGTACTGTGGACAGTCCAGATGTGCGAAGGTAGACAAGAGTACTGGGATAAAATCGAACATGGATGTTCAATGACCAAGACTGGCTGTCCAGTCTCAGATTGTGTTGGCTAACATTTTTCTGTATTTGTGAAAGACTACAGCTTCTGCTAAGAAGACATGCAATTTTAGAAATGTGCACTTGTCAAAAAACAATATAACAGTATCTTGCCACTAGTGCTGATTTTAACACCTTGTCCAGTGTTTTTGAGAAAAACCAAGCCATCAGTAAGCCAGTGTATTCTGTGCTTTATGACCATGCTCTGCTGGAGATGTACATCAGTCTCCCACGAGGAAAGCAAACAACATTAATACACAGTATCGATATAAATAAAATTCTTTTTGTGTTTGAAACGGAAATTACGTATGACCACAGAACATAATATAATACAGGAACTAATCACTTAATTTGTTGACGCCATTTTTATATTGTCTTTACGAATTATTTGTGTGAGAGTTATTTTACTGATATTTTAAAGAAATAAATTCAAACACGCAATCTATCCCATAGAAATGCGCCCCACGTCGCCCTCTACCAGCCCACCTCTCTGGACTCAAGCGCTGAGCCGTCCGCCGCGTTCTGACAGAGAAGTTTTATTTATTTGTCCACGTTACTGTCGCAGAAACTGCCACATTGTAACTTTTTTTTATTGCCAGTACTCGATAGTAGAAGAGATGAGCAAAACAGCTTTGCGTCTTTCTACTTTTTAACTGCGCCGAGCTGTAAACAATGTGAAGACAAGACCACCTTCAGTGGCGACGGGTCGCGACAACAAAGCAGACGCTAAAGGCGTGGAATGTCGGGCTCCTCCACCAGGTCGAAAGCTTTGCAGTTTCGGGCAGCGTCCTCTCTTCGCGCACTGTTTGTGACACTTCGAGTGCCCCATCGGCTCCTGGAAGAGTGGAAATCTTTGCGAATGGGAGATTGCTCCTCCAGATTGTCCACCGTCTTATGTGGGGTCCCGCAGGGGTCAGTTCTCGGTCCTATCGTTTTTACCATCTATATGTTACCTCTTGGGCATGTCATTGCCAGACACGGACTATCTTTTCATTGTTATGCCGACCACATGCAGCCCTACATTAAAATTGCCCCAAACCCTTCAGAGGCCACCTTACACCTTACTACATGCTTGGAGGAGATAAAGGCTTGGATGAACAGCAATTTTCTACAGCTGAATAGCAATAAAACTGAGGGACTCCTTGTTGGCACCCCCCACCAGATTCGTTCTTTTCCAATACTCCAGTTCACTTTTGACAGCCAGGTCATTACTCTTTCTTCCTCAGTCACTAATCTGGGGGTTCGGTTTGATCCACAGTTGACCTTCAGTGACCACATAAAACATGTGTGTAAGGCATCGTTTTACCATCTACGAAAAATCTCCAAACTCCGCCCCCTCTTAACCCTCCCAGATGCAGAGAAACTTGTCCATGCCTTTATCTCCTCAAGGCTGGACTACTGCAATGAACTTTTTGTGGGTATTCATACCAAGGACATACAAAAGCTTCAATATATCCAAAACAGTGCTGCAAGAATCCTACTAAGAGTAAGGAAATTCGAACATATTACTCCCATCCTCAAATCACTTACTTCATTGGCTCCCTGTTTCCTCCCGGATTGAGTACAAAATTATTCTATTAACCCATAAATGTATCTATGGCCAGGCACCTTCTTACCTTCAAGATCTGATTCACTTACAAACTTCCAATCGGATCCTCAGATCATCTGGCAGCATGCAGCTTCAGACTCCCCTTACTAAGCTCCATACTATGGGGGGTCGAGCTTTTTGCTCTGCTGCCCCACAGCTCTGGAATCAGCTCCCTGTTGAACTAAGAACTACACAAAACCTGGACACTTTTAAAGCAAATTTGAAGACTTTTTTTATTTAGGAAAGCATATAACTGCTGAGATTGTAAATCTAATCTAGTCTTTTAAACTTTGTGGTTATTGCTCTTGTTGTAGCACTTTGAGATTTTGTCAATGAAAAGTGCGTTAAAAATAAAATCTATTATTATTATTATTATGAGTGTAATCGGAGCAATCAAAGCAAGACTCCCTTTATAAATTGCGCTGCACGACTACTTAGTGTCCCTTAAGGAGAGTTCGGGTCAGTAAAACCCTGCAACATTCAAGGTTGCTTTTGTGATCAATTCTTTTAACAACATGTAGGGTTTACATCTAAGAAGATGTACCGACCTCTTCATGTAAAGTATTGGTCTTGGGAATTGTTTGGACCTTCTGCCCGTTAAGCACGGAATGGCAGTGTCCACATTTCTGAGAATAATTTTTCTCTTAAATCACAGGCACATAGTGCAACGTTGTCAGGCAGAAATTTGGAGGATCACATACAAAATGTTATTTCTATACCACACCGGTCATGTAGCGCCTTTCACAAGGGATCTCCTACCGAGAGATGATCCAAATACATTTAAGCTGCTGTTAGTACTACTTACCTGTTGTGTTATAGCGCCTTTAAAAATGTACTTTACCCTAAAGCACTCCAGTAGTGCTCAATGTATCTTTACTTCTTAAATGTTAATGTTTTACTGTTTAATAATTTATATACTACATTTTATTTTTTTCCCTTGCACTCAGTGAGCGAAGCCACTGGGTAATCAGCTAGTCAAATATAAAAAAAACAAAATTATAAGAATATGTTCTGAAAACAAAGATCTCTAGAACTAAATTGGTCAAAAACATATACCCTGCTGCTTTATTATTCATTTATTATTGTGTTTTCCATGGTTGTTTTATAAATATAACAATGTGGTTAGAAAATTGTTATTTTATTTCCAGATCTTGCTTTTCCGTTAAAAAGGTCAGAAGCAGAAGTTATGTAAATACAGTACAAAAAAACAAGTTTATTTTTAAGTGATTTGAAAAGTAAACAACTAAAGACCAAGAATGTGTTTCTTATAAACAATTGGTACCCCTTAAGTCACTTCACCTCTGAAGCCATTACAGCCAAAAATACAGTATCTTCAGTTGAATTCAGTATGTGACCAAACAGTACTGTTTCGGACTAGGGTTTTAGAAATTCAAGAATTAGTGCTAACAAATAGCCAAAGCACAATTAACAACTGCTACTTAATCAATGCAATCATGCAGAACTTAAATATTAACCTTGAGTTTAAAAGAGATAAGATCTATTATAGGACTGCTTCAAAATTTGTTATAGGAAAACTGTATCACTCCCTACATGCATTGTTTCAGAAAATGTAAATATAAGAGCAGGAAATCAAACCACTAATTTCTAAAATGAAGCTAAGCACTTGACCTTTTGATATGACTGGAACCAAATTAACGAAAAACAATTAAAATACTTGCAGTGCCCATAATTAATAAATTTTGACTACATGCCACCTAAATGGAATTGCTTCTGATGCTTTAAAAGTACTAACTCACATACCTTTATGAAGAGAACAGGTTCATCCACAACAATATTTAATAATCCTTGACAATTTTCAAGCATACACCTTCCTTCTAAAGTGCTTGAAGATATGGTAACCTGAAAATTACAATGTCGCCTCAAACACTAGAAACTATTTAAAAACATTTTTGTCCGACTTCCTCCTCACCCACAGTATAGCAAATGGCTAATCTCACATTGAAAATATCCTATGATTCAGTAAACCATTAATAATAATAATAATATATTTTAGACATACACTTTCTGACTCTGTTCAGCCACTGTACAATACTTGCCTAAATTATGATGGACTGCAACTACATCTTGTTTAACTTTATACTTACCAAATACAGTGATCCCTCGCTATATCGCGCTTCGACTTTCGCGGCTTCACTCTAGCGCAGATTTTAAATGTAAGCATATCTAAATATATATCACGGATTTTTCGCTGGTTCACGGATGGTACATGCTTCCTCAGTTGGTTTTCCCAGTTGATTTCTTACAAGGGACGCTATTGGCTGATGGGTGAGAAGCTACCCAATCAGAGCACGTATTACATATTAAATAAAACTCCTCAATGATATACGATGTGCTTCCCGCACGGTGCTTCGCATACTTGAAAGCCCGAACAGCACGAAATGATTTTTGATTGTTTGCTTTTTCTCTCTCTCTCACTCTCTCTGACATTCTCTGCTCCCGATGGAAGGGGTGTGAGCAGAGGGGCTGTTCGGACACTGGACTAGAGGATACGGACGCTCCTCTCAAAAATGCTGAAAGACTACCTTCACATTGCTACCTTCCTTGCAGCTGCTTTCTCTGGCGGTACTTCGCATACTTAAAACCCCGAACAGCCCTATTGATTTTTGATCGTTTGCTTTTCGCTCTCTCGTCTCTCTCTCTCTGACATTCTCTGCTAATGACGCGCACTTCTTTAAAGAGGAAGATATGTTTGCATTCTTTTAATTGTGGGACGGAACTGTCATCTCTGTCTTGTCATGGAGCACAGTTTACACTTTTGACTAAAGGGTGTTATTTCATGTCTACAGGGCTCTAATAATGTTAAAAAACATATTTAGAAGGTCGTAAACAGGTTTTCTATGCTCTAACTGCGAAAATATTCGATTTATAAATAAAGAATCCTACTTCGTGGAAATTCATTTATCGCGGTAGGGTCTGGAGCAGATTAACTGCGATAAACGAGGGTTTACTGTAGTTTTCTGTAGGTAAAGAAAGGAAAATGCTATATTAATATACCATTATTACTTTTTTATACTTATTTTCACTTGTTTGTGGATGTCATTCTGATGGAGGTAACAATTTAAAACCAAAGGATAATTCTAAGTATCATTCTCTTGTTTCAGAAATTATTTCATTAAAATAAAGGACCTATTTGCACTTAAACTCAAAAAACAAAACGGGGGTGGTACTAGATGATACTGCCAATGTTTTACAACTTTTACAGTATTGTAGATGTTAACTGTGATGTTGATCTTATTCTTTAGTACTTAAGATTGCTGCACTGCACACAACTGGCATTTCACACCTTAAGAGGTCAGGAGAATTAAGACATTTAAAACTATGAAAAATGCAGAACGGTGAATTTATGTATATATATTCAGATTGAAATTGCAGTTCTCTTAAGATCACTCTGAGGAAACTATGCACTTATTTGTCAGTTAGTGTTGGACTCACAATTGTTTCTGATCCCGACATCATTAACTGCAACAGCCCTAAATGGGGTTAGGATTTTGCAATAATAAATCTGCTGCGATCTCCTATAGTATGCTCCTCACACATTCATTTAGCTTGCATAAGAGGAAGAAAACTATTCCAGCCTCTACAACTCAAACAAATATCAAAATATGCCAATAATTCATTATTGCTGTGTGAGAACAGCCTGCTAGGCCTTTGCCTCTCTTTTGTTAACAACAAATGCGTTAACTTGCAGAAAGAATTATTTCATGACGGGCTTTTTTTTTTTGTCTGCATTGCTTTCTGCACTTAGAAGGGGACGGACATTAAAATGCCAAGTGTAGTTTTAATAAGCGTTAATTTTCCAGAATAGTGAAGTGCATTTTCTTGACTGAATTGTTTTTTGCCCTTGTTGTCTTGTGATTTTTGGTTTAAATAAATATATAAATTACAAAATGAATCAATTAACTACTGTAAACGTTTGAATACATTTATTTCCATACATCATTTATTTAAAAATTCTTTCTAAAGGATCATTGATAGCACTATGAAGTACAACCATATCACTGATCATTATTGGTCTCCATTTAAGTTTCGAGTAGACTTTGCTCATACCACATAGATACGTCAGTGCTTTCACTCTCTTGTATCTAACACAAGCTCTTATTGCACGTTTTGACATCATTAAAAACAGCTATGACTGAAATTAAAAATATACTATGAGTGATACAGCATTTACCAACCGGGCCTGCAAACTCTGAAACAATCTTCCTGCTAGTTTAAAGAATAGCTTGAGGATTTAAATTCTGTTACAACACTTGCTATTTAGCACCACAAACCCTATCAGAGATGCTGATTCAGCTTTTCAAACTTCAAAATGAAACAAACTGATCTGTGATTGGGCTGAAATGTTAGATTTTTTTTTTTTTTTTTTTTTTTTTTAAGAGATTGACACTAAAATCTTAATCTTAGACTAGATATTTGTTTCATTTACAAAGACATACAATTATGATGCAGTTTGTCAATTTGAGATTCCAGTTTTTTAAAATGTATACAACTATTGTTGGCTAAATATACAATGTGCTAAATACCAAAATAAATATTAAAAAAAAATACTTAAGTAAATTTTAAAAAAAGTACATGTTAATCATTTGTTAAACAAAAGCTATTTGTTTAATTTACTATAGCTAATTAAATAAAACTATATTGCTCTCACATATTTGTTTTTAAAATGCTGCATTCTTTTTTTTTTTTTTTTTTTTTAAGAAGAAAAAGAAGTACTTGAGCAACACCGCTGTCGTGAATGGTATCACTGCATTCCTTGGAGATATTATTGTTGAAACCCAATATGGTATCTAACACATGATTTAAATGTTAGATGTAATGTTAAATTTGAAAATAGTGGTCAGTTTTTCCAGGTATGCTTGGTAATCACATAAACCACTATATGTTAATAGCAGTTTACTATTATGTTCAAAGTGTGGGCATTGTTGTCAATGTACTGATGTACTGACGCCAACGTTTCTCCACTGAGATGGATTTTTTTTTTCTCTAAATAATCACTAAATTTGAATATACTGTATATGTCACACATAAATCATATTTAACTGAATTACCACAGGCAAAAAAAAAGAATGATTTAATCCAAATACAGCATATTTACATTGTGTGAGCTGTATAATCCCCTAAAGATAATACCTACATTCCCTGCTTATACAGGTGATACACATTTCATAAATAAAAATAAAACAAAAACAGTAGAATAACCTAAATTTAAACAGCAAATAATCTGGAACTGAGTTCTACTTCAGTATTCAGATCCTTATTTTAAACCAGAGTTATTGTTCTTTAGCTTCAAAAGTGATACTAAAAGCAGTTTCATTCAGCATATTTATTTTAACACAGTAATGTCTCAATTAAAGGCTTTTTAAAAATTTATGTTCTACACCTTTTTAAATAAAATGATTCAAAGAACACCTGGGGTTATAATGATACAGTACGGGGCTTTTTTTGAGGACTGATGACTGGAGTATGGTTTTATTAACATTACTTAAGCATTTAAATAAGCAGGCAGGCACAGTCTGTTGCAATAGCATTTTTCTTCACTTAAAGCAAAACTCAAAACAGTTTAACTTGATGCATGGAGCTTGTTGGTAGCATTTATTGAGCTTGTTTAATGCTACTGCATCTGTGCTATTCCAGGAGACAGAGTTTGAATCCCAGCCTTGTCACTGTATGTTTCCCTCTTGAGTATGCTGGTTTATCTCAAAGATGTGTGTGCCAGTTTAAATGGACACTGTACAGTGGTCAAGCCTGAGTGAGTTTGGGAAGTCTGACCTGCGATGAACAAGCACCCTTTCCAAGACTGGTTCTTTCCTTCCACATAGTGCTTTTTGGAGTAGGTGCTAGAAAACAACAACTCAAGAAAATTCACCGAGACAGGTGAAGAATGCAAAACAGTGATCAGGCTGGGATTCAAACTTGGTCTACTGTAGCTGTGAGGCTGTGGTATTTCAGTTAACAAAGAGGAAGGAATTGGCTGGAATGAGCAGCAGCAATACCAGTGCAATCCAAGGGTTAGGAGGCCTGGTCATGATGCCTTCATTAAATGTTTCTAATAATTTCTATAGTTTATCTGGACAATTATTTCATGCATTGATTCTAAAATATTTAGAAGTCAAATACCAGTTAGTAAACCCGTAAAGAAACATGCATCACATCCAAATCAATATTAAAAAAAAACAGTGTACCCCTATGGTATAACCGCCACAGGCATGAGGAAAAATTCATCGGTTTCTACATTCGTTTATTTACATAACAAAAACACAAATACGTAAAATTTGATTTTAAATTACTTTTGAAACATTATCTGTCGTGAAGTTTCTGATCTCGTTAAGTATACTGTAATATCAATAGGGTCATGAATGAATGGAGAAGCGCTATCTGGGCTTGATTTATAACACACAAAACATGCAAAGCTACACATAGGAAGAAAACGGATTCCCATAACCTGGCAGTAGGGAGTCTCTGCCGACTCCACACTTCATTCCTAACACGGCCAACAGAAAAAGATTTAATTATCTGCAACTGCTATAAACAATAAATATACGTAATGTTTTACAATTCCCTGCCATTCCTGCGTATTTTCCTTTCGAAATCGTTTTGACAGTCAGGTAGTAATGGGGAGCACTTCCGGGATAAGAATCGCTATCTATATGTAAATCAAAGGGCTTCTATTGACGTGTGTTATTTCTCATAAAATATGTCATTTAAATGTCATGATTAATTTGCCAGCTCTAGAATAACAAATTCATACAGCATGCGCAAAAAACTCCCATTGTTTTGGACTTCATAAAACAACCTTATCTTAAGTGATGATCACCACTAATTTTTCCATATACAAAATATTATACAGCATTTGAAGGTAAAATGCAGTTAAGATCTGTTCAAACACAAGACGCAGGCAGAGAACTACACATCTTTGTCTCCATTACACCCCACACATGTCCGCCGTTCTCAACTCTACCCCACCTTACGGTCTCCACACACCCGGCGTGTACTGACACGGCCAACACGGAGCAGGAGTGTTGTTAGCAGCGCAGAAACTCGCTATCGCTCGCTTTTTTCTGTTTAACTTTCTAAAGTCCACACCACTTTTACGCGAACATTTCTTTACCTGTTAAACAAGCCATTCCAATATATTTTTTCCAAGTTATATTGACTTACCATGTTGTTAAAGGAATTCACCGACTCACTTCCCGAAGAATTAAAAAGGCCACTTCCCTAAGCGAAGTGTCCCTCTCGTATACTGGAAAGAAACACCGAGAGTCTGTAAAACATATCACGAACCGTTAACGGTAAAATTGTGCAAATCGTATTGTAGCTCTGGTGCCTTTTTGATCTTTGTGGGTTTTTTTTCTCTTCGTAGTATTAAAAGATTCCAGGTATTTAAACGAAGCGGAGAAGACTGAGCGCTCAGATTACAGGCTGTTGCACAGGTATGAAGGGAAGGAGACGGGGGGGGGGGGGGTGTGGTTTTCAGGCGTCGCGCTTCACCTTTATGGCGGCGCGCGCTTACCAGGAAGACTCGCGGCGGTGAGGTGAGTGAAAGAAAGAAGTGAGAGCGAAAGGGACAAGATGATAACAAATTGTAAACTGGAACAAGCGGACTCGTTTTCTTAGTTAGCAGCTTATAAAAACCCAAATCCATAATTGTCTTTTTACAATATGATTGCTCGTTTACCCCAGGAAATTAGGTAAGGGAAGCTATAAAGATTGAAAAACGACAATCGTACCCCCAGAGCGGGTAAATCTGTTTGTTGAACAACGCCTGTGACTATCTGGATACTAAACCAGGAAAAGATCCACGAGGAGAAGAAAAAAGAGAACTCGAGGCCAGTGCATAGAGTAAAACAAGGTAACGCTTAAAGGTAGGATGGCAGCTAATTGTTACCATGCCTTAACTCCATCATTTAAAACTAGTGGCTTTTCTTTAAGTAAGATAAGTTATAAGCCTCCCAAAGGAATTAATTTTATTATTATAATGTTTGTCTTCTTAAGCAACCATTTCCCGTAGTTTCCAGCATATACTCGGTGTAAATACCTATCTATGAAAATGTTGCTTTATGTAACAAGGGAAATTGCCATGGTGACAGATGAGGAAATGGGTTCTCCATACCACAGGTATGTGTATGCATGTCCAACCCGGACGTTCCAGTTTAGCGATGGAGCTTGAAGGTCCTTACCTGTATTAAAATGAGGACATTTTGTTTTGTGTGTCTGTTGTTTTGTTTGTCTGTTTGTTTGAATCGCACATTTGCACACCTGTTTCGAACTTTTATCTGTTAACGGCAATACAGAACAGACCAGCCAAGAGTTATGGGAAATCCAGTACCACTTGCTTCCTTTAAGTAATTTGAAAAGAAAAGTAAGAAAGGGGATAAATATCAGGAATGCAGAATTCACAAGACATTACACAGCATCTTGCTTTTAAACACTGCTGAGGAGGGATGAACAAAATTTGAACAAGCCAAGAAGGGAGCAGAATAAAGGTGTTCCTGTTTCTTTGTGGAAAAGAAGTAATCTTTGTAATGCTCATGATTCAAAGAAGAACAGGATTCTGCTGCAGAAGAACAGGTAAAATGCAGAAATTAGTTTTTTAATTGTTTGCTAGTTAGCAAACACCTGGCTGCACAGAAGTTAGTGTTGCTAATAGACATCCAGTGAACAGTTACATTTCGGTAGTGTGTGTAGTCTGCTTGTTCTTTCCCTTCTCAGAGCCATTTGATTCTAAACTGTAAATGTTACTGTTTCAATGTAAACAGTTTATAGCCAATATATTTTCCTAAGCACCTGGTGGTTGAAAGGCTCTCAGTTTACTTAACGTTTAAATCTATACGACTGTATTTTGTAAGATGATAATGATGTCAGAGGCTAGCATAATGATCTGTCAGTTTTGGCAGATGAGCCACCATCATCCCATTGTTTGATTGACTCTTCCTGCTGGTGAAAACTGAGAATGAAAAGCAACTCAATGTAGCGTTTGGAGGTGGATGAGCAGGTACAGGTGTTGGAAGATAATTCCAAAACTTACAAATTGACAAACAGTATATAGAGATAGAAAAAGATAATGCAGAAAATACAGTAAAGTAGAACACGTACATATGCTGGAATTAATTAAAAGCCAAGAATCAGCCTACCATGCATGTTATTGGACTTTAGTGAGCAGAACCAATGTAGGCAAACAGGTAATGAAAAGAGATGGTACTTAAACTGGGACATATGTTGTTCCACTTTATTTTTCTTATTTAAAAAGCTGGGAGGGGGGCAGAGTCCACATTCAGGGACTTTTGATATTTCACAATAGACATTTGTGGACATGTCTGAGAAGTGCCAGACATTATTTGAATGTTTTGCAATACAGTAGAAGCAGTAAGCAAACATTCATAGAGTGACAGGATTATGAAAGGACATCTTCAGTATGGTTGGGTGATGTCATTAAAAATAAATTATTTAATCATGTTGCAGCAGTACACTTGGCACTCTTAGAACAGCAGCAGGAAGAGTTGACCAGGTAATAACAAACAGGTACATTTTCATTTCTGCCCTTACAAAAATGTTTCATGATTTTAATATTTACATTTAACAAATAAAAGAAAAAAATCCTCTTTTGTTTTTACATTTAAGTCTGTGAAAACATTGTGGAATAAATGTCATTTTTATAAATGTTACAAATTTAACTTTCTTGTTGCATATCATAAATATATGTTTTGCTACATTTAAATTTTATGTTTAAACTTACCCTTGCTTTTTTTCAATAAATATAAAACAAAAATTACAGAAATGTCTAATTCTTTTAGCATAATTTATGAAGAAGCAGTTTAATATCACCACACTATACTTGTTGATTACAAATTAACTTTTTTAAAAATCATTTTATATCTAAAATATAGATACAGTTAAGTATTAAACAATCTGGCCAGATGACAAATCTAATTTTGTTCATTGAAAGAAAATATTAACAATCACATTAAGACTGGAGACTGGATCCAGCCTTTGTCATGGTGGAAGACTGGGAGGGTAATTTTTTTTAGATAGTCATGCTTTCCTCAAATTTCCCATAGAAGTTTAGTTTCCAGGGGTGTCGAACTCCGGGCCTGGAGGGCCACAGCAGCTTCAGGTTTTCATTCTAACCCTTTTCCTAATCAGTGACCAGTTTTCACTGCTAATTAACTTCTTTTCCATTCATTTTAATAGCCCTGTTTTTAAGGATTCAGTCCTCTGAATTGATTCTTTTCTTAATTAAATGACAGCCAAACAGAAATGAGATGAGAAACAAGCCAACAGATGACCAGGGGGGTATTCCAGAAAGCAGGTTATGTGACATACCCGGGTAAGTTTAAGGGTAAGTTAGTGGATAACCTCAACTTTCGGTTCCAAAAACGGAGGTAACTTTCTGGGTATGTATGTAACCATAGCAGCCTACTCTCTGAAGATAACCTGCCACCGAGCAGGTTATGTTCCAGGGTAAGTTTGTTTCAGAAGGTTACTGAGCATGGCGTGCCCTTTTGATGACGATCCTGTGGACGTGGAAGCACAAATTATCCGAGGTTTTTTCCGCCGGGAGAGAGTAATAAGACCGCGTATTGATGTCTTTTCATTTCCAAATGATTTTTTAAAAGAGCGTTATCGGTTTTCAAAAGAATCGTTAATTTACTTGACCCATCTCTTGGCACCGCATATTGCACATGTCACAAACCGCGGGTCTGCGCTTAGCACAGAAAACATTCTGTGCATAGCACTTCGGTTTTTTGCCTCAGGGCATTTTTTGTATAATGTGGGCGATGCAGAGCATGTGGGAAAGGCAACTGTGTGTAGAGCCGTTCGCACAGTATGTCTGGCACTGAAACACTTCTTACACACGTTTGTACAGTTCCCTGGCCATAAACCTCTGCGTGTAATTAAAGAGGAATTCCACAGAGTGGCAGGTTTGTCCTTTGTAGTAAAATTCATGACGCATATTTAATATGTAGTCATACTATTTATATCTATAGATGTATTCATCCTGCACACACACTTGATACTTCCCTATATGACTTTCTATTTCAGGGTTTCCAAATGTAATTGGGTGCATTGACGGCACCCACATTCCTATTAAAGCTCCTTCAATGAATGAGGGAGACTATGTTAATAGGAAATCTATTCATAGTATCAATGTGCAGGTAAGAACTGGATTTTGTGTTCAATAAAGTCAGCCTGCATAAAAACATTAAGCATGTTGAAGAAGCCTTTAAGTGACAGAGATAGTAATTTATTAAGTCATATAATGATAGATAGATAGATAGATACTTTATTAATCCCAAGGGGAAATTCACATAATCCAGCAGCAGTATACTGATACAAAGAAACAATATTAAATTAAATAGTAATAAAAAAGAAAAAAAAAAAAAAAAGTTAGCATTTACTCCCCCGGGTGGAATTGAAGAGTCGCATAGTGTGGGGGAGGAACGATCTCCTCAGTCTGTCAGTGGAGCAGGACAGTGACAAAAGTCTGTCACTGAAGCTACTCCTCTGCCTGGAGATGACACTGTTCAGTGGATGAAAACAAATCATAGTGGTAAACTTACATTTCACCATGCTACTTGTGGTGCATGGTGTGTGTGACGAAGTGCCCCCTGGAATGCCAGCAACCACTGGTCGCCCTTTATTAAGGGACAGAGCCAGCTCCTCAGATGGGGTGAGGGGAGGTGGTGGTGGGCCCCCGCCAGTTAGACGGGCTTCAGCTTGCTTTCTATTAGCTACATGACAGACAGAATATACTAAATCGTGTTTAATCAATAGTTCAGTGATCGTGTAATCAACTATTACCTTTTTGCAGTATGTTTTTATGTTTCATTTTGACTTGGCTCAAAGTTCTTCTGCATCCAGACGGATTACACCTTATTAAATAAGAAACCATATATTCCTAGTCAATACACATTGTTATTTTAACCTAAAGAAATGAATGGCAGGAAAAGTGAATGCATTCAAATTGATTTAACAGTGAAAAGGGTGCGGAAGGGGTGTTTCATTATTTTACAGTATAATAAAAGGGAGGCGATGTCAATTTTGCAATTTAATACACTCACGCATTTACTCTGTCCGTTATTTTTTGCCAAGCCAACTCTCTTTCTTTAGCCGATGCAGCCGTATTACTTTTTTTCATTATGATAGGCTTGAATTCTTCAAACGCCTGCATTAACACCTCCAACTCCACCTCTGTGAAATATGCCGCTCGCTTTTTTTCTCCTTGATCTTCCGTTTTGACTCGTGAAATCGGCGATCCATTGAAAACGTCTTTATGTATGCACGGTGCACGCGCATTAACTCTGGGTAACCAGTAGGAGGTTGATTGAACTTACTCTTCTCAGGTGTTTTGGAACCGACATACTCATGGTATGCGGGTTTGGGGTAAATCAACCCAGAGGTTATGATTTACCAAATGATAAGTTAACCAAGCTTTCTGGAATACCCCCCAGCTAAACTGGGGCTTCAGACTCCAACCAATTTCACTCCAACTAGTTTCTTAATGAGAAGCTGATTCTTGTTGTTAATTAAACCTATTATTTAATTCCATGGCTTATTGCTGCTTTCATTCTGCCACAGCAAACATTTCCAAAACTGTTGATTTTCTTTTTTTTCTGAGAACACCATCAGAATGTTTTGGTGACCTGAGAAATCAACCTTACTGAGACGTTCATCTTTCTTTATTTTCAGATATTGTGTGATGGGCACAAATGAGCTGGTCGTGTGGTGTCTCATTATTGTTTGGCTGCTAATTAAGGAAAAAGAAACAACTAAGGGGCCTGAGTCAAGTTAATTGATACTAAGGCAAAAGAAGTTAATTAGCAGCAAAAACTGGTCACTAATTAAGAAGGTTAGAATGAAAACCTGCACCCCCTAGTTTAGGCCAACTGGTGACATCCATTTAGCCCAATATGAGTGAGTGTGTCTAATGGTGAGTTGTTAGTCCTTATATCAACTATCAAACCACTTAAAATTCACTTTTTATTTAATTACTGTGCCTTGCAGTGGGCAGGAATCATATTTGGGATTTATTTCTGAGTTGCCACCAATGTAAAGGATAAAATATCAGAATTCTTTAAGTGTACCATTTGTTTTCATATAACCTTACATCTTATCTATCTGTAATTTTATATACCATGACATAACAATAGATTGTTCTTATAAAGTCATAAAATTAGATAAATGTAATTTTAGGTGACATACAGCAAAAAATAGATTTTTATTTGTATAAAAAGGCCAACATTCAGCAGTTATGTTTGAAAATGTAAATATATCGCCTTGTCACTTCCATATTAGTTACTAGGATGTTTAGAGTCCGGTGCTGCTAGTCAGGGTTACTTTATTAAGTCATGATTGGGAACCTGTGGCAATGATCTTTAAAAAGTAATGGTTGCTACTCATATCAGAGAAGGGTTCTTGTGCCATTTCCAAACAATTTACAGTCCACCATTCCGCAGTAAGAACAACTATTTACAGAGAGCATTCAAGACAATTAGCAACATCTTTCCAAGAATTGACATTTCTGCAAATTTACCAGACGTTCAGAGCATTTGATGTTCTGAGAAACAACAAAAGCACCCAAAAACTGGAAGGATAACCAGGAAAAATTTTTCTATAAAAAGGGGCAGCATGATTTAGTTTTCCTCTCAACGGACAAAGAAAAAATGTAGTTGTCTAGTTTTAATGCGCAAAACTGAACATAGTATCACTTCAAGTATCTCACATCAGCTGTCAAGTATGGTGGCAGAATTGTGATAATTTAGGGTTCTGTTATAGATGCAGGATATGATGTCACAATCTTTTATCATAAAGCTCTCTCTGTACAGAAGTATTCAGAGGGGAAAGGTGAGGCCATTTGTTCAACTACTGAAGTCTGGGTAAAAATTGAACCTACATCATTACCATGACCCATATCATGGCAGCAAATCTAGAAGTAAATGCCCACCACATCCCCATCAAGGTATTTAAAAGACCATGTTAAAGTTCAGACTTATCCATTTTGAGAGAGTTGTATAGAAGTGAATATTCTCAAATACCAATATGCAGAAGCAGAGTGGACCGCAAATTCTCCAGCACAATGAGAAAAACTGATATATCCGTAAAGAAAATGATTACTTCAGATTTGTACAGTATCCGCTGTTTAATCTTTGAGTGTATTTAAATTTGACTCATGGCTGCTGCAGATCGACTTAAGTTGTTTTTTTTTGTGTTGTTTGTTATCTAAGGTTAGTTTTACCCAGTTTAGGGCTTGATGATTGTTAGTTGTGTCCTGATGCATACAAAAACAAAGAAATGTAAGAAAGGATGCTTGCTTTTTTTACAAGGTTTTGTGTTAACAAATGCTGCTATGTTATATGGCATGACTGCCAGTCAAACTTACTTTTTTATGTCATCTTTAAGCTTCTCCACCTAGAGTCATAGGAAGGCTCTCAAATGTATAGATTTTGCTGACTCATTGTCTTCACTGCTATCCTGTGGTCTTAACTCCTGGTGAATTCAATTGCAGTAGTTAGAATGGCAACCTGTTACATATGATAGAATGATTAACAGTTCACAGTTTGTCTAATTTCAGTGGTACTTGTATATAGGTAAAATCATTTATATTTTTTAGATGTGTACTCTGAAGTAATCTTCTTTGAGTTAATCACTGTTCATTGACTTATAAAGTAAATAAAGATGACTAGATTGCTCGTATAAAACATGTTTGTTAATTATTTATTAACTAGCCATGGTACCTGTTGAAGACGGAGAACAGAATAATTTAATAAATTTTGATATCTCTTGCCCTACCTGTACCTTCAACGTCTTTCTTCTGTGTTCACGTTTGTGAATGTCTCTTAAAAACAACAACAACATTTACTTTTATAGCACATTTTCATACAACAGTGTACCTCAAAGATACTAGAAAAAACAATTAGATTAGGCCATAATATTAAAGAATTAAGTTACAACAAAAAGATAAGGTCAGATGGCTAAGAGGACAAAAAAAAAAAAAAAATCGGGAGTGGTCTCCCCTAGACTTTCTGTTATACTCAGATATGGGGATGGATATTATTTAAGGAGTAAACTGCAAAACAATAATTTATATTTTTATATTATGCACATTAAAGGACCATCAACAAAAAATCAAATTAATAATATACTGAACAATTATTAGAAAAGTAAAGTTGAATAAATCTAACTCTGCAACTGCATGAATAAAAGGTAAAGTACCACTTCCAGTTAGCAGAAATAGCCAAAAGTTGATAGAAATCTATGTTTTGTACCTTATACAGTGGAACCTCGGTCACAAATGTCTCGGACCACATGCAAATCGGGTTACAACCAAAAAGTTCGCCAAACTTTTGTATCTGTTCACGACCACACACTCGGGTGACAAACAAGCTGGTTTCCCTTCCAGTTTGTATGCGCCGATGATTTCCGCACGTGTTCAGTCTCTCCCTGTGCATTCGCTGTGAACTATTTGTGCTCTATTTCGTTTCCCTTCCAGTTCTTACGCACCGGTGATTTACACACGTGTTCAGTCTCTCCCTGTACAGTACATTGTTCTCGGTCAGACGTGCATCGCACAGAGGGACTTTGAGGTATAGCAGGTCCACAGCTCACATCAAGAGGCCAGTTTTAAATAAATAATCGGCGTGCTACAACTGCCATGTCCTCTTCATAAATAGAAGCGCGAGGCAACTAAAGGGAGGAAAAAGAAAAGAAACACTGAGGTTGCGGAGTGAGGAAGTAAGCAGGAAGCAGTGTGGAAAGAACCGGTACGAGCGAGCGCATGCTCGCAGGCAGGCAGCTGGACAGTGAGCCGAAGCAGGGGTGTTTGACTGACACTCGGTGGGGCAGAAGGAATCAGTCGCTCCAGTTGAGCGATCAAGGAGCTGGAGTGACCAGAAGAAGGATGGCTGGCCTCATAAGGCCAAGAAGGCAGAGGGAGTCACCAGTTAAAGAATGCACCAGGCTTGTTTTTAAAGAGACTGCTTCCAGCATTGTTTTAACCTCATTGTATTTAATGAAGACTTTTTTCTACTGGCTTTTAACCTCCACTTCTGTTTTTATGGGATTATTTATTTATTAAAGGATTCTGAAAGCACTGCACTTTATTTAATTTGGACTTTGTTTTTGATTGTTGTTTTGTTGATTTTAATAATAGCACTTTTCACTTTTTGCACCATCCCCTTGCTCCATTGTACAGTAGTGCCTCACTGTCGTGCTCATCGGTAACATTACCGATGGTGACAGGTTTAAGGGCTCCTGGAAGCGAGATGGGAGCATGCAGCGAACCCGCATCGTCACAGACTTTATCTCAAAACTGTAATCTCCTCTCTACCCAGTTCCTCCTCACTTCCTTCATGCCAGAACTCGACCCATGCAAGGTTAGTTTTATTCATCGTTTATGGTTAGTTTTTGTATAAATTAAGGATTTTTCAAGTGTTCATTTTTTTCCCTGTGCTTAAAACTCATTAAACAAAAGTGTTTACAGCGATCGGCTTGTAAGGCTATGCGTGAACACCTGCATGGTTAGTTATCTTGGTTGTTTATGGTTAGTTTTTGTATAAATTACAGATTTTTCAAATGTTCATTTTTTCCCTGTGCTTAAAACTCATGAAAAAAAGTGTTTACAGCAAGCGGTTTGTAAGGCTATAGCGTGAACTCTTGCAATTTTTGTTTTTTCTGTTCAAGGTTTTCTCAGTGTTATTCAATGTTTTTACATTTAGTTTACTATTACACTGTGCATTCTATGGTATAATTAACTATTTTTGTGCTTAAAAATCTTTAAAAAATATATATATTTACATACAGCTTGTGCAGTCTGGAACGGATTAATTGTATTTACATACAATCCTATGGGGGAAATTACTTCGGGTCACGACCAAATTGGGTTACGACCAGAGTTTTGGAACGAATTACGACCCGAGGTTCCACTGTACTTGTATGCAAAATTTGGTTGACTTAAGTGAAAGCGTACTCAGGTTATGAAGTTTACACACACATACAGACAGACAAAAAATGGTATTTTCGGACACTGGGAGATCTAAATGTAGAGATTCATCAAAATCTCGTAATGGAATTTTTGGAGGATTCCAGTACTTTCCCTATACTTTATATATGAGAAAGTCAGGGAGGTCTAAAGTAGAGATTCAGCAAAATCTCAACATCGAATTTTTGGATTATTACAATAATTTCCCTATACTTTGTATATGAGAAAGTAAAAAAAAAAAAAAAATCTGCAGGGGTTCCAAGGCAAAAGACCATCCAGCCCCCACTAGGCATTCTACCTAACATAAATGTTCCTAAATCAAACCTTTTAGTTCTCATGCTTCAAAAGATAGGAATTTGGTGAAGTTGGTCTTGTGGACAGCTGAAATACTCGCCTTCAGTGCATCATCTCAGGGAGCTGTATGGTGTGTAGATCAGTTGGTGGTGGTGCAGACAGCCAGCACAGAAGAACCGGGAAAAATAGCAGGGAATGGAGGGGATTAGTACAGATTGTGGGTCCGTGAAGAATGATAATTCTATGCCCATCGAGTCGTATTAGGTATACAACTAATATGCAGCTATTTAAAAGCCATATTAATGTTTCTTTAATAGTTTTTTTTTTTTTTTTAAATGTGCCACAGTATTAGCCTGGCAAATTTCGATAGGTAGAGTATTCCAGATTTTAGGTGAATAACAGCAAAGGGACACATCACCACTTGAAGATAGACTCTTGAAATTATAAGCAGACCTCCATTCGAAGATCTAAGATTACGACTTGGTGTGTAGGGGGGCAGACATTCCAAAACAAAGGACGGAGTAAGATTGTTTATGGCTTTGTAAACCATTATTTTGAAGTTGATTCTGAATGACACGGGTAACCAGCGCAGCGACATTAAAACTAGTGAGATGTGCTCAAATTTTCTTTTTCTAGTTAAGATTCTGTCTGCTGCATTCTTCACTAATTTCAAGTGATTGATGTCTTTCTTAGGTAGTTCTGTTAGGGGTGAATTAAGGTACAGTGATCCCTCGCTATATCACGCTTCGACTTTCGCGGCTTCACTCCATCACGGATTTTAAATGTAAGCATATCTAAATATATATCACGGATTTTTCGCTGGTTTCTGCGGACAATGGGTCTTTTAATTTATGGTACATGCTTCCTCAGTTTGTTTGCCCAGTTGATTTCATACAAGGGACGCTATTGGCGGATGGCTTAGAAGCTACCCAATCAGAGCATGTATTACATATTAAATAAAACTCCTCAATGATATATGATATTCTTACCGCGCGGTGCTTGATTGTTTGCTTTTCTCAGTCTCTCTCACTCTCTCTGCCTGACGAAGGGGGTGTGAGCAGAGGGGCTGTTTGCACAGAGGCTGTTTGCCTAGAGGATATGGACGCTCCTCTACAAAATGCCGCTTTATCGTGGTGCTTTGACATACTTAAAAGCACGCATTGATTTTTTGATTGTTTGCTTTTCTCTCGCGCTCTCTCTCTCTGACATTCTCTGCTCTTGACACGCATTCTTTGAACAGGAAGATATGTTTGTATTCTTTTAATTGTGAGAAAGAACTGTCATTTCTCTCTTGTCATGGAGCACAGTTTAAACTTTTGACTAAAGGGTGTTATTTCATGTCTAGAGGGCTCTAATAATGTTAACAGTGTGGGAGAGTTTATAAGGGCTTAAAATATATAAAAATAACCATACAAACATATGGTTTCTACTTCGCGGATTTTCATCTATTGCGGGGGGTTCTGGAACGCAACCCCCACGATCGAGGAGGGATTACTGTAATCTAGTCTAAGTTTTTCAACATATTGTAAAGTTATAAGAGGTCTAACTTTTGCTATATTCCTTAAATGAAAAAAATTCAGTCCTAGTAATCTAGTTAATATGTGATTTAAAATTTCGGTCAAAGTCAATGATTACCCCTAAATTCTTTACCTCCGCCTTGAATTTTAAACCTAAGGGACAAAGTGCCAGTGCCTATGCTATATCCATGTTTGCCATTCACTAAGATTTCTGTTTTTTTCATTATTTAGTTTGACAAAGTTACTACTCATCCATTCAAAAATACTGCCAAGACACCAGATCAGACAGCCAAGAGCATCAGGTATTGATAAATAAAGCTATGTGTCTCCTGCATAGCTGTTGTAGCTCACCTTGTTTTTTTGAGATAATCTGACCAAATGGAAGCATATAAATTGAAAAGAGCAGAGTAATCCTTGTGGTACACCATATGCAATATCATGTGTTTCCAAAGTACAATCACCACTACTGTAACAAAGAATTTTTTACCTAGTAAGTAAGACTGAAACTAATTTAAGACACTACCAGAAAGGCCCACCCACTGTTTAAGGTGTCAAGTACACTATCAGTAAGGACCAGAGGTGGGTAGAGTAGCCAAAAATTGTACTCAAGTAAGAATAGTGTTACTTCAAAATAATATTACTCAAGTAGAAGTAAAAAGTAGTCCACCAAAAACTTACTCAAGTAATAGTAAAAAAGTACTTGGTGAAAAGACTACTCAAGTACTGAATAATTGTTTGAACATAATAAATGATTTATTTTTTTAGAAATGTTGTAATAAGAAAGACAAAAATATAAAATAATGTGCAAATTCTGCTATTTCCAAATAATAAAATAAAAAATGAGTAAAAATAAATCACATCTTTACAATATGAAGATGCACAAATGACACAAAGTTCCAAATCTCACTTTTTCACAAGAAAGCTTTTGAAGCCGATACCTACAGTAGGTAACATGTATGTTTGAACAGTGCAAATACTTACAGTGACAAGATATCCTGTACATTGACAGTATAGTACTGCATATGCACTTTGTGGTGTAGTGGGTCCACGGCTTCAAAGAAAAAAAAAAAAAAAGGCCAGTTTCAAATCCATAAAGCCGTGTCGCTCTCCGTGGGTGCAATTGCACGACTGCGGGGAGTTAATAAGGTAGTTGGAGCGAGTCGCACCAGCATGTGCAGGTCCGATCATTCTCAATTGATTCATTGGCTTCCTGCAGCGTGTGATTAAGGCCCGCAGAGACAGGAGTGTATATATACGGGTCAGCACAAAAAAAAAAAAAGGGAGAATCAAAGAAAAGGAGAAAAGACATGAAAGGCAGGCTCATGAACGACGATCTGGTTCTTGCAGTGAAGCTGTGACCATTTAGCAGTGAACTGGAGCCCCGCATGACTAAAAAGTCTCTCACAGGCTGTAAGACGCAGGAAGCTTGTTTGTGGTCATGCGACTGCATGGCTACATCTGATTGGTGAAACAGTCATGCAGTAGATCCACTGGCAACTTCTGTCTTGCAAAAATATAGTTTAATGTATAAATGGAAAAAAGTAACGAGTTGAGTGTTGCCCAATGTAGCGGAGTAAGAGTAGCATTTCTTCTTCACAAATGTACTCAAGTAAAAGTAAAACGGATGGTGCAGTAAAACTACTCATAGAAGTACAATTTTTTTAAAAAGTTACTCAAGTAAATGTAACGGAGTAAATGTAACTCATTACTACCCACCTTTGGTAAGGACATCAGAGACTTCTTTTTAAAAAAAAAAAAAAAAAAAAAAGCCTGTTGGTACTGGGTTAAGGACACAGGTGGAGGGTAACTGGTGTCCCTTCTCTTGAGCCCGTTACTGTAAAGCCTGCTTCTCAGACTCTGTCATTTGCTTCAAGGCACCTTTCTCACTTCCTGTTTGGTTTAATACTTGCTATCATTGGAGACTCTCTCAGCATGCCTCATACGCCTTTGCACCTCCTTGTGTGTCTCACACTCGCACTTCCTCTTTCAGATTGTTCAGGGGGACTAAACACACAGACCTTAGTGTTTTATTATATAGTAGGTAGATAAGCCTTTCTGTTTTCTTTAAAAATTCAACAGCAATCAGTTTTTGAATTAGTTCATGAAGTAAATATACATGCCCTGTGGTGGGCTGGCGCCCTGCCTGGAGTTTGTTTCATGCCTTGCGCCCTGTGTTGGCTGGGATTGGCTCCGGCAGACCCCCGTGACCCTGTAGTTAGGATATAGCGGGTTGGATAATGGATGGATGGATAATGGATGGATAGATGGAGTAAATATTCAGACTACTCCAAGCAGCGCTACCAACCCTACAGCTAAAGCATCCACATTGTAGTATTTCACCATTTTAAAAATTATCATGAACTGTAATATAGCTGTGTATCGAACTCAGCCAACAATCTGAGACAGCAAAATAACTGATTACTGTGTGCAGGCATAAACAGTACACCCTGACTGAGACAAGACCATCTTACTACAAGGATACTAATTCATATATCTCTTTGATGTTTATTTTGCTTGCTAAGTAGTTGTCAGTAATCCTTATTTACCTGTCCTGCATTTACCAGTAATGCATTTCTGCTCATAAGCAAAATAAACACAAATTATTTTAAAATTATTGAATTGAGAAAATAAAATGTAGTAGTTTTATAATAAAAATATTTTAGCATACATAAAGTATGCTAATACTTTAAGTATGTTTTTCACCTTAACATTTTTATAGACATTAAGGACTGAAGCTATCTTAAATTCCACATACCCTGTGAAATTTGTTTTTAAGTTTCTGGTTTTATCTGCTTTTGCTATGCTAATCAGTTTGTGGGTCTGCTGCTAGACAGTCTAGATAAGAAAGACCTTTGAAACCAGAAGCTTCATGGGTGTATCAACTATGCCTGCATGTCTTCACATCACATTTGAATTCCAGCCTAATTACTCCACTAATCGGCCAACATAGAGGCACACTATTGCTCTCTTGGCTGAATCAGCCTGCCAGAGGATAAAGACTGGTGCAGCTACTCTCCAAACCCAGCCACAGGGGATGCACAAACCAGTGTGTTTCTTCCTGCCGGTCCCAAGCCCGGATAAATGGGGAGGGTTACGTCAGGAAAGGCATCCGGTGTAAAATTTTGGCAAATCAATATGCGGACAACAATACAAATTTCCATACCGGATCGGTCGAGCCCCGAGTTAACAACGACAGCCACCAGAACTGTTAGCCAACAGGGTGCTGGCGGAAATTGGCTTACTGTTGGCTGAAGGAGGAGAAGAAGAGGGGGGAGATGTGTCCGGAGGCAGGAGGAGAGGAATAAAGTAAAGAGAGTGGAACTGAGGGTAGGAACTTTAAATGTTGGCAGTATGACTGGTAAGGGAAGAGAGTTAGCAGATATGATGGAGAGAAAGAGGGTTGATATATTGTGCGTGCAAAAGACTAATTGGAAGGGGAGTAAGGACAGGTGGATTGGAGGTGGATTCAAATTGTTCTATCATGGTGTGGATGGGAGGAGAAATGAGGTAGGAGTTACTCTGAAGGAACAGTATGTCAAGAGTGTTTTGGAGGTGAAAGTGTGTCAGGCAGAGTAATGATTATGAAGCTGGAAATTGGAGGTGTGGTGATGAATGTTGTTAGTGCATATGCACCGCAAGTTGGGTGTGCAATGGGTGAGAAAGATGATTTTTGGAGTGAGTTGGATGAAGTGATGAACAGTGTACCCAAGGGACAGAAAGTGGTGATTGGAGCGGATTTCAATGGGCATGTTGGTGAAGGGAACAGTGGAGACAAGGAGGTGATGTGCAGGTATGGTGTCAAGGAGAGGAATGAAGAAGGTCAAAGGATAGTGTGTTTTGCCAAAAGGATGGACATGGCTGTGGTGAATACGTATTTTAAGAAGAGGGAGGAACATAGGGTTACGTACAAGAGTGGAGGAAGGTGCACACAGGTAGATTACATCCTATGCAGAAAAGTTGATCTGAAGGAGACTGAAGACTGCAAAGTGGTGGCAGGGGAAATTGTAGTTAATCAGCATAGGATGGTGGTCTATAGGATGACGTTGGAGATCACGAAGAGGAAGAGAGTGAGGGCAGAGCCAAGGATCAAATGGTGGAAGTTGAAAAAGGAAGACCGCAAGGTTGAGTTTAGGGAGGAGGTGAGACAGGCACTGGGTGGCAGTGAAGAGTTACCAGACAGCTGGGAAACTACAGCAGATGTAGTAAGGGTGACAGCATCAAGGGTGCTTGGTGTGACATCTGGAAGGAGGAAAAGGAAACCTGGAGGTGGAATGAGGAAATACAGGTGAGTATACAGAGGAAGAGGATGGCAAAGAAGAAGTGGGATAGTCAGAGAGATGCAGAAAGTAGACAAGAGTACAAGGATATAAGGCGCCAGGTGAAGAGAAAGGTGGCGAAGGCTAAAGAAAAGGCGTATGATGAGTTGTATAATAGGGTTGGACACTAAGGAGGGAGAAAAGGACCTGTACCAATTGGCTAGACAGAGGGACCGAGTTGGGAAAGATGTGCAGCAGGTTAGGGTGATAAAGGATGAAGATGGAAACATACTCACAAGTGAGGAGAGTGTGTTGAGCAGATGGAAAGAGTATTTTGAGAGGCTGATGAATGAAGAGAACGAGAGAGAGAAGAGGTTGGATGATGTGGAGATAGTGAATCAGGAAGTGCAACGGATTAGCAAGGAGGAAGTAAGGACAGCTATGAAGAGGATGAAAAATGGATAGGCCTTTGGTCCAGATGACCAAATGAAGTGTAATGAGGTGTTTAGGGGAGATGGCAGTGGAGTTTTTAACCAGATTGTTTTTAACCAGATTGTTTAATGGAATCTTGGAAAGTGAGAAGATGCCTGAGGAGTGGAGATGAAGTGTACCGGTGCCGATATTTAAGAATAAGGGGGATGTGCAGGACTGCTGTAACTACAGGGGAATAAAATTGATGAGCCACAGAAGTTATGGGAAAGAGTAGTGGAAGCTAGGTTAAAAAGTGAGGTGATGATTAGTGAGCAGCAGTATGGTTTCATGCCAAGAAACCATTTGCGCTGAGGATGTTAATGGAGAAGTTTAGAGAAGGCCAGAAGGAGTTGCATTGCATCTTTGTGGACCTGGAGAAAGCATATGACAGGGTGCCTAGAGAGGAGCTGTGGTATTGTATGAGGAAGTCGGGAGTGGCAGAGAAGTACGTAAGAGTTGTACAGGATATGTACGAGGGAAGTGTGACAGTGGTGAGGTCTGCAGTAGGAGCAATGGATGCATTCAACGTGGAGGTGGGATTACATCAGGGATCAGCTCTGAGCCCTTATTTGCAATGGTGATGGACAGGTTGACAGACGAGATTAGATAGTCCCCGTGGACTATGGTGTTTGCTGATGACATTGTGATCTGTAGCGATAGTAGTGAGCAGGTTGAGGAGACCCTGTAGAGGTGGAGAAATGCTCTAGGGAGGAGAGGAATGAAGGTCAGTAGGAACAAGACAGAATACATGTGTATAAATGAGAAGGAGGTCAGTGGAATGGTGGGGATCCAGGGAGTAGAGTTGGCGAAGGTGGATGAGTCTAAATACTTGGGATCAACAGTACAGAGTAATGGGGATTGTGGAAGAGAGGTGAAGAAGAGAGTGCTGGCAGGGTGGAGAAGAGCGTCAGGAGTAATTTGTGACAGACGTGTATCAGTAAGAGTGAAAGGGAAGGTCTACAGGATGGTAGTAAGACCAGCTATGTTATATGGGTTGGAGACAGTGGCACTGACCAGAAAGCAGGAGACAGAGCTGGAGGTGGCAGAGTTAAAGATGCTAAGATTTGCACTGGGTGTGACGAGGATGGATAGGATTAGACATGAGTACATTAGAGGGTCAGCTCAAGTTGGACGGTTGGGAGACAAAGTCAGAGAGGCAAGATTGTGTTGGTTTGGACATGTGCAGAAGAGAGATGCTGGGTATATTGGGAGAAGGATGCTAAGGACAGAGCTGCCAGGGAAGAAGAAAAGAGGAAGGCCTAAACGAAGGTTTGTGAATGTGGAAACAGAGAACATGCAGGTGATGGGTGTAACAGAACAAGGTGCAGAGGACAGAAAGATATGGAAGAAGATGATCCGTTGTGGCAACCCTTAATCGGAGCAGCCGAAAGAAGAAGAAGCTGCAGCTACTCTCCACCTGGCTGGCACTCATACATTCTCCAGTAAGTGGTCGCTGTACTGTGATGCAGAGTCTGCAGCATTTCAGTTCATTTTCATTATTTTTCTGCTTAAATATATGTGCAAACACAGTTTCAAGTATTTTCAAAAAAGTCTTGTAAGTCTTGTAACACAGCAACACATTAATAACAACACAGTACTTGTAGAATGACAATGAGAACAGATTGAAAGTAAACAACAGAAACAAGATAATCTTGAGCAAAATCAAAGACCAATTGTGTGAAAGCTTTGTAGCTCAAGTGAGAGTTGACAATTCAGTTTAATGAAGAAAGGGTTTCTAATGGACTTGTGATTCATCACCTATTCTGTAATCCTTTGGTTAGGATGAGTGGGGTTTCAGGTGATGCTACAGGCTTTAGGCATCTTATAATAAACTCCTTAACCACTGGCAGCAGAGCCCTAGGTATCTGGCAATTTCCGCCACTTGCTGTTTAGCATTATAGTCAAAAAAACACTGAAGTGACGGCACCACATTGTCACCTGATCAGTGTTATTTTCAGTGTACATCTATAGAAACATTAGATCACTGCTAGATTCTGTACTTGCTACCACTATCCAAATAACAGTCAGATGTACAATGGTAGAAACCAAAATGTATTTCTACTACTACAGTCCTGACCAGTTACCTCTAAGAAATGGTCATGGATGCAACACAACTTCCTTAAATTAAATTTTTCAAATACTGATGTTATTTTAATTATTACTGTTTCATCTACACACAGTGTTACCCATTTTAGTCTTTCAGTTGGTACCACTCAGGTATCAGCCACTGCTTATGCTTGTGTATAGGCTGCAACAAAGAGTAGTAATATTCATTGTGTCACAATAAGTTTTGAACTCACATAAACAATCTGCTTATGAAATATCTTTCTTTCATGTGCATTTTATATATATATACCTGTCTTTATGTATATATATGTGTGTGTGTGTGTATGTGTGTGTGTGTGTGTGTGTGTGTGTGTGTGTGTGTATGTGTGTATATATATATATATATATATATATATATATATATATATATATATATATATATTAATCTCCATTTTCTTAACATGCATATCCAGTCCATCACAGGGTGAAAACACACACAAACACAGTAGGATCAACTTTGCAACACCAGATCACCTAACCTGCATGTCTTTCAACTATGGGAGGAGACCGAAGAAAACCCACAGTTTTACTTATTATGTTACACTGCTTTTTTGTGACTTAACTGTTAAACTGTATAAATCTGTAAAAAAAAAAATGATTGTTTAGGCTTTACCAGCATAAAATACATGAAAAAGCTTTTTTTCCTTCCCAGTAAAAGTTAAACTCCAACTGGTTTATAATGCCAAAACAGTATTATGTTAAAGTTACAAAAATAATATCACCACACCCTGGCATTTTAGAAGCCAGTGAACCCTGGACCGATGACCCACCCAACCCTGGGACTTTGAATTGTAGCCATCCATAATCGTACACCTTCAAGACTTCCGACGGCTCCAAAAGCTTCTGGAGAGGATAACATCTGGGGAGAAGAGAGAACCTCAGCTAACAGAAACAAAGAGTGTGTCCCAGCTGCTACAGCAATATTTGCTCTGCCATTATTCAATGCAGTTACAGTCATTCAATTGTGTTTGACTTGGGCTGTATGCTGAAAAAAAAAGTTCAGTACAAGCAAAGTGTGACATTAAATATTTGTTTCATAATTTATTGTGGTTTTGGGGTGACGCTATAACTGAAACAACCTTTTCACAGTGCGACTCCCAGCAGTGAACCCTCCATACACAGTATTACAGCATACAGTGGCATGAAATGATGTTCCCTTGGACCTCAGTGCAACATATATACAATCAAACAAAACACATACAGTATAACATAAAAAATAAGATAAGTGCAGGACAAGTAAGAAACTGTACTATACTAAAGCTATATACCATACTCTACTATACTTATTGATTAAATAAATAATGAATAGGTTGAATAATTTGAGATAATTATAGATAATGATAACAACAACTGAGAATAAGACACAATAGTAACAGATGTATGAGTATGGTATATCATTCGGATCAACTACTAGCATATAAGCAGATCTAAGGGGAGGTGGACAGCACAGAATTCAGATTCCAGACAGCCATGGGGTAAAATCTGTTACAGAACCTGGCACAAGTGGTTTGAATGCTCTGATACCTTCTGCCAGATGGAAATAGGACAAAGAGACTGTGGGAAAGATGGAAGCAATCCTTCATAATACCATAGGCTTTGCAAGTACAAAGCTTGATAATAATGTCTTCATTGGATTGTAGAGAGGTCCCAATGATCTTTTCTGCTGTGTGCACTATCTGTTGTAGGGCCTTGCAGTCAGAGAATGTGCAGTTCCCAAACCAAAGAAAAGGGATTTATGTAAATCTGCTTTAACAAGATAAGGTTTGCAATAACTTGCATCTCTAAACCCTGTCTACTAGGTTTAACTTTATTGTCCAATTGTAATTGGAAATATCCAAGCTGGCCTTTGTAAAATTCAGTCAGGGTGGGGGTGTTATTGGAAATAAAGATCTTGGTGTGGATCTTAGGCTGGCTGTTCTTTGTCTAGGTCTGTGTTTTGGGAACACAACTTAACTCTTCTTGCAGTGTATCCTGTCAGTTCTGTTTAAATTGTATATTTTCCCAATTATATACAGTATTCATGACAAACTTTTATTTTGAAAACTTCATCCCATCTGTTAAGTATGTCCACTCCCACTTGACATTCAGCGTCTGGCTGCAGAGATACATACTTACATTTGTGAAGCCAGCACTCCCTGCTGGTCACTGCATGTAACATTGGATTTATTTTTAGTAATTAACTGGTATTTGAGGCACACATTAAAAACATTAACATTTACTTTTATCACCTTCACAAATTTGCCAGACTAAGGCAATTTATCTAACAGCCTTCTAGATGAATTTACTGTAATTCACATCTTTTCAGAAAGAAAAAAAAATCTTTTAGGGAGGTGCCGCTCATGTTCTTCCTCAAACCTGCGTGTGCTATCACATCACCCCAATACTAACATCAAAGTTCCATAAAGCAGTCCCCGATGACACTCTTCACAATGATTGTGACGTAGCTTCTCCTTTTTTATTTAGATTGTATGCTGTATTGTTACTATTCTGATTTGTTGTAAACTTAATTCTGTTGTAAATTATTTTGTCATCTGCTGTTGATCTTTACATTATTTTATATTTTTGTTGTGGGTTTGAGAGGAGTGCATTATAAATAAAAATAATCATCATCATTAATGTTATGTGCATACATTTCACGTGGACAGTGAGTGTACCTCGATTCTCAGGGGCTACAAGTTAAAAGAGAAGTAACCACTGCACTGGCATGCTGGCCAGATGAAAATCAGATCGAATATGCTGACCACCCTACAGGCACAGTTACAGAAACAGTTTTGGAAATTCCGAGTCTTGTAGGAGTCTTTACAACTGAGCTGGTAGGGTGGAAAAGGAAAACTTCTGTCTAGTCAGATGCTTACAGACACATTATGTGCTCTTTGACAATTATCACTGTTGTCTCTCAGTCTCTGCTACTGCCACTCACTGAAGACAGTGAGGGTCTCACACAAATTGAAAAGAGCACTAGCTGAAATACCCAGCATTGCCCTGGAGGAAAGGGTTTTTTTTTTTTTTTGTTTTGTTTTATTGTTTGAGAAAAATATAATTAAATAAAAAACACAACTTTAAAAATAAATTAACAAACAATGAAGACTCACTAATGTGGTTGTATTGTTTACAGAAGTGCCTTGTTATATACAATGTTTTTAGTTTTTCCATCTTTAGCCATTATATAAAGATTCCTAGGACTTTGTACCCTTGAACATGCCACATAAAGTTGTCAATGTGAGAAACAGGCTGTGTCCAAATTGATTCCAGCAATTTTCAATGATTGTCCAAACGTTCTGAGCATCAAATGGATGATAACAGACATACAAGACCAAGTCTCCACTTAGTCTCTTCCAATTGAAATTGTTTTACAATGAATGAAACGTTAAATATTTGACCTATATAAATTAATAAGCTAAATATCATAGCTATATTTGGTTTATACATTACCTTCGATTTTGATAAGTTAATTAAATTAGTTTTTTGATTATGAACGTATTAAAAAATTCCCATTTCTTTTTTACAAAAAATTATAACACCAACACATTAGCTATGATGTTGCGAAACAAATGACATTTAGTTCATTAATGAATAAAGAAAACTACAAAGAGAGCCACTGAATCCACAAAATAAATATAGGGTGGTCCAGATCTAATTATGCAATTTTCATTACGCTATAACTTAAGTTTATTACATAGAAAATCACCCGAAAAATCCCAGACCATCGAGAAGTGTGCAAACTGACGACATCAAGAATCTTCTTTCCGTTGAACTGGAATCGTCCCTGCATAAATGAAAGTCATCCAGACGATCTGGATCTGCATAATTAGATCTGGACCACGCTGTGTAGGATGTTTATGGTAGGTAAAAATAAAATTGCTTACTTTTCTTATATATAATATAATAGATATCCTATTTTAATCAAAATATAATTGTGGAATACATTCAAAGTAGTGTAAAAACAACAGGAAAAGTGAAGCCGTTTTTAAGGTTTTTGGACAGATACATTTTTGGTTTATGGTGTAGTAAGTTTTTATGTGCAGAATTTTTGACGACATAAAAAAAGTCAATTAAATTAATGTTATTGGGTTGATTTCATTCTATTACCACTCCAACACTTGTACAATAAGAATAATGCAAGATGAAAATATAGTTAACAAAAACAAACATTAAATGACAAACAAATAATACTACAGATTTTTCATGATAAAGTTGGTTGGTTTTACAGAGCACACCAAAAACGTTCCAAGCGTCCACTGAATGATAACTTACATACAAGACAGCAAGATTGTTACAGTCTGCTTTATACAGTGCATCCGGAAAGTATTCACAGCACATCACTTTTTCCACATTTTGTTATGTTACAGCCTTATTCCAAAATGGATTCAATTCATTTTTTTCCTCGGAATTCTACACACAACACCCCATAATGACAACGTGAAAAAAGTTTACTTGAGGTTTTTGCAAATTTATTAAAAATAAAAAAGCTGAGAAAGCACATGTACATAAGTATTCACAGCCTTTGCAATGAAGCTCAGAACTGAGCTCAGGTGCATCCTGTTTCCCCTGATCATCCTTGAGATGTTTCTGCAGCTTAATTGGAGTCCACCTGTGGTAAATTCAGTTGATTGGACATGATTTGGAAAGGCACACACCTGTCTATATAAGGTCCCCCAGTTGACAGTTCATGTCAGAGCACAAACCAAGCATGAAGTCAAAGGAATTGTCTGTAGATCTCCGAGACAGGATTGTCTCAAGGCACAAATCTGGGGAAGGTTACAGAAACATTTCTGCTGCTTTGAAGGTCCCAATAAACACAGTGGCCTCCATCATCTGTAAGTGGAAGAAGTTCGAAACCACCAGGACTCTTCCTAGAGCTGGCCAGCCATCTAAACTGAGCAATCGGGGGAGAAGGGCCTTAGTCAGGGAGGTGACCAAGAACCCGATGGTCACTCTGTCAGAGCTCCAGAGGTCCTCTGTGGAGAGGGGAGAACCTTGCAGAAGGACAACCATCTCTGCAGCAATCCACCAATCAGGCCTGTATGGTACAGTGGCCAGACGGAAGCCATTCCTTAGTAAAAGGCACATTGCAGCCCGTCTGCACCTGAAGGACTCTCAGACCATGAGAAACAAAATTCTTTGGTCTGATGAGACAAAGATTGAACTCTTTGGTGTGAATGCCAGGCGTCAGGTTTGGAGGAAACCAGGCACCGCTCATCACCAGGCCAATACCATCCCTACAGAGAAGCATGGTGGTGGCAGCATCATGCTGTGGGGATGTTTTTCAGCAGCAGGAACTGGGACACTAGTCAGGATAAAGGAAAAGATGACTGCAGCAATGTACAGAGGCATCCTGGATGAAAACCTGCTCCAGAGCACTCTTGACCTCAGACTGGGGCGACGGTTCATCTTTCAGCAGGACAACGACCCTACGCACACAGCCAAGATATCAAAGGAGTGGCTTCAGGACAACTCTGTGAATGTCCTTGAGTGGCCCAGCCAGAGCCCAGGCTTGAATCCGATTGACCATCTCTGGAGAGATCTTAAAATGGCTGTGCACCGACGCTTCCCATCCAACCTGATGGAGCTTGAGAGGTGCTGCAAAGAGGAATGGGCTAAACTGGCCAAGGATAGGTGTGCCAAGCTTGTGGCATCATATTCAAAAAGACTTGAGGCTGTAATTGCTGCCAAAGGTCCATCGACAAAGTATTGAGCAAAGGCTGTGAATACTTATGTACATGTGATTTCTCAGTTTTTTTATTTTTAATAAATTTGCAAAAACCTGAAGTAAACTTTTTTCACGTTGTCATTATGGGGTGTTGTGTGTAGAATTCTGAGGAAAAATATGAATTGAATCCATTTTGGAATAAGGCTGTAACTTAACAAAATGTGGAAAAAGTGATGCGCTGTGAATATTTTCCGGATGCACTATATATTATATACACACACACATATACTGTATATAATGTGTGTGTATATATATATATATATATATATATATATATATATATATAGCAGCTCGAGTCACAAAGACAGAATGAGTCCCAACTCTATTTAATTTCAAAATCAACAGTCTCAAAAGTAAAGAATGCTGGCAGTCACCTCCTGTTCGTTCTCTGGTGGTCATTCCGAGTGTCAACTGAATGATAACATGCATAGAAGACTGCTCTGTTGCAAGATTGCCCCACACCCTACCCAGAAGGGGGTGGTTTTGGGTTGATTTCACCCTACAGTATTTTTAGTTGGCCAATGAGAAACATGTGTACCAAGTTTCATGAAAATCGCTCCAGCCATTCAGAAATGATGCCAGAACATACATACATACATACACACTCACATACATTGACTTATATATAATCCATCCATCCATTATCCAACCCGCTATATCCTAACTACAGGGTCACGGGGTGTCTGCTGGAGCCAACCCCAGCCAACACAGGGCACAAGGCAGGAAACAAACCCCAGGCAGGGTGCCAGCCCACCACAGGGCATGCACGCGCACACACACACACACACACACACACACACACACTAGGGACAATTTAGAATCACCAATGCACCTAACCTGCATGTCTTTGGACTGTGGGAGGAAACCCACGCAGACCCAAGGAGAACATGCAAGCTCCACGCAGGGAGGACCCGGGAAGTGAACCTGGGTCTCCTAACTGCGAGGCAGTATATATATAGATTGACAAAATGCAAAAGTTTCCAAAACTGACCTGAGTGTGATGTGCTGGCACCCTGGCCAACATTAGTTCGAGCAATGTGCATAATGATAACATGATGAACTCCAGACCCCAGCAGCAATTAAAAATAATTTATAAGTAAATTAATAAATATGGCATATTTTTTCTCTCTGCTTGTCTTGTAGGCCTGAGGATAGGAAAAATGTCCAACATGACCACAAAGACAGAACTACCTTCATATTAGTATTTGAGGAGTGTCTGAGTAGATAGTACACTGTGTTATACTGGAAGGGAACTCCGTGGTAGCACCATAACAAGAGAAGAGGCATTGTGGAGTGGACAGTAGCCAGTCAGTCTCTACCATCCTGCAGGAGTCCAACAGGCAAAGGAGTGCTGATGCATGTGAACAACACTAAACACCAACGAGCTAAACAGCAACCATCTCAGAATGACAACTCACCATTTCAAATATACATCGATACACATATACATCGTTCTCAATGGTCAATAAAATTTTTGCAAAAGACTAGAAAAGCAATCATCAGAATACACAAAAATCATCAAACTAAGCCATCATTGTAAATCTGTTGATACACAAATCAGCACATTCTCACAAACAAGTGGCTGGTGGTGCTGTAGGTTTCCGGAGGACATTCATAAACCCTTATGACAAAGGGGACAATGTGGAGAGTTCAGATATTGGGAGAAGACTGCGAAGAGGAGACACACAGGCAACTGTTTTTGACCATATCCTAAATCATGGCTTGTCTATGGGTGCAGCACCAATAATTCAGACATTCATGAATGAGTATCAGTAAGTCATCACACTGCAAATTTACACCTGTACATTATGTAACTGAGTTTGACAACCATGCATAACTCAATACTGCCTTCCCTTTCCAAATGGTGAACTGTGTCAAATGCACTGAATAGTAATGTAGTTGTGCTCGAAAACCTCAAGCTGGTGGGTGAACCTAGGTGTTCAGTACTAGACAAGTGACAGCAATTGTTCAGATGGTGCAAGCAAACAAGCTGTAATTGCAATATGGCTAATGGCTAATTTGTCAGCTGGATTTACTTTATTTTACTTGACCAACAGCGTAAGTGTATTATCCATTAGATAGATAGATAGATACTTTATTAATCCCAAGGGGAAATTCACATACTCCAGTAGCAGCATACTGATAAAAAAAAAATTAAATTAAAGAGTAATAAAAATGCAGGTATAACAGACAATACCTTTGTATAATGTTAACATTTAAGGGTGGAACTGAAGAGTCGCATAGTGTGAGGGAGGAACGATCTCCTCAGTCTGTCAGTGGAGCAGGACAGTGACAGCAGTCGGTTGCTGAAGCTGCTCCTCTGTCTGGAGATGATCCTGTTCAGTGGATACAATGGATTCTCCATGATTGACAGGAGCCTGCTCAGCGCCCGTCGCTCTGCCACGGATGTCAAACTGTCCAGCTCCATGTCTACAATACAGCCTGCCTTCCTCACCAGTTTGTCCAGGTGTGAGGCATCCCTCTTCTTTATGCTGCCTCCCCAGCACACCGCCGCGTAGAAGAGGGCACTCGCCACAAAGGCATTACTGCCAACTCTTATCAGTACATGCAATGGTTGAATGGTGTTTTGCTTTAAATGGTTTTATTGTGAATCGCTGAAGTCTGCTCTTGGTTAGAGTGGGTATCTGCTAGCCTGAATGCACCATCTGAGGTGACTGTCCAATTCTGGACATACTGCGGTCAGCTTGACACCAGTAAGTCTGACCACTTTGAATAGGAGGGGGGCAGAAACTGACAGTGCCTGTAAAAAGTACAAGTTTTAATATTTCGTGATACGTTAAATCACAGTGGATTTAGTTTGGCTTTTTTGACACTGATCAGCAGGAAAAAAAGACTCTTCAATGTCAATGTTTATACAACATGTTTTCCCAATTTCAGAATTTTTGAAAAGTGCAAAAAAAAAAATGCAACTGCCCTGAAACCCGGGTACCCCCTGAGCTGGATCAAGCATGTTTAATAAAGAATGGATGCCATCCTAAAGATAAACTCTCCTGTAGGAGTGACATTGTGACCCAGTGGTTGATGCAGCAGCAGGCGACTGCTTTGAACCTGCGTCCAATTTGCAGGAATTTCATATCCAGTATAAAATCCACAAAAATGGACTGCCATTCCATTTAGACTCAGAGTCTTGGACCCAATATTGCAAAAGCAGGTCTCAGCTACCTCATTCGTTCATTCTTAAAGATGCTTAATTCAAACGAGGGATGTGCAATGCCAGCAATGGTGGATGCCCTGTACAGCCACAGCCCCACACTGAACAAGTTTAGAGTTACTGATTAAAGGAGAGATTTGGTATTTTTATTATATAAAAAGCAAGGGCAGGCTAGTTATTTTTCAATTTAAAAAATATACTTCACTTTAGAAAGGAACTTCATGTGGGAAACTAATATATATCAAGATTGTGAAGAAATATAGTAACTTCAATTTGAAAAATACCTAACTTATCCTTTAAACACACACACACACACATCCAATTAAATAAAATCGTTAAATTACGAAGATAACAGGGCTGTGGAGTCGGTAGATAAAACCTTTCACTCCGACTCTTTAGTTTCCGGTACTCCTGACTCCGACTCCTCTGTATTTAATATGCTGATGTATTTTCCATGTTGATTGAAGGAAGGCAACATACACGTCACTAGGAAGCTGACTCTCTACCGTATTGGCCAGTTTAAACAAAAGACAAGAACCCCTGAACAAACATCAGGCCATAGCACACACCTACACCTACATCATTAAACTTGTTTACACTCAAATGAACTTGTTAATCACATTATATCTGAAATAAAATGAAAACACTTTTTGTAATGTACCATAATCCAGATTACAATATGTGAATGTCAGGATGTATCATAGATCAGCTGAGCTTCACACTCGTAGTAACACAACTATGCACTGGGCTTTATTCTTACATCAGAGAAGTACTTAAATATGACAATTGTTTGTGAAATGGGACATTTGAACTTGCTGTATTTTTATTTCATTACAATTTAAATTTATTAGGTGTCAGAGTTGGTACATTTTTGCCAACTCCAGCAACCCAAAATTGTCTCTAACTCCAACTCCACAGCCCTGGAAAAACCAGTCTTGACTTATTACTCCTGTTTCCTTTAGTACAAGTGACAATTAGTCACAAAATGTTGTTTACTACAACAAACTCTATATGCACCAAGGTTTCCAAATCCTTACAACTGTGGCCATCATTATGAGCAGAAGCAAAGATTGCAATCATTTCTGCTCCTTTTATACAGTAGGTACCCCTATATGACAGTAAAAAAAAATAAAATCAAACTAACTAAAGTGTTAAAACAATCAAAAATGCTTACCTCTGAACTTTAGCCTCTGCTGTCATTTGGACATGTTTCTTTCTCATGATGTGCCTCAGCATTATATTATATTGGCCACCAGATGGCGATCTTTGAACAAAACCAATTTTAAGCACAGCTGCAGATTTCCACTTCTGGATAATCAGGGTGCCAAGAGGTCTGCACATCACTATTAAGAGAATAGTTATAGATATGCTGGATATTGATTACACAAACACATGCTCTTATGACTGTTTAGATACTTAACTGAACAGGCCATGGGTGGTTTTTGTCAGGGTTGGCTCCAAACTTTGCGTTGTCTTCATATGACTGTACTTTAAATTGACCAGATGAAATCCCAAAACAAGGCTGCATGTACTGCACACAGCTGTTCCAGATGCAGTTTATAAAGCTTATAATCCCAGGATTCATTCAATAAATATGCACTGTTGTCCTTATCGGTCACCATGTAAAAATATCATCTGCAAAAAAAGGAGGTAAAGCAAATGAACTTATTCCAAATCAGGGTTGTGAGGGCTACAAACTACACTGACAGCAGGAACCATCTCTGGACAAGGCAGCAGGCCATCACAGGGCTCACTCACACATGGACAATATACTGTACAGTAGAACGACCAGTTAACCTCACACACACACACACATCTTTGGGGATGGGAGGAAAAATCAGAGTAACCAGCAGTAGGCCGAATCAAGCCTTGGGTTTAAATTGTAACCATCATGTCTTGTACCCAATGCTGGTAGTAGAGACTTCAGCCCCCTGCAACTGTGAACTGGATTAAGTAGTAGTTGGTAACAATCGGATGTGCTTGTAATAACAAAAGATCACACTAGCGTTACACGAAAAAGTGTGCATTAGAAGAATAAATGGAGTTTGTGCAGAAGACTTTTAAAGAAGACCTGCACCACCATCACCTAATCAAAGCACCGTGATGTCCTTACATTGATGGATTGAAGGCCAGAAGTCCACATGACCGTCATCATCAAGTTCTTCCATGAGAACCCTGAATACAATCAGGACTGATTGAGGTCATTCATGTTAGGTAGAATGCCTAGAGTGGGCTGGGTGGTCTTGTGGCCTGGAACCCCTGCAGATTTTATTTTTTTCTCCAGCTGTCTGGAGTTTTTTTTTTGTTTTTTCTGTTCTCCCTGGCCATCAGACCTTACTTTTATTCTATGTTAATTTGTGTTGTCTCACTTTAATTCTTACTTTGTCTTTTTTTTCTCTTTCTTCATCATGTAAAGCACTTTGAGCTACATTATTTGTATGAAAATGTGCTATATAACTACAACAAACAACATTTATTTATATAGCATGTTTCATAAAAAATGTTGTTGTAAAAACAAAGCAAATCACAAATCAACCTTAGGAAAGCGTTCCAGTCCTTATGCTTCAAGAAATTACAGAAGTGAAAATTTGCATTTAGAGGATGATGCAAAAAGAACTCAACACTTTCAAAAATGTGTTACGCAGTAATTAATTTATCATATCAACCTACAACATGCACCGAGGTGTAGAGTTATAACCTTAATTTTTTTCCAAATTTTGGCACTTGAAGAACTGAAAGAATGCTTCACAGCTGTTGAGTCAAAAATCGAAGATAAAATGTGCTACAGAGGACCGCAGCTGAATTGGACTACGGGATCGACACGTGGGGAACATGCTGAACATTTGTAAGCTTAAGGAAAGAAACCGAGAATTTCTTAACAAGTTAATGTAGACTACAACAAACAACATTTATTTATATAGCATGTTTCATACAAAAGATGTAGGCCAAAATGCTTTACAAGATAAAGAAAGAAAAGTTTATAAAAAAAAATACAAATATAAAAATAAGATTAGGCAATAATGAGTAACAAAGAATAAAGTAAGGTCTGATGGCCAGGAGGACAGAAAAAAACAAAAATCTCCAGACGGCTGGAGAAAAAAAAAAACAAAATCTGCAGGGGTACCAAGGCCACGAGACCACCCAGCCCCCTCTAGGCATTCTACCAAGCATAAATGATCTCAATGATCACATAGCAGAAATGATGGACTTGTGGACCTCTGGCTTTTAATCCGTCAATGTAGAGACTGCATGGTGCTTTGATCAGGTGGTGGAAAACTGGAAAAAGAACAGCAGAGAAAGTAGAGGTTAGTATGAATTTCGGAGCAACCATGAATACTAATGATAATTAAATGCATATGCAGAATATCAGGATTAAACTAAAATGAAGCTATGAGAAAGCCATGTTAAAGTAATGAGTTTTCAGCAGTTGTTTAAAGTGCTCCACCGTATCAGCCTGACGAATTCCTATTGGCAGGCTATTCCAGATTTTAGTTGCATAACAGCAGAAGGCCCCCTCACCACTTCTTTCAAGTTTAACTCTTGGAATTCTAAGCAGACACTCATTTGAAGATCTAAGGTTACGATTTGGAGTGTAAGGTGTCAGACATTCTGATATATAAGATGGAGTGAGGTTATAGAAGGCTTTGTAAACCATAAGCAGTATTTTGAACTCAATTCTAAATGGCGCAGGTAACCAATGTAGTGACATCAAAACTGGAGAGATGTGCTCAGATTTTCTTTTCCGAGTTAAGATTCTAGCAGCTGCATTCTGCACTCATTGCAATCGATTGATGTCCTTTTTTGGTGGTCCTCAGAGGAGTGCGTTACAGTAATCTATTCGACTAAAAACAAAAGCGTGAACTAATTTCTCAGCATCTTGCGATGTGAAAAAATGCTGTCCTAGTGATTTGATTAATATGTGATTTAAAATTCAGGTCAGAGTCAACAGTTACCCCTAAATTCTTTACCTCCGTCTTTACTTTTAACCCTAATTGATCAAGTTTATTTCTAATATCCTCATGTTCAATATAAACTAATAAGCAATAATACACTTTTGAAGGTGATTAATTCTTTTTCAATCACTTTAAAATAAATAGAGTGGCCATTTGGATTAACTGAACAGATAGAGAATGGCCTGGCAGTGTCAGTTTCAGCGCTGGGTTATGAGGAATAGCAAAGCAGATGTGGGCTTCACAAACATCATCACGTTATGTCGGGCACAACTTAAAAAACAATCAGCTGGTGCAAAAGACTAACAGACTGGCGAGAATTAGCAAGCAGCCAGCAACCAAATATAAAAATAATAAATCTGAGCAGCAGGACATGCACACACCTACAACCTACAATACATACAAAGCACATGGTTGTCATTTCATATCACATTTTCATGCCTGTAGCTGGTACTTGTCTGCCATGTGTAAAGTTAGGTGGGATGGGTGATGTCTACCTGCAGCACAGCTAATTCCTCCTCTATTCCAGATCTGGATTCCCCTTTGTCGAGTGTTTGTGCTTTGCTCCTCCATAAATTCAGCATATTAACATGTTTACAGTGCTCAACATCTTCCCTCTGATGCTATTTAAAGGAATACATACAGTACACCCATAATCATTTTTATGTTTCACTTACCCCACGTAGTTTGTAGTAGTGGCCAAAAAAATGTAACCTCATGTTTTATTGAGGATGGAGAAATAGTTTATGATATAACAGAAGCCAATGGTGACCAATGTACTATAGACGTGAATAACATCCATTAGTGTGGGTAAAAAAAATAAATAAATCTCACGTTAAATCATTTTGCATAAACCCTTTATCCAGCTATATCCTCAAAAAGTGCAAAACACATCCTTTTTTTAGCTAAAATAATGTTAAATACATACTTTGGAAATACTTAAACAACATCATTAAGAGGTAACTCATGACAATGACTTTATTTGAAATGAAGCCCACCTTTCCCCCTCATTTGCTGGTTAACAGACCCTTGCAATCCTTAACTGTATATACCAGAAAGAAAATGGATGGATGACTGGATGGTCTAATCACAGAATGAATGAAAATCCTCTGTTTCTTTATCGAGACCACGCAGGACACTGTATTGAATGATTCACATCAGGTTTTCAGGTTAAACAATTACAATTCACGTGTTTGGACTTATCGTTGCATTCTCAAAGTAGGCACAAATCTATCTCTAAGCTAACTTCTTAATGGGATAAAATTGGCCCTCACAAAAGCCTAAGACAGGGGTGGCGAACTCCAGGCCTTGAGTGCCGCAGTGGCTGCAGGTTTTCATTCTTACCATCTTCTTAATTAGTGACCAGTTTTTGCTGCTGATTACTTCTTTTAATTAACTTGACTCAGGCCCCATAGTTGTTTCTTTTTCTTTAATTAGCAGCCAAACAATAATGAGACACAAAACAAGCCACTACATGACCAGCTCTCCTGTGTCCATCACACAATATCTGAAATTAAAGGGAGGTGATGGCCTTGGTAAGGTTGATCTCTCAGGTCACCAAAACATTTTGACGGTGCTCTTAGAAAGAACAGAAAAACAACAGTTTTCAAAATGTGTGCTGTGGCAGAATGAGAGCAGCAACAAGCCATGGAATTAAAGAACGGGTTTAATTAACAGCAAGAATTGACTTCTCATTAAGAAAGTGATTGGAGTGAAATTGGTTGGAGTTTGAAGCCCCAGTTCAGCTGGTCATTTGTTAGCTCGTTTCACATCTCATTTCTGCTTGGCTGTCATTTAATGAAGAAAGGAATCAATTCAGAGGGCTGAATTATTCTAACATGGCTATTAAAATGATGGGGAAAAAGTTAATTAGCAGTGAAAACTGGTCACTGATTAGGAAAAGGGTTAGAATTAAAACCTGTAGCCACTGCGGCACTTCAGGCCAGGAGTTCGCCACCCCTGGCCTAGGTGGATGTGCTTTGCCTTTCTTTATCATCAGTATGATTCTGGCAATTCTTCTTCTTCTTTCGGCTGCTCCCGTTAGGGGTCGCCACAGCAGATCATCTGTCCGCATATGGATTTGGCAAAAGTTTACACCGGATGCCCTTCCTGACATAACCCTCCCCATTTATCTGGGCTTGGGACTGGCGTGAAGAAACACACTGGTTTGTGCATCCTCTGTGGCTGGGTTGCTGTAGGATTCTGGCAATTACTTGTTGAAATTGTTTCCAGACATGACAGTTTGTTTTTTTTCCCTTTTGAGATAGTTTTACTGAATCTTTCATCACATATTACTGTGTCTTGTGAAGTAGAGAAATTTGTCTATCGAAGTATCTATTATCTATGTATGTGGAAAGAATAAATTGTTTGCAAACATATCTATATGTCAAAGTACAGGTGGGCTATGACAACTATTGGCCTTATTTGAATCCTCCTGTGGCAGTGCTGGTCACCTCTACTCTCCCTGTTGATCTCTTGAACCTGCAACCACTGATAACATACCTGAGGGACAAGCCAGTGGATGAGGACACTCGCAGAAAGCAAGGGGTAGGTGCATTAAAGTGTTTTTAATAAACACAGTCAAAAATCAAAACAGCTTTCAGTAAGTGCAGTGCTCCGACAGTCAGTAAATAATCCATAAAACAAGGTTAAACATCCATTAAAACTGGAGGTTAACACCGGAGACAGTCCACTGGTCCTTAAAACGCATGTCCCAATGCTGCTCCTCAGCTTACCCCGCATGGGATCTAGCAGCTAAGGAGATGCCCAACCGACAGATGCAGTCAACCATCCTATCTACTGTAGGCTCCATTCCCTGCTGCCCATCCTTTGTTTTTTTTCAGGGCAACCCATCAAGGCACACATGGCTCTTCCAACGCCCATACTGGGCCCTTGCAGATGATGCCTTCAATCAGGCCAGTCCTGCTCCCTGGTGCTCATTCAACAGGAGCACACTTTTCTTGAGCCTCACACTCCCAGCCCCGAGGATCCGCTCCTGACCACCTGCCTCCATTCTACTCCACATGGGCTCTCCATCTCTCTCTTCACATTTTGTCTTTCCATTCTTATTAACCTCTATCTTTTCTTTCTCTACTTGCTTGATCGCTCACTGGCCAGTCTATTTTATTCCTTTTGTCCCTTGTTTCTGTTGCTCCCAAGGTCATTGGTTTTCTTCCTCCTCTTTCTCTTGCTGGCTGTTCCTTATATGGCAATGTGGGCACAGCTTTTCAATTGTGCACTGCAGGAAGCCAATGAAGCAACGGAGTCAGACCAGACCTTCACGTGCAGGTGTGTCTCGCCCCAATTACCTCACCAACCTCCAACAGCTGCGCGAGCACACAGACCCACAGAGATCAAGCCAGCCAATTGTTTATTTAAAAATCGCCCCCCCTTATTTCTGAGCTGCAGATCTCCTATACCACACTCCTTTGAGAGAAATACAGAATATATAGTGTCAGTGTGTAATGGAACAAACACACACCCAAATGGAGTATTAGGGGAAAAAATGAGTTGGTCAGAAGAATATCCAGGCTTTTGCCAATTATCTCTGATGGCACTGAAAAGCCCCAAAGCACAAATGTCAGAACATCTAAACACTGTAGCTGGTCAAACACATTCCGCTTCCCATTATGGCTGTAGTGTAGCCATTCTCAAATGTGCTTTACCAGTAGTGAAACATTCTAGAAGAAAGGACAGGAAATTAAGGAGTGACTCTAGGAACACAATGGTAAACATTTAATGCACTAGGCTGCCCTTCCAATTATCAGAATATGGGAAATGAGATAAAACAAGCTATGTGGAGGAGAGATGTACCATCAGCTAACGAAAGGTGACATGGACCAACATTATATATTTTTTTCATTTTATACAATCTAGGTACTGATGAATAACAGTTGTGCTTAACCTAAGTGTGGACCAAATCTGTGTTTAATAAAATGGTCAGTAATTCCAAGGAATGTCTACTAAGGCAAAAAAATACACCCAACAAGAAGTAAGAAAGATTAGCAATTCAAAAAATTGAATATAGGAGGCCTAAGCCTGTTCCAGCAGCACATGGCATAAGCCAACTCAGGCTGGGGCCACACTCCATCACAGACAGCACATATTTACTAAGGACGATAGTTGTGGTGGGGTTACCAGGACTTATCCACCACTTATTGTTTCAACACATTCAGGACTTCAACCCTATTTCTTTGACATGATCTGGACTTCACACGGGATCCACTTATTGCTTCAAGGTGATCTGGACATCAGCAGGGAGAAGAACCCCACCTCTCCCCTTATTGCTTCAACATGATTGGGACTTCATGACTATCAAGGGGGAAGCGGTGCGTAGGGCAGTGCAGTGACGCTGTGCAGCATGGAGGTGAGTGATTGTGCAGGACCCCAAGGGGCTGGAGTAAGACGGAAGCAGTCACCCGTTATTTGCTTCTGAACCATTCTGGTGCCAGTCCACAACCTGGAATCAATACTGAAGTCAAACATTTAGTACCAATCCAACACTAATACTTACAAATACTTCTACAGGGTATTAAGAGACAAAAGTTATCTTTACATGCATGTATTTGGGATGAATGTACGTAGTAACAGGAGTACATTTTAATCTCTCTTCTCAGAAAATACCCCTGCAAAGTTTAAATTCACATTTTCTTTAAAAAAAAGCCAGCATTCTTTAACCTGTAAAACTCAGTTTTACCTCTTTTACATATCCTTATAACACCAACAAAATATAAAGCAATAGCACGAAGACATGTCTGCCATTGTGTAATGTTTGTTACATTATATATTATTCTGCTCATTAAAAGAGATACTGCATGATTATTTACCACCATTTTCATCACATTACCAAAGACAGAAAAGTTAATATACATTTATTTATTGAGGATAGCCCAGGGGAAAAAAATTATGGTCAACACAAAACTTTTTCACCTGGTGCAAAAAAAAATGTTTTAACTTCAAAACGTCATACAAGAGAATCCCAACAGACTCCTGGGGCTCAGGTACTGGCAGATTGATGTTTTTTTTGGAGAGAGATGGGGGCTTACCATTTGTATTGTACATATAATGTTCAAACACTTCCAGACTTACTATACTGTAAAAATGTAATTTACACAAATGTAACAGAGTGAACAGTAATGAAGATAAAATCTTTAAGTGTAAAACCACACAGGTAAACCATTTCCCACTCGTTCATGCAGCAATGCTTTGTCTGAATCTTTACAACAGTAAAAAATACACTTAAAAATTGTGTCATCAAATTCAACATGGTGGATATGTGTGTGGTTGAAGCTTTTAAGGGTAGAATGTGATACAGTTCTCTACTGTGTAATCATAAATTATGTTAGTTCAGAATATGCCTCTTACAGGACAGATTTTAAGACAAGATGCACTCTTCAAAAATAAAGCTTGCTTATTTTGTAAAAATTCTGCACATCTTAAACTTAAAAAAACATCACCACCAAGGAGTCTGCAGAGAAATAAACATTTGGTACTGATTAACATGTGGCTGTTGCTGCAGACAACAGACAAAAAAAAAAACAACAAACTGCGCATAGAGGAGTGTTTTTCCTTATAGAAAGTGAACATTAGCTCTTTTACAAAATGAATGATAATACAGCCAGGCATTGATTCGGACATAATGCACAATCCCAACTGTGCCCTCATCCTCCCATTTAAACCTCTAAGCCCACCTTAAAATCCATGACTAAAGTTTTTGTGCTGGAACAGAGATGCCACAAATGAGTACAATTCCAATCAATTCCAATCTTAACAAGGATGTAACATGATGTGAATTTTTTTTAGATAGCTTAAAGGGGGGGGTTGGTTTAAAAAATACGGCACCAGGAATTTACCACAGATCAGTTAGTCCAGTGCAAGTGCTTTCAGGGCTAGAGTAAGAAATCCTTGCCCATGGCTTGAGGATAAGGGGGCATTATTTGTCAAGTTACGTTTCAAAAACTATTCCCCTTTTGTCCTTATGACTCTCCCCTAAAGTAAAGCTTTAATCCTGCCAACTACTATACATTTATATACAAGTGGACCGACCTTCACTAACTTTCAGATAAGTCCCTGTACAAATGACAATACAAGTAGAATGCAGCAATTTAGAAAAAAAAATCTGAAGCAAAAGGGTCCATTTCTTTGCTGCATATTGTTCATTGTTTGATACCAAATAAGTACTTTATTATACAAACACATTCACATGTTATTAGAGGTCATCAGTCACATGATTGAGCTTTGACGCTTAATTTAAAAAGGGTAAAGAGTAAGAAGGTAACAACCGAGGCTATAAGGCTCCTCTTAGTCACATTTCTACATTGTTTTTCAGTATATATATATAAAAAAAAAAAATCAGGTACTCCTCAGATTATTCAGATGGACCTTTTAAAGCTGGAGTATCTACCTCCTCAGCCCCTGTCCCCGCCTTTAATATAAAATTTATAACCATTTTGCAGTTTCTCTAAAAAAAAAAAAAAAAAAAAAAAAAACTGTGATCACTCTGGGGACGACCATAAATAAACAATAGCTTTTAGCCCAGAACTGCTACTCATTAATGAGGGATATGCCCTCTCTGTTTCTGAATTAATCTTAAAATGGGAAGGAGAGTTATCCCTGAAAATAGTTAAAAATGAACTAGCAACCTTTTTCATAGTATACCATATACAAACGCAAAGTTATTTCTAGTATACTAAATACTGTATTTCCTTTCAATGGACAAGTGCAAAACTGTTAACTGCCTTAGTGCTTTCACTCTTCCTGTTCATTTTTTTTTTTTTTAAATACAAAACAGTCCTCTGAGCAGATGGGTAGTTTCGATATAACTGTGTAGACCAATTAGCTGACAACAGTGAGTGACAAGTGTTTTTTTCTTCTTCCAGCAAGTAAATGAACATTTACATTGCAAGAGGACATCTCATTTTATTTTCTATTACCTAAGCTGTTGTTCTAAAACAGCATAATTTAAACAGTGAGCTTTTACACTATTAGGGAATGAAAGGTATAATACTGCCTTCACCACTAGACAACCTAAGGCAGTGTTGCCCATGGATGGAAAAAGGATTTTTTAAAAATTCAAAAAAGTCATTTAAATCCTGCTCAGGCGTAACACCTGCTGCCATTATACAGAGATGCGCCATACTCCTTCAACTGGCGCATTTCAATTTAGAAAGCAAAGCATTATGAAAGCCCAGGTGAGGATATAAACAGCAGCAAACATGTTGATGAGCAGATCTCAAAGTTTTCTAATGGCAACAAAGGACCCAACATTCAGCTGAAGGTAAATGATGCCAAACTGAAGTGGACACTCCCGAATAAGAAGAGTACGTTAGAGTCAAGTGCTTCACATGATGCCATTGGTGAGGTACTGAAAGCCATCATAGAGTTTGGTGGTGATAGAACGCATGCTGCCGTCCACCATCTGGTCCACTAGCATCTGTAGCTGCTCCTCAGTCATGTTCATGTGAAATCGCTCCTTCAAGTTACGGATAGTGCTGGAACCATGGAAACAGGGTAGCTGGGATCCTACAATCAAGGAAGGCAGAGCTTAGTTACAAAGAAACTATTTTTATAACGTAACTTTATTTCATTCTGATATCTATTCACTCAATCATTATCTGACCTTTGTTCCAGCTGGGGGCAAAAGGGTATCTTTGCCTTAAAAAGTTTTATTATTGTTTAACAACAATTGTTTTAACAAAATATTAAAAACTGGGAATAAAATGTAATCTAGCTTTTATACACAATGCAGAAGGACTAATATGTATTTTGTTAAATGTAGCACAAAGTCTTGAACCGCCTACCAGGGTGCTAAGCATCTGGGCACCTAAGCTATTGGAACGCACAAATATAAATTTCACTTTCTCACTTTGAAATAGTCACCTGCCCCTTTACGGGAATTCAAACACAGGCAGCTGTGAGGCACAACCAATGGCGGTTTAACTGCTGAAAATTCAAAATTGCTCAGGTCATTATTACACTCTTCCCATTTTTGAACAGATGCGGGCACATGTCTGAAATGTGAGTCCAAAAAAATCTGTTTAAAGACTTGATTTGATAGTGGGGTCTTATTAAACTGTAATGCTACAGTAAGCACCAAGACATGGGTTCAAGGAATGGCTACACTTACAAATATTTATAATTGCAAAGGTAATTTACAATGCAAAACAATACAAACCTGCTTATTTCATTTGAGAATGAAAACACTCAATCTCATAGAAAGTAAACATGCAAAAGCTAAGGAATCATTCATCCAAAAGAAAAATGCTAGACTAAACTTGCATCACTTAATATGCTTGGCTTAAATTGGTAAGATAAATTTCACTCTCATTGATACTGTTCTCAAGTGCTATTCCAAAAGGATATTAACACAGCTTCCTACTGCAGAAAGGACAGAAATGGTTCCCCTGCCAAGGGTTTCTAGCTAGATATTCTAACCTCAAAAAGAGAACAAAAAAGGAACAAGTGCATTTTCCTATTTAAAACTGGTACATCTTCAAAATGGTAAATCAAAAAGGAATGCTGAAAAGTACAATGCTTGTCCTTCGACACACAAAAACAATATGCAGACACAAATATGGCTCTCTAAGAAAATCTGTTTTGTTTTTTAATGGGAAAAATAGACTGCTTTGATATCCCATACCAGTGAGAGCTGTGCTTACTCTAACACTTTCCACATGTTTATTTTCCCATAAAGCGCACAAGTACAATAATTGCAGCAGTAAAATCATGGTGCTGCAGCAACTGTGAAATACAAAGAAAATTACATAAATGGAAAAAATAGAAAAAACATTACAAAATTACACTCATAAATCTGTTGAACTGGATTAGCCTTTTTCATGAATCTAAAAAGCTAGAAAAGAACTTCGCAAACTGGCTTTAGAAAAAAAAATTCAGAGAAGGGAAACCACAAAGCTTTACTATTTACAGCTAATACATGCCTTAATGTGCTGTATAACCACCAACTTAATTCACAATGGCTTGAATGAACTGAAAGTTCTTCCAAACCAAGTGCTATTGTTGTGCAGATCTACTTTACATTAAATATAGACAGTGCTACAGATATTGCTCTATTAAAATAATGTACTGTGCTTAACAAACCACATAATTTATGAGGCGGAGTGGTGGCTCTGAGGCTAAGGATCTGCGCTGGTATCCAAAGGTTGCTGGCTCGAATCCCCGCCACTGCCAAAAGAGATGCTACTCTGTTGGGCCCTTGAGCAAGGCCCTTAACCTTCAATCGCTCCAGGGACGATGTACAATGGCTGACCCTGCGCTCTGACCCCAAGGGGTATGCGAAAACCAAGTAATTTCCTTCAGGATTAATAAAGTATAATAAATAAATAAATCAGGTTACAAAATGCAAAGACAACCTGCTGACCTTAAAAGACAGCTATGATTTATGTTGATGTCTGTAGGCACGGATCTAAACAGATTTTAACCTATATTATTTAATAATATAAAGAGAACAGTACCTTGTTGCATGATTTCCACAATCTGTACCACCTTCTCCATGTGTTTGCGGGCAGCAATAAGACCCTGTAACATAAGCATCTTGAAGTAATTGAACATATCACCGTCCAGTCCTCCCATCACCTATAACAAAGCAAGTATAACATTCTCATAAATGCAAAGTTCAGGCATTATAATCATCATTCATAGATTTGACACCTTTTATTGGCTAACTAAAAAGATTACAATATGCAAGCTTTCGAGGCAACTTAGGCCCCTTCTTCAGGCAAGATGCAATTGATTATATTGCATTACATTGATTACATCTTGCCTGAAGAAGGGGCCTGAGTTGCCTCGAAAGCTTGCATATTATATTCTTTTTAGTTGGCCAATAAAAGGTGTCATTTTGCTTGACTTTTCTTTACATTCATAATGGCTAACACGGTACAACACCCTAGTACTATACAGTAGATTTGACATTAATTTTGTGGCTCTTTGAACATTTCTAAAACCAGGCTACTTTCTCCAACATGATTAAATACAACATCAAATAATTTAGAGTAAACAAGACAAGCTGTCATTGAACATAATGAACAATTATGACAAAATAAATTCATCATCATATCCAACTACATTTACTTCATTCAGTTCTTTTAAAGATATTTCTCTCTCTCTGTTAAGACATTCAGAATCAATCCTCCTTACATTTTACAATGCATATTCTAACTAGACCTAAAGAGATGTTTAAGTTAAACTAATATAATATATATCATAAATTTTGAATTCATCAAAAGCCATCTTACATCCACAAATTCACTGGTCAATTTGAAAGCAGATGTCTCAAATCCTAAATTTCGAGGAGAACTAGAGAGGATGAATCCAAAATCAATGTGGATAATATGTCCTTCAGCGTCCAACAGGATATTACCATTATGTCTAAAATAAAAGGTCAGAATTACAGGGTATTATGAGATAGAACAAGAGCAATAAACAAACTTTAAAACTAAAGTCTAAAATTATGAAGTACAATACAAAATAAGTTGCATACAGACTTAACAGTAAGAGGTACATCAATGATTGGTATCCTGAAATAAGTAAACTTAAAAAGGCACATTAAAAGTCTTTGTGGCCGTTTCTGTTGTGACCTCTATGCTAGGGCAGGCTCTGGATTCATGCAAATTTGAGACCTGATTCACAACTATGTGTAAACAGGAACACTAATTAATTTGTTAGCATTTTCCACGTTTGTTTTTGTGTGTTATCAAACTCTGTGGATGAAAATGCATAAACAAATTCCTCATGTCTGCCTGACACTGCATATAAAGTTATTCAGTGGGCTTTGGGGGAGAGTGTGGGATGTAGGGGGATTACTAGAGTTATTTCCTGTCACACATAAACATCTTGTTGAGCAGTGTGGCGTGTGTTGAAAATTACAGTGATTGCAATCTTAAAGATATGTCAAAGGTACAGACCACATGGTGAAAACAGCTTGCTTCTGCTGGCAGAAAACAGGAAATTGCTGTGGCTAGGGATTGAGAAGGGGCAGGAGTCATGTGTTATGTTTTAATGGGAAAAAAACACAAACACACATTCAATATGCACTATGCCCTACTCTTTGGTGATATGAATGTAATATGATTGATTTTACTGGTGTGGACTACCTGTGTTAAGGGGATGTGGAAATAACACACAAAAACACAGGGGTGCGAACAAGGCCTCGATTGGTCAGGATTTGGGAACAATGTGATAAAAAATTAATATTGTTTATGTTTTGGAGTTATAGGTGCTACATTGACTATTCAGAAATCCCTATTTGTTTCTCAGGTCAGGTGTTCAAAAGCTTTCTAAACACAGATAACAGATAAACTGGAGTATGTCAAGGTAAATGCTGACCATATTGCCTAATGATTGAAATAAATAGAAATAATAATTATATTTTTATGATAGACTAGGGGGCCCTGCCCCCTGCTCGCTTCACTTGCCAACCCTCGTGCGGGCCCTACGCGCTAGTCATTTTCCGGATCTGCTGCTTGCAATGAATTGTGGTGTGCTTTTGGATAAACATGAATATCAACTCTGTCTTTAATATCTCCGTCTTTCGAAACTATTATCGCCGACAATTCATCACATTTTGGTTTATTATATAATAAGTTTTGTGTAAAGTGCGATATTTTTGGACATATGAATTGGTATCCATTACTGGCTGTAGAATTTCTAATACGTCCGATAGTTTAACTCGATTCTATGTTGCATTGCTTCTCCATGATCATAAATATAAATCTGACCAAATTGTGGTTTCTTTGAAATTAAACTTATAATAGCTTTAATTGTTGCGGGGCCACAGATTCCCATAGTGTATGGTCCTGAATCATATAAATCTACGTTTTGAGCATTGATTGATGCGAGCGTGAACAGATTATTTTAGATTCGGATATTTTGCCTGTATTGTTTGTGAATTTCACTTTCACCAAATAAAAAATCTTTTAGTTCACGCGGATAAACCTCTTCATTGGGATTAAACACTACTTTTTTTCTGAGGGCAACATGAATTAGACGATCTACAAGTCTCCAACTTAAACTTAAAAGCCGAACAATAGGTTCATACTTCTGTCATATCACCTATGTCCATATATTCGATCTCTTTACGCTGTTCTGTTATTTCATCGGGTAATTTCCGTTTGTTTGCGCTAATGTGATCTTTACTATCAGTTTTTTGAGACTTTTGAATTTTAGTACTTTCATAATCTCTAACCTGATCTGCATGTGCATCGCGCCAATGTTTTTGAACCTCTTAACGATGTTCTACTTTGTCTTCTACTCTTTGTCTTTTCTTCTTCTACTGTTTATCTTTTATTTCCACCCCTGCTTGGACCTTGCAAAGTCTCATCTCGCAGGACTTGAAATTATCTCTCTGAAAAAGTCTTGTCTTGTTCCAAGATTTTTTTATATAATAGAGAGATATGTACATGCTGTTGTGAATACAAGTTTAACAAGCTGTGAAAATGAAAATTTGTTTCTATCAGTTTCCAAAATTGTAACAGGGGCTTTCATTTATTCAAGTCAAAAAAGTGTAGCTGACTAGTGTGTTTGTGATGCCATAGTGCATCCTAATTTTTCTGGAGAAAAAGATTTAATGAGGATCTGTCAATAAGAGATCCCACTAAACTGTAAGGCTGTAAAGGGCCGATTGGTCACAAAACGCAGTTGTCTTTAGATAAATGGAGTAGATGGAGCACATGCAAGACTTGTAGGTTCTACTTAATCCAGCACAGAAATAGCTGGCATTTAAAGATAAGATCTGAGGTGAAGAAATAGCAGCCCAAGGTGTTATCTAGCATCAGCAGTAATAGGTGGTCATTTTCAATGCCACAAAGAGCTGTTTTACACTATGGTGAATTCTGAGTCCAAAATATGGGTTTTTAGAATATGACAGGGCAGGAACATTCTTAACTGAACAAAATTTAAAAGGCTGGCTTCTGCAGAACAAAGAAACCTCTAGAAAATGTAAGGAAGAAAAGATTTTTGCCAAAAATGTAAACAGATAAAACCACTGTGGATGAGATAATTGCACATCCCCAACAACATTTAGTTCTAAAGCACAATTTCACACAAAGGATGTAGCTCGAAAGTGATTTACAACATGACAAATAAGTAGTTACATGCAAAAAAAAATTTAGATACGAATAATAATGAATAAACAACATACAAAAGATAAATAATTAATAAATACTTACATAAGAAAGATATATAATTATGAGAAATAGAGTCTTTAAAACATAGAATACAGAATAGTTTTTTGTTAAAGTTCTAAATGACAGTCCGATGATAAGATCAGCCTGAAAGATCTGAACAAGATACAAATCATACAGAAGTACTTCGACTTGGCTGCACAAGGCATTTTCCTGTAGCATTAATAGTAGAAAGAAATGACTTAAGAACATATTACAAAACACTTCCATATTTCTCTCTAGGCTGCAAATTTATGTCTTAATCTAATTAAAGTGCCAAAGTCAGGATTTTTTAAACAAGCAACTCTGTGACTGTGAAAGCCAGATCCATGATATGTGTCAAAATGAACTGCTACAGTTATGCTTCTGTGCATTTTGCCTTTTATCTCAGCAATTTCACTTCCTCATTGGTGTTCTCATACTGTAGCAAAACCATCATATAATTACTTTGCAATTTTGTTCACTGAAAAAGTCACATGCTTTGACAAAATAATGTAGATGGGTGTGAGTCATATTTGCTGCAGTATTGTTGGTGGCAAAAAAGTCATTTCACCACGGCCAGTGCATTAAGTAATACCACCTGAGTCAAGGTGCATTTTTGCAGCCCACCCCCAGAACCTTACCCCATATACAGTGTATTGTAAGCTGGAAGGGTGATCGCACCCCAAGAGGACACAGACACCCCTGGGAATACCCCTGAAACACAGTCTACCTTCACATTGCTCCTTACCCTTCTCACTTGCGCTATAACGTGTGATAAACCTCTCGCGCGGTACTCTGCTAACTTAGAAGCCTTGTGCAGCGCCTGTCAGTTTTGGAATTGATTGTTTTGCTTTTATCTCTCTCTCTCTCTCTCTCTGACATTCTCTGCTCCTAGTGGAATTGTCATCTCTGACTTGTCATGGAGCACGTTTAAGCTCTTGAAAAAGAAACAAATGTTTGTTTGCAGTGTTTGAATAAAATTCCTGTTTTCTACAACCTCCTGTGTCTCTATGCAAAATTTGTGACCCAAGCGTGACAGTATCATTTCTAGGCCTGAGATGACACACATACTTCATACAATATGTATTGCTATACAATGTATATACGTACATACACATGTAATACATGTATTGCAATAAAGTGCATTCTTTGAACACTGGACAAAAATGATTTTTGGGAAAAAATGTGAAACAATCAAAAAAATTAGTTTTAGAACAATAAAACACAAAATAGGCTTTAAAAACAATACAACTCCTGCACATTTCTGTAAATTACCTTGAAAGTTTCAAACTTTTAACTGAACACACACACAGATATTGAGAGACTGGACATGGACACTGTGACCGACACCATAAACATTTACAAAAAATACTCAATATTACAAACATACATACATATGTATGGGCACCAAAATCTCCAGCATTAAAGCCAAAATTCTGCCCACTAGTACCACTAAATGAGAAAATTCTTAGAAATTAAATTTCCCTAAACTGAGACGTAATGCAAAATTAAAAACCAGGCCAGAAATGGAATGTTGCAGGATGGTATTATTTGGAGTGGCCGAATATTTAAACAGTTTGTCTTGCGTTATTTTCAAGAAATACTACAGCAAACCAGGTAGTAAATTGAGAATGAGAGAATTATATTTCTTCCAAAGCAGCAGCCGTCCTGGGTATGACGTTAATCTGCATCCATCCCTGCATGTAGGCCCTCTAACCTGCAGGGAAAAACCTGGGGATTGGTGGCAGAACTGGCACTCCAGCCACTAAAACACCTCACACTGTTCCACTACATCTGAACGAGTGTGGTGCTGAGGTATCACCCGTTGCACGGCTGCATTCAGGTCCTAATCTGGATCCTGAGTTGGTTTGTTGTGTGGTGGGTGCGGCAATGCACAGTATCAGTGTGTGCTCCTAACCTCTCTCTCTCTCTCTCTCAAAGCAGCAGATGATAATGCATATAGAGAAAATAATGTGGGAAGATAGGATGTCAGATATGGTAACTAAAACTGGTACAGCTTATGAATGCAGGATCAATCAGTAATATTTTAAACATTTAAACAAAACTGATTTACAAGAGTGCTTCTTTCACAAGGAGAGAATCATTTTCATTCGCAACAGCTTACAAAATATATAGTTTTCAAATTTTTGAACATATGCTAAGGACAGGCCATATTCAATTAACATACTGTAAGTTTATTCTGTGATGTTTTTGTATACTATGCTTTTTGTTATAATGTCACTATCTTTGGACTTGATCTTCTGCAAACTAAGGAGCTGGTACACTCTTTTCAATACATAGTCAATTTTTAATCCACGATTGCTACCTACCTTGCTTTCTCACACATTATACAAACCAAATTATTACCTTAAAAAAAAACACAATTCAAGACCAATAGTATAATTTCTATTACCTGTCTTTAACCTGAAGAAGGTAGCACACCAAGCAATAACCTGCACAACTTTGAACAAAGTTTCTTTGAGCAGTAAGAAAAGCCTCCGTGGTATAGTTTCCATGTTCTTGGAGGAAGTAGTCCAAAAGAGAAAGCTGAGACTGTTTTTTGACCTGGTGGATCGATACAGCATTCACTACAGGCTCAATCATTCCACTGTCTGATGAAATGACTAGGATCTTGTAAGGCTTGATCCAAAGTGGAACTCTTTCTTGTTCCCAGATTGCCTATGCAGAAAAGAAAAGAAATCACCAAAATTGCTCTTTTACTACTAAAGAAACAGCTAACAATTCAATATATGCATGAAAAGTGATTAAAATATTTGACTTGAATCCAGAATTACTTTACTATGATGCTAATTTTGGTCAAAGACTTGCATTAAAATATGTAAATTGCAGGTTTGTAACATTTGTGGTTCACAGTCTATGTTTCCTGTCCCACAACAAATATGGATGGATATATAAAACAACAAAATCAATTATTGTGCCATCATTCAAATGTTAACTCTAGAAAATAATATTTTTTAGACATTCGTTTTTGTAATGTCAACATATACTAAAACCAGTGTTTTCAAATGCCAGTCAAGAGACAGGCTGCAAAATTCAATCATGGAAGGCTATCTCTTGAATATGATCCAAGGAAAGGCTGGGCTTTTGACATCTACAATAGAAGAAAATGTCACCACCATGAAGCAATTTTTACAGGTTAATCAAAAAGTGACAGCATGTGAGGTGGACAATATTGGAAGTAGAAATGAGCCAGATGAATCCATTCTACATTAAACATGAGCAAGGTCTGTGAATGTTGGGTACCCAGCATGTTGACTTCTGAAATAAAGCATCACTACACCCAGTGTTCCAAGGAGAATCTGAATCTAATACATTCAAACATAGTCCAAACAACAATCAAAATAATTGAGGTATTGTGATTCACCAAAGAAATGTATGATTCAACCATTACCAGCAAGATAACTGGAAGCTTTTTTTTTTTTTTCTTTCTTTCTTTCTAAATGAGGTTGAGTTACAGTCCATATTGATTACATGCTGCAAAACAGCCGCAAAACCAATTGATATTATGCCGATTCACATTTGTGTTTGCAACGGTCACTCTGGGAACAGAGATGATTAAAGTAGTCAACTATTCTGCTTGAGCTTTACAAGAATGCCTCACAGTCAAACTGCTAAGGATTCAAAGAAATTCTGCAACAACCCATTCCCTAAACATCACTCGGCATGACTAGCATCTGTTCCTCATTCTGAAAGACTACTTTTAATAGGAAGCACTGTCGCTGCGGCCCTCTGTAATATACTTTAACAACCCTGTATTAACCTTTGTATATTCCTATTTTTTTTCAAGGTTCAGCTAAGTTCAGCAACAGCAGAGTGTAGTTAGTGAGAGTTAGGATAATGGTACAGCAGCTAACCCAGCCACAGGGGATGCACAAACTTGTGTGTTTCTTCGTGCCGGTCACAAGCCCAGATAAATGTGGAGGGTTACGTCAGGAAGGGCATCTGGTGTAAAATTTTGCATAAATCAATATGCGGACAATACAAATTTCCATACCGGATCGGTCGAGCCCCAGGTTAACGACTGCCACCAGTACTGTTAGCCAACAGGGTGCTGGCGGAAACTGGGCTACTTTTGGCCGAAGAGGAAGAGACGTGTCCAGAGGCAGGAGGACAGTATGGATGTGGTGAGAAAGGACATGCAGGTGATGGGTGTGACAGAACAAGATGCAGAGGACAGAAAGATATGGAAGACGACGATCTGCTGTGGCATACCCCTAACGGGAGCAGCTGAAAGAAGAAAAAGAAGAAGAAGAATGGTACAGCAGCTGTACAGCCTGCAATTTTATGTTAGTCCTTATACTGTACTACTTTTACTTACAAATCAATATGGGAATGTTATGTGTATGTGCAGTGCAGGTTGGGGTTGGTGTATGACCAGGAGTCAGGGGTCTCAACAGAAATTCAGACTAAGTTTTTATTTTTATTCCAGTCCATCCCCTGAAGGGCAAACAATTAATTAACTGATACAGAGTAAACAACCTACTTAATCTACTGACTTTCCAAGACATAACCTTCTTGACTAATATAGCAGCTGCTACTTTTCTTTCCAGCTTGTAGTTAAATTCTGTATAATGCACATCAGTACACAACATCAGAAATAAAGTTCCTATTTAAAAGGGGCAGATTCTTGGCTTAAAAAAGACACTGTGTATTCACATCTTGAATTATATATTGGGTTGGTCAAAATACATTTTCCATAAATATAGAAATTACATGTTATTAATTACTAAGCCATTTTTTTGCATAATATGAATTGACTATACTGCACGGTGTTAATTTTAAGTCTACATCAATATGACAACATAATGACAGAAATCAAACTTGGTTGAAGCATTAACATCCATTCAAACTGCATGTTTCACTGAATCTCTAAATGACAAGAAGCTAAATCAACCTCTACAGGATATACACATATCTATGACAGCAAAATATTTCAAAAACTTTTTGGCTTGCATAAGCTTTTTTTTTTTTTTAAACATACATGATGTGATGAGGTCTTAATAGTTTTCTAACAATAACTGTACACTGTTTGCTACAATTAAACAACTAGCTCTCCAGCTAACTTGGTCCCATTTACAATTGTGAAAGTATATCATAAAGTATCAATATTACTAATATGATTAGAAATAAATTTAAGAAAAAAAGAGGAGGAAAGTGCAAATCTGTTTTGGTCCAAAAAACATATTGCTAATGTTCTCAGAAAAGGAAATTCTATAATTGTAATGTAATTACTTGTAATGCAATTAAAATTTGTCTTGAATAAATTAAAGCACTAACAATCAATATAATTAAATGCCAAGTTTCATTATCAGACTGGAACAAAAACCTGTAGTCTATGTGGCCTGCCGTGAATGTAAGTGACTATTCCTGGGTTACTGCCTTTCCTTGTAATGGTTCTTTTACCTATTTTAATATAATCTCTCTTTAAATTATTTTCTTTGTTGACTATACTGGTATTTGCTTTTGAGGACTGGAACGGCTTACTGTTGGCCTTGGCACACCAAATAAACACAAATACTTAGGATTATACATGCAATTCTCATGGACTTTGTCAGTAAGCTAGTCTTGCCTAGGTTCTCTACCATTTTATTTCAGGTAGAACAACTCTCCTAAAATCAGTTCTTGTTCCGGTGTGAAAAAAGGGTGTGATTCCTGGGTTGCCCACAGCTGGCATTTCCTCATTCAGCCCAGAACATCAATAGCCATGAACAGAGGATGGAGTAGTGCAATGAGGACATATTTCAACAAAAAATAGTGCAAAAAGTAATTAATTAGGTTAAACAGGTGTAAACAGTACATTTCTTCTCAAATAAATGAAAATATAATCTCTCCCTCCCCAAGCTCGTAATATAAATCACTTGCTGAAACAGGCCTGTTCTGTCACTGGGATGTTTAAAAAAAAAATCATCACCCTTTAATCAAGTACCTTAATCTTGCATTAAAAAAATATTCAGCATTTATTGGAGTAAACTAACTGTAATAAAAATAATCTTCTCAAGAAAAAATTAAAGGAGACTAAATGTAACGTGATTATTGGCACCCCCATAAATTCTTGTGAACAAAGTGTAACTAACTGAAACATTTTACATCTTTATCTTGCTTTGTTACTTTTGTAAATTGATCAGAGTGTGTTGAAACTTTCAAGCAGTAATCCCCGACTTACTGTTTCACTGGGGTATGAATATGAGTTGGCACAGAGGCCAAATTTCCTTATTCATTCATCAACATGGGAAAGATAAGAGAACACACAATTCAAATGAGAGAAAAGTGTGTTGACCTTCCTAAGTCAGGGATGGCTATAAAAATTGCTACCCACCTGAAAATACTTTTATCTAAGTTAGTGCAATAATTAAAACATTCAAAATAACTTAACCTGTTACCAGCTTGCCTGGAAGAGGAGCCAGGTTTATTTTGCCCTCACTCACAGTGAACAGGATGATAGAAGTACAAAATCCTCATGTATCTTTGTTGGAGAAATACATAAAAACCTTGGAGCCATCTGACACCATCTCCATGCCAACCTACTATTTAGAAGGTGTGCAAGAAAAAAGCCTTTTGTGTTATTAAACCACAAACTCAATTGCCTATAATTTGCTATATGCTACTGGAACTTTGATGCAGTAATTCTTGTTCTATAGTCAGAGAAAATTAAACTTTAGCTTTTTGGCATAAAAAGAAGGATGGCTACACTGAAAAGAACCTGATCCCCACTGTCAAATATGGTGGACGTTCTGTGACGTTGTGGAGCCTTCCTACAAAGGCCCTTTGAACCTTGTTAGGGTACATGAAATCATAGAGTCTATGAAATGAAATTCCACATGATTTTAAGCTTAAATTTGGCTGCCTATTCCAAGATACTAAAACTAGGTAATCACTGGATCTTCCAGCAGGGCAATTACCCAAAAAATATGTTCAAGGCAACACAAAAATAGTTAAAGGATCACAAAATCAAGCTTATCCCATGGCCATTTCAATCCCTTGATCTAAATCCTACTAAACACCGGTGGGGCAAGCTGAAGAGGAGAGTGTACAAGGCAGAACATAGAACCCTGGATGATCTGTAGAAATTCTGTAAAGAGAAATGGTCTCAGATTCCCTTCTCTATATTCCCCAACCTTATAAGATGTTACAGGAGAAGACTTGGTGGTGCTTTATTTGCAAAGGGAGATTGTACAAAGTAGTGGGTGCCAATACAGTAATAGTGGAATGAGTGATTTTGCTTTATAAAGAATTATTTTCTCTCAGAATAAATTTACTTCAGTTAAAGGTTAGATTCTCCCATTTATTCAGTGTGAGATTAAGGTAATTCATCAAAAAGTGACTTTTTTATTTATATATAAATAAGATTTTTCACTCATTTTTACCAGAGGTACCAATCAATATATGATTAGAAAGCTGTGCATACTAGGTGTCTGCCTCACTATCTTATTTCATGTTAATTTTATTCACACAATTATGATTCTAAAAAGAATATGATATTCTTTGCGGTGCTGTTCTTAACCAATAAAAGAAATTCTGACTGACTGAGATGAATCCTGAAAAACGTTTCGTGCTTTCATTAGTTGTGAGGGAAGAAGACCAATGTTCTGATCAACCTTCTCTGAACAGTTTGCTGGAAAGCTGCCATTTTTAAACACTGTACACCATACACACAATTATATCTCAGCTTATTACAAACGTACACCCAGTCTCCCACATCTCGGATTAACCAGTTTGAACAGCATTGCCTGGCATCAGTGGTTAAATGCATACAGAGAGAGATGCTGGACAGTTATGCACAAATGGTTTAATGGGAAATCCTAAATGAAGAAGCTAAAATTAGCTCAGTAAAATATTAATTCCATGTGAAATGGTTCACTTATCAAACTTATAAAACAAATACAGTGGTGTGAAAAACTATTTGCCCCCTTCCTGATTTCTTATTCTTTTGCATGTTTGTCACACAAAATGTTTCTGATCATCAAACACATTTAACCATTAGTCAAATATAACACAAGTAAACACAAAATGCAGTTTTAAAATAATGGTTTTTATTATTTAGAGAGAAAAAAAATCCAAACCTACATGGCCCTGTGTGAAAAAGTAATTGCCCCTGAACCTAATAACTGGTTGGGCCACCCTTAGCAGCAATAACTGCAATCAAGCGTTTGCAATAACTTGCAATGAGTCTTTTACAGCGCTCTGGAGGAATTTTGGCCCACTCATCTTTGCAGAATTGTTGTAATTCAGCTTTATTTGAGGGTTTTCTAGCATGAACCGCCTTTTTAAGGTCATGCCATAGCATCTCAATTGGATTCAGGTCAGGACTTTGACTAGGCCACTCCAAAGTCTTCATTTTGTTTTTCTTCAGCCATTCAGAGGTGGATTTGCTGGTGTGTTTTGGGTCATTGTCCTGTTGCAGCACCCAAGATCGCTTCAGCTTGAGTTGACGAACAGATGGCCGGACATTCTCCTTCAGGATTTTTAGGTAGACAGTAGAATTCATGGTTCCATCTATCACAGCAAGCCTTCCAGGTCCTGAAGCAGCAAAACAACCCCAGACCATCACACTACCACCACCATATTTTACTGTTGGTATGATGTTCTTTTTCTGAAATGCTGTGTTCCTTTTACGCCAGATGTAACGGGACATTTGCCTTCCAAAAAGTTCAACTTTTGTCTCATCAGTCCACAAGGTATTTTCCCAAAAGTCTTGGCAATCATTGAGATGTTTCTTAGCAAAATTGAGACGAGCCCTAATGTTCTTTTTGCTTAACAGTGGTTTGCGTCTTGGAAATCTGCCATGCAGGCTGTTTTTGCCCAGTCTCTTTCTTATGGTGGAGTCGTGAACACTGACCTTAATTGAGGCAAGTGAGGCCTGCAGTTCTTTAGACGTTGTCCTGGGGTCTTTTGTGACCTCTCGGATGAGTCGTCTCTGCGCTCTTGGGGTAATTTTGGTTGGCCGGCCACTCCTGGGAAGGTTCACCACTGTTCCATGTTTTTGCCATTTGTGGATAATGGCTCTCACTGTGGTTCGCTGGAGTCCCAAAACTTTAGAAATGGCTTTATAACCTTTACCAGACTGATAGATCTCAATTACTTCTGTTCTCATTTGTTCCTGAATTTCTTTGGATCTTGGCATGATGTCTAGCTTTTGAGGTGCTTTTGGTCTACTTCTCTGTGTCAGGCAGCTCCTATTTAAGTGATTTCTTGATTGAAACAGGTGTAGCAGTAATCAGGCCTGGGGGTGGCTACGGAAATCGAACTCAGGTGTGATACACCACAGTTAGGTTATTTTTTAACAAGGGGGCAATTACTTTTTCACACAGGGCCATGTAGGTTTGGATTTTTTTTCTCCCTAAATAATAAAAACCATCATTTAAAAACTGCATTTTGTGTTTACTTGTGTTATATCTGACTAATGGTTACATGTGTTTGATGATCAGAAACATTTTGTGTGACAAACATGCAAAAGAATAAGAAATCAGGAAGGGGGCAAATAGTTTTTCACACCACTGTATACGACTATGTCCAAAACATATGCTTCTGTTAACATAAATCCCAACCGCTGACTTATGCAGTACTAAAGTTTAGATGTAAAGGCCAGATCATTATAAGATATATAAAAAGTACACAAAATGTTTTTGAAAAATTAACATTCCAATTTTGAGATACACAAATTCATAATGGTAAATATTACTGTAAAAAATAAAAAAAGAAGAGTACACAAAGTTCTAAAACTGAATCAAAGATTCACTAAAATTCAAGTATGTTAAATTATATACAACCCTCTAGGATTTAAATATTGAAATGAGATAAGAAAGAAAAGCTTACCAATAACTGTTTTAGAACTTGAAAGGCAAGGAGCTCCTGTCGCAAATCATCCCCACATTTGACAATCACAGAGAGTAAGCGCCAGTTAGGGAGATGACCGTATGGGGAGCCCTCCCTAATTCGTCTACCAAGAATAAGAAGATTGATTGATTAAGCAGGATACTTGTGGGCAAGCATAAATTCAGATATCTAGAGTGTGAACTGGAATATTCAAGTCACAACAAACCAAAACAATTATGGTTCACTAATTAATTGTACAGAAAGTTTCAAAACTGGATCTACAATAAAATACTCACAGGCTGCCACTTCCTACATTTAGACATGACAATACACTTAGAAGCTTCTGTGCCGAATAAATAAGACTTAAACCCCAAAATTCAGTAACTTAAATGAAGCACTTGGGTTAGAAAGGCTAGGCATAAAATCAGCCACAGTAACAAGTTTCTTGAAAAACTGCTAAAGAGGAAGCAATAGGAAATGACAGAGGTCAAAAGATTTGGACTAATATGTTGTCATGCTGTTCTAGAAGTTCTAAGGGACTCACTGTACATTAATAAAGCTAATAAAAATATACTGCATTAACTTTTCTCTTTTAAGCAATCTCAACTTGTTCATAAATGTGTTGAAAAATGTATTATGCATTACACTTTCCATAATTAGAACAATTTGGATTATTAATATATTGTTTTTTAAAAGCCCATTACATTGATAAGGGGGGGATTAATTAATAGCACCTCTGGCTAATATATCCAATATTGAAATGACAACTATGTAACACAATCAGCCTTTTCCAAAAACATTTAGATTCTTACCGGACTTTCTCTTGCCAGGGTTCTTTTAGGGCAACAGCCGAAGGATCTTCAGGGTCCCGTCTGAAAGTTGTGGGAGTATGAGCTAGCTGCTCAGACAGCCGTCGGCTTAATAATATAAAGAAACAGCAAAATATGAATCTTTTGGAAGCCCTTTTGTTTTAAATATCAAAATAGCTTCTAGTAAGAAACCAAAAGAAATTTTTAGGTAAACATACACCTCCCATATAAACACAGTACAGGAAATGGGGGGTTATGATAAATTATGAAGAGGTGTTCCTAGTTTAATTACTTTTTGAACAAGTCCTATGCAACTATCCAACAGACTCACTTCACATTAATCTAAAGCTTACAGAGCAACTGTGAAATAAAAACATACATTCTTTATCACTGAAATGCACAAAATTGAAACTATTCAAAAAGTGGAAAAGCAAAAGAATTCTCAGCAATGAAATCCCAGTTAATGGCTGCACAGTTTATCCTGTTTTGTAAACATTCTGACTCAGTAGTGGTAGCATATGACGAACTGAAGCTGAAAATTAGTCACCACTTTTTTTGCTTCAAAAAGCAAAATACACTTCCTTAACTTACAGGTTATAGGTACTTTAGTCTTACTTTCTTAGAGAGTAAGAAATGTTTGAAAGCACAATATTAATATGCAATGACCAACGTGAAGGGGTTTTTGGTATTACTGCCCCTAAATTACATATCCAAATAAATGGCTATTATTCAACTTATTTAATAAAAGAGCTACAAATGGCTGAAGAGTAGCGAGTGCAACAGTCCAAATTTTTAAAAGAAAATATTCACAAAAAATAAAAACCTCTTTACACAAATGTCAACTAAATAAAATAAAAAAAAAATTGGGTTTCAAGGATTTCTGCCCAAAAAGCTGGATTTTACAGTACATGAAGACGACATTTTATGAATCACAACCCTGGAATTAATTTTTTGTGATCCAATCTGTCAATGGAGTGGTGTCTCTGAGGCTAGGGAAAGTTGCTGATTCAAATCCTGTAAATGCCAGGAGTAATTACACTCTGTTGGGCCCTTGAGCTAGGCCCTAAACCTGCAATTGCTCCATCCTGGGCATGACGTTAACCTGTATCCAACCCTATAAGCAGGCCCTCCAATTTGCAGGGAAAACATGGGAGTTGGTCACAGGATTGGTACTCCGGCCACTGTAAAAAACTTCATACAGTTCCATTCCATTCGAACCAGTGTGGTGCTGAGGTTTCACCATTGCATGGCTACGCTTGGGTCCTAATTTGGAATCCTGAGATGGTTCGTTTTATGGTGGGTGCGGCAAAGTGCTATATGAGTGAACGCTCCCAATCTCTCAATCTGTCAGCTATCATTGTATCAAGTTTAGATGTCACATCTCATAGCATTGCAAACTTATTCTGCTTGGCACAAGGTGTTCCTCGTTTGGAAACATTGTGTCCCTTTTTGGAAACTTGCACATGAACAATATCTCAAAAATAGAGAGAAAAAAATATATACACACAAACACTTTATATCACTTTGAAGCAACAAGTAAACAATTTGTAACTTTGTATGCATAAAACTATACTTTCAAAATTATTTTCCATGCCAGTCCTTGAAACAATTTCTGTGTATTTTGTGTAATAGATTGGGGTATCTGAGCTGCAATTCACACATCTTCTCCTGCCTTCAGCTGCTCAGATGTTTATTTTGTTTTTATTTATTCGTTGTTGTTGCTTTTTCTTGCATTTCACATCTGGAATAAACTAAGTAATAAAACTTTTAATTGCTTAATTTGGCATCCCCTTTTTCGGCATCTTTTTTAACTAATTACACAAGTGATAAATTCCTCTTTCCTATATAAGTAGTAATGTCTTGGGTCATTTCATGTCAAATCAACTGGTTTTTCCAGAAATCACATGCATTTCGGTCTCAAAAAATTTTGAAAAAATACTAGGAATACCCTTGTTATCCAAGTGACGCACTTTAAAACTATTTTGACGTAAGATCAATACTTTCCAAGATACAGTCAATTTTGTGAGGGAAGAGGGGTGTCAAATTTGACATGGCTTTATTTTATTCATCAATTTCACAAGAAAACATCTCAAGAACTAAACCACCTAGCAGGCTAAATTTTGAATACTTATATCTTTATTGGTATACAGTAATCCCTCCTTGATCGCGGGGGTTGCCTTCCAGACCCCCCCACGATAGGTGAAAATCCACGAAGTAGAAACCATTTGTTTGTATGGTTATTTTTATATATATTTAAGCCCTTATAAACTCTCCCACACTGTTAACATTATTAGAGCCCTCTAGACATGAAATAACACCCTTTAGTCAAAAGTTTAAACTGTGCTCCATGACAAGACTGAGATGGCAGTTCTTTCTCACAATTAAAAGAATGCAAACATATCTTCTCTTCAAAGGAGCGCCGTCAGGAGCAGAGAATGTCAGAGAGAGCGCTCGCTAAGAAAAGCAAACAATCAAAAAATCAATACGTGCTTTTAAGTATGCAGAAGCACCGCGATAAGGCGGCATTTTGTAGAGGAGCGTCCGTACCCTCTAGGCAAACAGCCCCTCTGCTCACACCCCCTCCGTCAGGCGCAGAGAGAGTGAGAGAGATAGAGAGAAGCAAACAATCAAGCACCGCGCGGGAAGCATATCTTATATCATTGAGGAGTTTTAGTTAATATGTAATACATGCTCTGATTGGGTAGCTTCTAAGCCATCCGCCAATAGCGTCCCTTGTATGAAATCAACTGGGCAAACAAACTGAGGAAGCATGTACCACAAATTAAAAGACCCATTGTCAGCAGAAAGCTGCGAACCAGCGAAAAATCCGTGATATATATTTAGATGTGCTTACATTTAAAATCCGCGATAGAGTGAAGCCGCGAAAGTCGAAGCGCGATATAGAGAGGGATTACTGTAGTATGTAACAAAATCAAAATGTTTGGTTCAAATGACACCACTTGGTAAGAGCAGACCTTAAAAAAACTGAAAAAAAAAAGTTTTGCGTCTTTGGGTTTGCCATGTTTAGACTTTCAGAAAGCATACTTCTAACTGATACAGCCTGTTGAAATGTTTAGATACATGCACAGGGCTTTTCAAAAGGTTATAAACAAACAAGAAACTGCATCATTATTTGACCAGAAGACCTCTCAAATGTTTAAAAAATTAATTTTGGGTCTAATTTTCAGACCAGCTTAATGCACTGTGGGAATGCCCAGACTTTTTTAAAATTATTTTTCTTGTATCCTACATGGTCTTCTTTCTCAAAAACAAATCTTTCTTTTTTATGTGAATCATTCATTTTTATTTTTCATTCTAAATACGGGTTAAATTCACCATTTGTTAGTAATGATAATTATCAAGTTCATCACTAACTTGGGTGTAGGATTAATTTGAGAAAAAAAAAAACATCAAAGGCACAACAAATGAACAACAGCTGCTTGACTGGTCATTAAATACAACACTAGTTATTATGAAATGCTAACAGCTTGGTGTTGCAGCAGCAAGAATATAACCCATTTAATTTCTATTTCAATTGAACTGAAGAGTGTAGGTCATCTTTGTCTTTGAGATCACGATGGCACTACCTCTCAATGACCGTTGTAGGTGCAGTAAGAAGTGCAATGACACACTGTAATGAAACCCATATTGTCTATAGGTGGCCAAAGGAAAGACTTCGCAGGATAGTTTGGATATATGAAACATATCAGGATGTCTGACTCTAGTTCACTCTCACCATGAATCAAACCAATCCAACATCTTTCATCATACATGCACCCAGCATAGCCTCCAATAAGACACTGGTCTAACGTGAGGGACGCATCTGATTCATCAGGAGTGTGACCGTGAGGGGGCAGGCAGTTGCTGCTGCTTCAGTAGTGAATATTCAGACAGTCAACTGACTATCTTTACTAGACACCCAGCTGACTCAGATTTTGCTATCTTCTATAGGGATGTAACTGTGGTATTCTTGAGTACCAGGTACTCCTTTGGCCATAGATAATTGTATTCTCTGTTCAGCAACATGAGATAAGACATTGTAATTTGTGTAATTTGTGAAAAAAGTGTGACATTTTTGATAACTTGCTGATTGAAAACTCAACGATTATCATTATCAACACATGACATATTTAGCCTATGTTTAGGATAGAAAATAAACATGAAAAAGTAAGGTCTGCACTTTGAGAAAGAAGGGACAATAGAGAATAATTGAAAAATATTTTAAAAACTATCTGCACATTCCCACATGCTGCTAGGGTGGTCTGAAAATGAAATCCAAAATGATTTTTTGTATTTGTGAGGTCTTCTGCTCAAACCCTGATACAGTTTTCTGTTCATGCTTTTTCAGAAAGCTTATATAGTTATCTGAATAATGGGGGGAAAAAAATCAAAAGTCTGTGTTGGTTACAAATATACATTTCTGAGGCCTAAACATACCTCAGCCAAAAACTCAAATTAAATTTTGGTCAGTTTCAAGGGGCTGCTTTGGCCATGCAGAGTTATCTGGACCATTTGTTTTAATTTTGTCACATACCATACAAATTAATGTACCAACCTGCAAAATCTGAGCCCGATTAGTGGTTTAGTTATTGAGCTATGGACTTGTGAAATTTGATGAAAAAAATGAGGCCAGATAAATTTGAAACCCCCTCCCCCCTCCCCTCCCCTCGGTAAACTGGTTGTGTTTTGTGAAGTACCGATTTTTACAGGGTCTCTTCTGAGTAACATGGATACACCTGGTCATTTTTGCAGAATTTTTGAGTGCTTAGTCCATGGGCCATTGGTTGATTTAACAAGAAAAGACACTCTTCTAAATCTAAGGTTACGCAGGTGCTTACTAGTCATAAAGATAAGACTTAATATAAGCCATATGTCAAAATAGATAAGTTAAAATAGATACAGTATTACTATACAAACATCTAGATTATTAAAAATCACTCAAAGTTGATTTGAAAATTCTAGAAATCATAACTCTGTACTCGAAACAGTCTAAAACAAGAGATGCGTGCCTCAACAAATTCTGGTCATCAGCCAGAAACATTTCAATTTTTTTTATCAAATGTTTTGTTATCCGTCAATTAATTCATGATACAGTTCACCTAAATAACAAAAGCTTAACTCAAAGGCATCAGGCACAAGGCAGATAAAAAATCCAAATACAAAAAAGATAGATATCAAAAAACAAAACAAAAACCATTGAAACTGAGAAAACAAGAAAACTAAGTGCCTCCAAATAAAAGCCTGTAACCACACTCAAAAATGCTAGCAATAGAGAATAGGGGAAACAAAACATTTGCATTTAATGTAAACTGAGTCTAATGTGGGGAGATGCTTTGAGCTCCATATTATGACCCACCAGTCCCACAGTTCATGCTATTAACATGATTTGAACAGCAGTATGTGTATTCTATTTGGATATTTTACAGTAAGGTGCATTTCTTGCTGCTGTCTTCAAAGCAGTCATGCTTCACATTTCATTATGAATAAAAGTAACATGATTTTTCACTATATTTTGAATGTTACAAATTTTATTAACATTATGGTAATTTATCCAAATCTACCATCACCAGGGCTCCTGTCTGACCCAATTGCTTGATCTCAGATTAGACATTAGTGCACTTTTCTTCAAATCAGTGTTATTTGTTCAAATATTTGGTCAGTGACTTTTGTTTTAATGCATTTCACAAATCAAACATTTGCCTAACCAAATAGCTGCCAAAATGTGCATGAATAATGTTCATGTGAGTTGGTTGTATAACAGACTAACTGGGACACTTTAATGCTAAGTTGTAATAATTGAGACCCCCCTCCCACCCCCTTAAATACACAAACAAGTATTTGCCATTAAGAGTTTGGAAAAACCTTATTAATTATAGATTTAAAAAAAGGTAAAAAAAAAAACACGGGGGAAAAAAAGGCAAATGTGCAGGATGGCTGAAGTCTTTGATAATACAGTTTGACTTTCTAGGGCATACACTATGTCCAGAATAGAGATTGGCTGTGCACCAGCAAAGTTCTGCACAAACTTCACCATCTTCTCCAGTGCTTTTTGGCAATAAGATGAACAGGTACTGTACCATGATGTAATGCTGCCAGTGAGTGTGGGTTGTACTGAAACCTGAAGAAAATGACAAGCATAGATGGAGACAAAAAAGCTTTCCTTAGAAGTTTAAGGAAGAAAAGGGGTTGCTTAACCTTCTCAACTATACCAAAGATGTGTTGTGTCAACTCCAGATCATCAATGATTTCTCACTCCAAGAAAAGTAAGGCTGGCACTCTCTACAACATCTTCTCTGATGCAGATTGGTTAGTGGTTTTCTTCCTGCTTGTTGGGGTCTTTGACCAGTCCCTTAGTTTTGCTAAAATGAAGGCAGGGATGCTTGTCCTGATACCATTGTGTGGTAGAAGGAAAATATCTTCAATGTAAGCAATCCCATCATTGTTGGTGATGAGGCCTATTTGTTGGTGTCATCAACAAATTTAATGAGAGTTTCAGAAGTTGTGGGTGAACAAGAAGTACAGAAGGTGGCTAGGCATACTACATATTAAGGTTTCCTTATTGAGGGACAACATGGAGGAAACCAATAGCAGCAATTTACAAATGCTAGAATGTGACAGGATTAATATAATGTAGTTCTACATTTTGTTAGCTATTGTTTTCATACTGTACAGCAGAGTCACATATAGAAATAACAATGTATAACACTTTGGTGTGATCAGTGTTTGTGCACAATATGCTGGTACTACAGCTAATAGTATGCCAGTGTATCACAGGGATATATTTCATAATAAATATAAAAATTAGTCATATATATTTTAAATACTCTCAGAAACAGGGCAGTATATCTCTTACTCTGTTAAATTCCACTTCAACTGTCAAAAGTCACCCTTTCCTTTTCACACATGCAGCAAAGAATTAATTGTTAGAGTAACTTTTGTATACATGATTATACATTACATTACCACTGAAACAAAGTTATAAGAAACAGCCATTCTTAATACTTTTAAATTTTACTTCTTCGGTAAAAACTGCACATTTAGGTTCCTCAGCCATTGGACTCCAATGGGATGTTTTCTTCAACCTGACAAACACAAAAAGTGTGGATATCTACAGATATTTTTGGGCTTTAAAAGCTGCAACCAATTATAGGTGTATTTAATTCAGCATTAGTTACACATAAAACTAATTCAATGCTTCATTTGTACCAAATATAATGTGTTCTAAAGGTTTTAACCAGTTTTGACAAGCAAAAAAATAACTCAAGAATGAATGAATGAAGCATATAATAAGATGCACTGCAATTTAAGTAACACTGTCTGTGTACCTCTCTGAATCAAGGAAAACCTGAAGTATAATTTAACCAGGAACAGAATAAATGAAAGTTCTACATGAATGCAAAAGAGTTTCAAAGCCATCTTACCGGATATCCCCTGCAGCGATGAATACAGGTTCTTTACTTTCTTGACTGGTTATGCTATCCACAGAAAACTGAGAGATATTATCACAACTATTGGTATGCACCTCTGGCAGCTAAAAAACAAAATTAGGAAAGTGATCTGTACTTGTTTACTACTTTACATTTGAATGTATTCAAACAAAGGCTCCAATGTTGTGTCAGATTCACAGGCTTCTTTACTACTTTCAGCCTTGCTTTAGTTCTCTTTATTTTTATTTCCATAGATATTCTACAAATAGCTGTAACAGCTTACATTGTTATGCTCTATGAAATGCACTATATAAAATAAAAATAAAGCAAATGTAACATGCTTCAACCTTTTAATTGATGGGCAGTCTTAAGTGAGTGAATTGGACGACTTAAAAACACATTCAGTTCCAGGGTAACTAATAATGTAAAACTATTTGACCATTTTAGAAGCAGAAGACTATTGTAGCTACATTGGTTAGAAATGCAGTATCCACCCTCAAAAGTATGCCAGTCGAGTACTGTGAATGCCTGCTCTTGGACACACACTAACTTGTATATAAGGACACAATCACAAGAGACAGCTTACAGCAAAACTAATGTCAAGGTAAGAAATACCTACAAAATGCAGCAGTATTTTCTTTTTTACTGGACTGTCTCTTTTATACTTTGGGAAAACAAATCAGTTTATGTTTGATAATAGGCAAGTTTTGGCTTCAGCCATGTGCAAAAATGTCTTAGTAAACCCAACATGGACATGTTTGAAACAAAGTAACTAGTAAAATCATTATGGTATTCCTGTTGCTGTACAAGTTCTTGGCTGGGTAGCTTCTGGAGGGATTGAGCATGGCTAGCTCTTCCTGTTGTTTATATTTACCAGCATATAAGTAAATTGATTTACAATGAACAGATCTGTTTGTCTGATATTTCATTAGCGAGATATACTGAATTTTACATCACGCCAGTAAATTCAATCAATCTGAAATAAACCTTTATGACTAAACAGGACAAAATGATTGTCATTTACAATAAGACCACCATTTTTGAAGTTCACCTATCTTTCACAATGCAACTGAACTCTGAAAGACTCCATCATATGTGAGCACAGTGTCATTTTAAGCAAGAAGACAGGCATTACCAGGTTGTGTGTATGCATGTGAGCAACTAAGAGAGACAACAGGTATAACTAAAGATTTAAGAGGCTTGGAAAGCACTATGGCACTGTCCAGTAGACATGCTGAAAACCAGCAGGGGTTTTCACACAAGTGAATTAAGAATAAGTTGCCACCCAAACACATAATGCCAATAAAGGTTTTGTGGTCAGAAACCATTAGTGATGGAACTTACAAAAGGTTGATATAATGGGTAACATCAAAAACACAAAAAATATATATAAATAAACACATACAAATGCATATATTAAAAAAACCACATACAAAGTTTGCAAGAAGGCACATGAGAAACTCTACAGTCAGCTTGAAGAAGGTTCTACGATCTGACGAGGTCAAAATTTGGGCTTTTTGGATGATATCAGACTAAATGCAATATTTGGGCAGCTTGTGAGAACAGATGCCAAATGAATGCAAGAAAAAAAAAGTTGGAAATCCTGGAAGAACACTTGACGCAATCTGCAAGTTGCCTGTGCCTTGGGAGAAGATTTGTTTCAAGCAATGACCTGAGCAAAAAGCCTAAGCTAATCAGGAATTGCTTTACAACAACAATATCCTGAGGTTGCTGAGTCAGAGTCCAGATGCTTGATGGCTGGACTTGAAAAAGGCTGTTCACTCATGCAATCATACAAAACTTGCAGTTTTGCAAAGAGGAATGGGAAAAAAAATGTGAATTATCCAGATGTGCAAAGCAAAAAGACGCTTGTCCACAAAGACTTAAGGCTGTAATTGCTACCAAAGTTGTATATACTAAATATTGACTTCAAGGGGGTGAATATTTATGTGTCCAATTATTTTGTGTTTTACATTTGTAATTAATTTAGATCTCTCTGTAAGATATTTATTTTCGCTTTTACATTAAAGACTTATTCTGTTGATGTTCTCAAAAGGCCAAATTAAACCCACTTTGTTTCAATGCCGTATAACAAAATATAAAAACTTGCAAGAGGGTGAATACTTTTTATAAACATTATATTTCAGTAGTTGTCAAAGGACAATATCTTAAAGTACAATACAATACCTACTATAGGTTTACAACCAGATTATAAAACTATCCTAGGTAATTAACTTTAAACTGTCATCACTAGCTGCTGTTACCCAAAAAAACCTTGGGGGAGATTTAAAGCTTTATAAAGAGGTGGAAACATCGGTAGGCTGAGGGCAGTCCAGATGGACATGGAAAGATCAGTCCACACACTGGAAATAAGAGCTGAGGAAAGGTTACACATTCAAGAAAACTGAACATATATTTCTAAGCAAGGAAAGAGACTTCCTTTCATTTAAAGAAATAACACCTAAATTAAATAAAAACTATTTTCTCCAATTAAACTGCATACATTAATGAACACTAAAAATCAGGCTTGAGGATAATATAATGTTCGCCTTACTCTAATCACTCTCATTGACACAGAGTTTATTCTACAAGATTCAAATGCATGTATAACAAATCCAAAGCAACTGCTTATTAGACAGAAGTAAATTTAATATATGTGTCAATTACAAAAGACTGGAGATGAAAGGGTCAGGTGTCCAACGCATATTTATTTCCCTTTCATTTGGCATGCATGAGTTTCCTTCAGGTGCTCCAGTTTCCTCCAGCTGTCCAAAGACATGCAGGCCCTTGAGTTTGTTTGGTGTATGGGTGTGTGTGTTCACCCTGTGATGGACTGGCACCATGTACAGGGTTTGTTCATGCCTTGCACCCTGTGCTAGCTGGGATAGACTCCACCTTAGTCTGGATTAAGTGCTTTAGAATATGATATAAAATGAATTTGATTTGGAAAACTTTTGGTGAAACAAAGCTGTAGTGCCATTGACTGCAAATCCATTCCCTGTAGTGAATATAAATTAAAAGAAGACCAAATACAGCAGAAAACATACAAAAAATGGGTCAAATGAAATTTAAAGGCTGCCTAAAATTATAAAACTTCACTTAAGACATTTTACCAACCCAGAAAGCATATACGTTTTCTTCCAATAAACCAGATTTATCTAGCATGCTATAACTGTGCCAAAAAAACAGACATCACATTAAAATGGTCAAACCATGGTCCAGGGATGCCCTAAATGTGTAAATCTGCTGATTGAATTTATATCTAAGGTTCAACTTTATTAAAATACTTGTCCCAATAAGTATGAAGAAATGAATAACTAGTCAATGACCCATCGAAAACAAAAAAGCATGAAAATAAAAGTAGAACTGAAGAAGAAAGCACTTAATAAGTTTGGGACAGATTAGAAGTTGCTTCCACATTTACCTTTTTGACCTTTTACATAAACCTAAAGGAGGCTCACCTCAACCTGCAGTTCACCGATGTCATCTACAGACCAGGCTTCATCATCATTATCATAATTTGGTACAGTGGTAAAACTGCTAGCCCGCTGCTCATGTGTAATCCCACATTCTGGAAGATTTTCCACTGAACGAGTACTGCGAATACGTGTCTCTGGGATTCTCACAGGCACATTAGAAGTTTCAAAATTTTCACATTCCAGCACCTCCACATATATAAGGTAAGGAGCCTACAATGAAAGGTGAAGTAGGAGAAGAGGTCAAAATTTGTCACAATATATAAATACAATATTCATTAATGAGACAGACTAAAGTCTTTATTTTAGCACACACGACAACAATGGACAAAAGCATTACTGGTTCTCTTGAACTCTTATTGTGCCACCAATCCTTGTATGATTGTGTGTTTATTAATGATATTTTCTTGTTTACCCATTTATTGCCGGGGATTTAATATTTATTTATACAAGTATGCACTGGATATTTCTTTTTATCTATGTTTATAACTGAGACTTTAAGCATCCCATTGCTTGTCCCTACTTCAACACTTCAGTATCACTGGTAGGTTCATCACTCTGCAAGTACTTTTTTTCATACTAACAATCTATATTAAAATACTAATATGTAAAAGAATATGACTGTTAATCCAAAGGTAATTGCACACAGTTATAACTCCAACAGACAGGATTGTGAAGCATTTTAAAGACCTAAAAGACGACCTATGGCTCTCAGAAACACGTGGTAGAGGTTTATTTGTGAACCATGTTTTTACCTTCAGTACACTGTATTCGGACAGCAATGGATTACCATCTACTTGATTAAACATTTTTTGGAATTGCTGATATCATCAGGCATTTCCTAGTTGTGGACTTTGTCTTCTCTCATAATTAATTTTTAATTATTCATTTATAACTAATGGATATTGTATGATTGCTGCCTGTTATATTTTAGGACTAAAACTTGATTTGTTTTACAATGATCTGTTACGTATATATGACACTGAGCTGACCATCTTAGTAGTGTAATATCATTTCATTTTTAGCAGTTTTACGATACTTATAAATTCACTGATTCTACTCTTCAGCAATTGTCTTGGTCCAATATTGTCCCCTGGTTAATCGTACTTGGTTTTGGCTCAGTCTTTTGGAATTTTACGAATACCAAATGAATGCTAGAATTAAAAGGTCAGTCCGTAGAAAATTTAAAACATAGACTGGGCATGAAATACATTCCTCCTAATACAAAAGGTGGAAAAAGTATGTATCAGTGAATAAATTTAATGAAAAATGAATTTAATGAAATATATACAATTATAAACAGCTTACTTGCTGATCTCCAAGAAAATTTTATTAGGAGAATACGAATTAGAAGGATATAAAAAGACAACAAACAGCATATTGTCAACTCTATAAATATCAATATACCAGAGTAATGGCGCACTGCACGATAACATCCAGGGAATACACTCGACTTGAGCATTCATAGTTTTTATGCTCTTTTTATGTTTAGCATTTGTTTGCTCAGAGGTTGATGTGCTTGCTGCTTTCTAAGCAGCTCTTCTTTTCTCCACCCTAGCGGCCCACTTCTCTTCTTTCGTCTGCATCTTTTTGCGTTAAAACTGATTAAGTCAGTGTTTGTGTTGCAATTACTTAGTACATTTTCATTAAGTTTTCAGTTAAGCTGGCACTTAAGTCTTCAATCTGCATCAAGAATGATTTAAGATATTGAGTGGTAGGGATGAGAATGGCGCCCGTAAGCATGCACCGCAAGGCTGCTCTGCTGGCCGCTGCCATTAGTTGATTCTACAATAAAATAAAGAGGGGAATAACCTTGGAGGTCAATCATCACCCCAAAAGCAGATAGTAGACTTCACGTAGTATATGTGTACCAAATTCCAGGTCAATAGGTCAAACGGTATGCAAGCTACAGGTGATTTAAAATCCTAGACAGACAAATGAACAGCCATGGAAGCGTATTATATATAAAGATAAAATAACATTATCTATACTAATAAAAGGCAAAGCCCTCACTCACTCACTCACTCACTCACTCACTCACTCACTCACTCACTCACTCACTCATCACTAATTCTCCAACTTCCCGTGTAGGTAGAAGGCTGAAATTTGGCAGGCTCATTCCTTACAGCTTACTTACAAAAGTTAAGCAGGTTTCATTTCGAAATTCTACACGTAACGGTCATAACGGTCGATAAAGGTCGACAAAGTCCGCCATGTTGAACTTTCTTATTTATGGCCCCATCTTCACGAAATTTGGTAGGCGGCTTCCCTGTGCTAACCCAAACCGATGTACTTACTTATTTCGATGGTATGACGCCACTGTCGGCCGCCATATTGAACTTTCCAACGTCACCAATTTTCCAACTTCCCGTGTAGGTAGAAGAATGACCCCATCTTCACGAAATTTGGTAGGTGGCTTCCCTGCGCTAACCAAAACCGATGTACGTACTTATTTCGGTGGTATGACGCCACTATCGGCCGCCATATTGAATTTTGCAAACGTCACAAATTCTCCAACTTCCCGTGTAGGTAGAAGGCTAAAATTTGGCAGGCCCATTCCTTACAGCTTACTTACAAAAGTTAAGCAGGTTTCATTTCGAAATTCTACGCGTAATGGTCATAACGGTCAACGATGTCCGCCATGTTGAACTTTCTTATTCATGGCCCCATCTTCACGAAATTTGGTAGGTGGCTTCCCTGCGCTAACCGAAACCAATGTACATACTTATTTCGGTGGTATGACGCCACTGTCAGCCGCCATATTGAACTTTCCAATGTCACTAATTCTCCAACTTCCCATCTATGTAGAAGGCTGAAATTTGGCAGGCTCATTCCTTACAGCTTACTTACAAAAGTTAAGCAGGTTTCATTTCGAAATTCTACACGTAACGGTCATAAAGGTCGATAACGGTCGACAACGTCCGCCATGTTGAACTTTCTTATTTATGGCCCCATCTTCACGAAATTTGGTAGGCGGATTCCCTGCACTAACCGAAACTGACGTATGTACTTATTTCGATGGTATGACGCCACTGTCGGCCGCCATATT
>JANRMT010062854.1:24065768-24091645 GCA_026402145.1 Polypterus bichir lapradei | reverse complement strand
AGAAATTACAGCCTCTAAACGCTTCCTGTAGGTTCCAATGAGAGTCTCTTTACAAAACATCTCTAGTTCATTCAGGTTTGATGGCTTCCGAGCATGGACAGCTCTCTTTAACTCACACCACAGATTTTCAATTATATTCAGGTCTGGGGACTGAGATGGCCATTCCAGAAAGTTGTACTTGTTCCTCTGCATGAATGCCTTAGTGGATTTTGAGCAGTGTTTCGGGTCGTTGTCTTGTTGAAAGATCCAGCCCTCGCGCAGCTTCAGCTTTGTCACTGATTCCTGGACAATGGTCTCCAGAATCTGCTGATACTGAGTGGAATCCATGCGTCCCTCAATTATGACAAGATTCCCAGTCCCTGCACTGGCCACACAGCCCTACAGGATGATGGAACCACCACCATATTTTACTGTAGGTAGCTGGTATTTTTCTTGGAATGCTGTGTTCTTTTTCCTCCATGCATAACGCCCCTTGTTAAGCCCAAATAACCCAATTTTAGTTTTATCAGTCCACAGCACCTTATTCCAAAATGAAGCTGGCTTGTCCAAATGTGCTTGAGCATACCTCAAGCGGCTCTGTTTGTGCTGTGGGCGGAGAAAAGGCTTCCTTTTCATCACTCTCGCATACAGCATCTCCTTGTGTAAAGTGCGCCGAATGGTTGAACGATGCACAGTGACTCCATCTGCTGCAAGATGATGTTGTAGGTCTTTGGTGCTGGTCTGTGGGTTGACTCTGGCTGTTCTCACCATTCATCGCTTCTGTCTATCCGAAATCTTTCTTGGTCTGCCACTTCGAGCCTTAACTTGAACTGAGCCTGTGGTCTTCCATTTCCTCAATATGTTCCTAACTGTGGAAACAGACAGCTTAAATCTCTGGGACAGCTTTCTGTATCCTTCCCCTAAACCATGATGGTGAACAATCTTTGTCTTCAGGTCATTTGAGAGTTGTTTTGTGACCCCCATGTTGCTACTCTTCAGAGAAAATTAAAGGAGGAGGGAAACTTACAATTGACCCCCTTAAATACTCTTTCTCATTATAGGATTCACCTGTGTATGTAGGTCAGGGGTCACTGAGCTTACCAAGCCAATTTGAGTTCCAATAATTAGTTCTAAAAGTTTTGGAATCAATAAAATGGCAACGGTGCCCAAATTTATGCACCTGCCTGATTTTGTTTGAACAATTATTGCACACTTTCTGTAAATCCAATAAACTTCATTTCACTTCTCAAATATCACTGTGTGTGTCTCCTATATGATATATTTAACTGACATTTTTTTATCGTAACAACCAACGATTTATACAGGAAAATAATGACTATTAACAAGGTTGCCCAAACTTTTGCATCCCACTGTATATAGCTATCATGGAAATTAGGCAGTGATGTGTTCAGCTGACTGTACCACTCTCTGCAGAGCCTTGTGGTGCTGCTGCTTGCAAACCAGAAAGAGAAATATTTCTTATCAGGATACTTTCATTGGCAGATGTATAGAAATTATTTAGTATCTGGAAATGTGACCTTAAATCCCAGAGATGTCTGAGATAGTAAATATTTTGTCATCCTGCTTTGTACTTGGACTTCGGAGGTGTATGCACCGAGGTATCTAAAGCTGTCCACCCTCTCCATCTTAATTCTAGTGGGGGTGGTAGTGATCCTATTTTATCTCTAGCTACCACATAATACTTGAAAGTTAGAATATATATGAATTCACTTTACACAGCCATTTAATATTTAAAATTAAACTTTAAGTTATACAGGTCTCCTCTTGACCAAGTTACTGCAGCCAATACTCTGTATCATTTGCTGTCTCTGTGCTAAGAGATACATAATTAGGTCCAACCTGTAGTGAAACTTTACAAGGAGATGGCACTAGTGCGGTAGCGATCACTACATACTTATTCCAACAAAATATATAAAAATATATATATATCTATCTAATGTATATCTATATATTTATATCTATATCTCTATCTATACCTAAGTAAATAAAAATAAGGGTAAATTAATCTTCCTAATTTCAAAATGCCACTAAACAGATTGTCAATGTGAAGGGACTAACAAAGCCTTTCAATACAAGAGCGTTTTCTTTTCATTTTGCATATAACTTATGTATACAGTAATCCCTCGCTATATCGTGCTTCGACTTTCGCGGCTTCACTCTATCGCGGATTTTAAATGTAAGCATATCTAAATATATATCACGGATTTTTCGCTGGTTCGCGGATTTCTGCGGACAATGGGTCTTTTAATCTATGGTACATGCTTCCTCAGTTTGTTTGCCCAGTTGATTTCATACAAGGGACGCTATTGGCGGATGGCTTAGAAGCTAGCCAATCAGAGCATGTATTACATATTAACTAAAACTCCTCAATGATATAGGATATGCTTCCCGCGCAGTGCTCGATTGTTTGCTTTTCTATGTCTCTCTCACTCTCTCTGCCTTACGGAGGGGGTGTGAGCAGAGGGGCTGTTTGCACAGAGGCTGTTTGCTTAGAAGATACGGACGCTCCTCTAAAAAATGCCGCTTTATCGCGGTGCTTCGGCATACTTAAAAGCACAAAAGCACGTATTGATTTTTTGCTTTTCTTAACAAGCGCTCTCTCTCTCTGAAATTCTCTGCTCCTGATGCGCACACTCCTTTGAAGAGAAGATACATTTGCATTCTTTTAATTGTGAGAAAGAACCGTCATCTCTGTCTTGTCATGGAGCACAGTTTAAACTTTTGACTAAAGGGTGTTATTTCATGTCTAGAGGGCTCTAATAATGTTAACAGTGTGGGAGAGTTTATAAGGGCTTAAAATATATAAAAATAACCATACAAACATATGGTTTCTACTTCGCGGATTTTCATCTATCGCGGGGGGTTCTGGAACGCAACCCCTGCGATCGAGGAGGGATTACTGTATAGTAATTTGCAGTTTTCCTGAATTTTGCATGCATGCCCCCCGCTTTTTTTTTTTTTTTTTTTTTTTTTATATAAATTTAGCTTGACCCACTTTTAATTCTCATTGTCATTTGAAATTCAGGCACATTGTATCAAAAAAACAAAAATAAAGCAATCAACACTTCAAAATGTAATTCATGTGATGAAAAAAATTCTATAAATATTAACACTAGTGACTTAAACAGAAACACTGTCATTTCTAGATTAATTATATTCAAATTTTGAGTTGTTAGCTTGTATTAATATTAGTAATTAATAATGATAAGGAGAAAATATAGAAAAGTACAACACAACTTTTAGTACATTTAGTTATATCATTTGTAAAGCATGTAACGCCTATCGGTGTCTCAATTTGTAAGGGCATACTTAGCAGTGTGAAATGATCTCAGTGCCAGTGCATGTCCAATACTACTGCTGCAAGCATAATTGCTATTCCTACAGAATTAAAAAAAAACTTTTTGTCAGTGTAAATCTAAGTTTTTAATAGCAGGTTGAATAGATTCCCATTTTTGTGAAGAGTTGCATTTTCATCTGTGTCTCATTTAGCAAAAGTGTACATGTCATACAATAAGTATATCATGCTTTACAGACACACTTTGAGAAACCCGGAAACGAAGAATATTGATAATACAAAAAAGCACATAGCATACAAACATTCATTTGTGTGTCTACTGTTGGTGTTGTATTACTAACATTATTATAAGACACGCAAGAAAGTATATCACTCTAACACATACACATAACAATAAACAAGAACTACCAGTGCAGACATATCTATAGTGCCTGAACCTAATATCCTGTGATCAGACAGGGTCTTCAAGTACTGGGCAAACAATAGTTTCATTCTCTTTCTTGGTTATTTTAGCACGGAAGATTCAGCCAGCACGGAGCTTTTTAGTTTAACTTCAAGACTTATTGATAAGAGATAAAATCAGAATAATCGATGATAAAGCTGAAATGTTATATTTTTAAAAAGAACCTGCCTCTAACATTTGAAAGCTTGGTTAAGCCTATATACTTGTATCCATTGGCAAGAATCACAAGTAGGCTACAGCTTTTTTACTGCTAAGAGTTTTAAAAACATTTATAAGACTTAATAATTTTAATAAATGGCATTAAATAATGCATTTATTCCCCCTTAAACAAAAAACAAAGTTTCATTTACTGTAGCTTATTTAATAAAACTGCACGGTTGTTATTTACTTGATGTTAACAAAGAATCATCATTCTCTTCCTTCTTATTGGTCCTCATTATTGACTTGCAGTGTACGTTAACTACTTGGTACATCCAGCAGGTTTGTTCTTGAACTGATGCCAATGGTGTGAATCTATTTTCCTGCACCTAGCCTACACAATTATACTTCTGACTCAATCTTCAGGTGTGCTTTTTTAGGACTTGGTTGCAATCATACAGATTTTAAATCAAACAGTTGTTCCTTGCTTCTCAACACCATCTAAAATGAAGGTAATGGAGAAGTAAGTTATACAAAAGCTACCTTTTTTATAAATAATAGAATCTTTATTTCACTTTTTCTAGCAGTGTGAGCATTACAAAACTGCAGCATATCTAAGAATCTTAAGCAGAAACTACATTCATCTCATAGTTAACTACAGCTTTTAACATTCTCACTGACAGATGGCCACTAATGAACCACTTATAATTATGACATTATTTTCCAAAACATCCATCAGGAGATCAGATTGAAAGTAAGCACTGATGTTTGTACATGAAATAATGAATTTAAAAAAGTGAGAAAGCTGTCTATACATTCTTTAGAGATGTCTCTGTACTTTATATTATACATGTTACTGTATGTTTGAAAATTCTGTATTTTGCTTACCCAGAAGTCCCAAATTTATACCACCAACTTTAAAATAACAGCAATGCAGTAAAACTGCACTAATTGTCAAATAATACTAGACTTCCAAGGAACATTTACAGAAGACCCCATCAATGTTACAAAAAAAAAAAAAAAACAACGCAGTAGATGTTTTACAAGCAGGCTTTGAGTTTTGTCAAGCAGCAGCTTTGGTGGTGCATACATTTCGAAAAAATTAATAATTCTTTATATTTATATAATGCTCTTCTGAATACTCAAAGCGCTCTCCAGGAAGGGAGGTTCCAAAATGCAAAATCATAATCTCCTTACTGAGAGGCAGCAGCACTACCTTAAATATAATGACAGAAGCAAAAATTGGGAAAAAAAAAAAAAAAGAGGAAATGGGAATAGTAGTGATGCTCGAGCATTGCTATGCTCAGAGCATGGCGCTACTCGAACGAGCACCACATGTGCTCGTGCGCCGTGCTCGTGCGCCATGCTCGAGTCTCCGCCCCGCACGTTTCGCGGGTTGGAGACAGCCAATCAAGGGGCAGGTAAGTACTGCCCTCTCTGTAATGCCAGTAGCCATGTCAGGTGCTGGCATTACATTGATTGGCTGGCCGGAACACGTCATCAGGTGCTAAACAGCATGCACTCGCATATAATGTTTTAGAGTGTCACCTCTCCTGCAGGCACTCCCATATCATGTTTTAGAGCAGTGAAAGGCAACCTTTTTCAAGTTGCGGCACACTAAGTCCAAAAATTTTCTTCCACGGCGCACCTAAGGGACTGCCCATAAATAAAGTTGTGATGACACAATCTATGGACAATCACCAATAAAAACAGTTAATTTTACAAGTTTGAAAGACATTTTATTAATAAAGGAATCAAAGGATAAATTTTAAATTTAATTAATGTGAACGTTGAGATTGTTTTTCAGCACATATGAGACGGATGTGAGGATCAATTTTCGAAAGACAGACGCGCACTTCCTTGTTGATCATTTGAAGTCTCTCATGTTTCTTAGACTTCATTTCCGTAAGTGTTCCTTTATCTGTTTTTCCAACATAAAATTTTTTTTTTTTTAAACATTATCTTTTTAATCAACCAAAAGTTCAAAAACACTAGCAATTTTAAATATTTTACAAAAGTTTTCGCGGCGCCCCTACAAAATTCCGCGGCACACTGCACCGGTTTCCCGACAATGTTTTAGAGCATCAGCTCACCTGCAGGCACTGGTATATAATGTTTTAGAGCATCATTTTTCCTTTAAAATTGATTTTTTTGGGGGGTTTTGGGCGTGTTTTTGTCAGTCTGTAAAAGTGGCGTACAACTCGGACAAACTGGTTCCCAGCAGCGACTTGGGAGTCCAAGATGCATCCAGACATCGTCCCCATGCTGTTCCCGGACCATTTGGGTGGTGTTTCTGTCACTTTCTGACCTTTTCCAATGGACCAGGCACCCTCCCCTCTTCAGAGCAGGGGGTGCCTGGTTGTCTCCCATTGACTTACATTATACTCGGGTGCTTGGTAGAGCACAAGAACATCGCGATGTGTTTGGACCAAACACCCGAACACTTTGGTGCTCGCTCATCACTAGGGAATAGTAAAACAAAAAAAACTACACTATAATAAAGACCACCTAAAAAGGGTGTTTTTAGTCATAAAGTAGGTTTTGCAAGTAGAGTTTATTGCGCTGTACTGAAATAAAAATGCAGCTGGCAGTTTACCACCACTTACCATGTCTGATACGTGAGCAGGTTCAGTACAAGTCTAGCCGTATTTCAAATATTCTCTGCATTAAAAGACTATGTGAGCTGAAGGACTAAATAAAAATGTTTGCAATTAAATTAGCAAGACTGAAATACAAATGCACTCACCTTATCTTTGGAGTTAAGGACTACAGCCTGTGTGTGTGGAACTCTGACCACATGGTGGTCAAATCCAGCAGTGGGAAGCCAAACTCTTGCTGGGAGCTTGTGGTTTAGTAAGGATAATTCTGATATGAGACGCTGGGTCTTCTGCTCCTTTGTAGGCAGGGTAGCTAGTCGCTTCCCAATGCCCATCAGAGACTTGATAAATTCCCTCTGTGGGGCTAAGCGAACTGGCTGCTATAGAGGAGAAAAAAAAAAGACAGAGAATGAGATAGGCATACCAACTAGTCTAGTCACCCATTTATCTAATCATTTTTCTAACCTATTTATGGTTGCTTAAAAACAAGCATAAAAACATGAGTTTTCATTCCAACTATAATCTTCTATTATAGTTTCTTCTTCCTTTACTCTTGTCAAATATTTACCAAAATGTTTCTTTTGAACTACATTTTCTAGGCTTCCAAATATAAAACACGACAGTTAAAATAATATGTAATTGACACAAACACATTTTCATTAGTAATCACACATACTGTATGTGTTAATAAATCCCCACATCAAAATCTGAGATGCCCAAAACTAGACTTATCCCTGGTTTCTTTTGAGGTTAATGCTTTGTCACTTGCTTCTAATCATTTAAATACTGACCTAAACAATTTTTAAGGCAAAACTTGCATGACAAAAACATTTTTTTTAAAAAGGACTTGCAGAAAAACAGTTTAATTGTGCAGCTCAGAACAAGCATGTCATTCAGAATAGAGTAAATCTATCTATAAAACTGTAATTAAGCAAAACATTAATCTGTGTTAAAGTTTCACAGAGAGTAATATCAATAAATATGGATGAAGATTGAATACATTGTTGGACAACAACAGTAATGACAAATGCAAATTCATTTTGAACAATGAGACCTAATGAAATAAAACATTAACAAAAATGTATAATTCAGTTTAAAATCATCAAAAATGATTTCCAGTCTAACATTAAAAGAATACAATTTATAATAATAAAAAATTCAGTCAGGAATACAATTCTAGAGCCCACTACCAGCAAGACACTCCAATACTTCCAGCAAAGCATATTAGCACTAAAAGAATAATGAAGACACAGAATGAAAGAAACTTCCAAATCCATAGTAGTTTCAAGAACAAAGGAAATGATCCAAATAATAACAACTTCACTTTTGAAGCCCAACATGCATAATAGTGAAGAGAAATTCTGTAAATACATTAAAAAATGCCAGGAGTAAGTTAATTGAAGAAAAAGGCACAACACAGTCTATCTGAGGTATAAAACTCAATATTTCACATATACACAGATCCTCATAATGAAATTAAATGGTTAGGATTAAAAAAAAAAAAAAAAAACAAACGCACACACACAAACCTGGCAGTGTTAAACACATACAGTGATGTTGCATCAATAACACGTATGAGCAGTTTAAACAATAGCCTCTCCAGTGGATACATATTCCTGTGAAAGCAAGACAAGCAAGAAAGCAGAGTGAAAGAAGGTGGAATGGTGATGCTGCATATACCATGGACTGCAAAAGTCAAGAAATCAGTAAATATTTGATCAATTCAATATTACCCTTTGGGCCAACAAGAATATTTATCTTCCAAATATACCAACTGCATAAACAATCATTGGGGCCAGGCAAAAATAAGTTAGCAATTCTATGTAAAAGCTTGCCTCTGACCTGGAGGAGGTAATTATAGTTCAAAAGAAAAAGAAAAGATATCACAGAGAAAACATTTAAATTCCACAAAGAGGGCAACAACAATGGTCCAAATGGTGTGAGGTAGCATGTTACCTAATACTATATGAGTCTAATTCTGATGCTTTGAGAAATCAGCTAGGCTCATGTAAAGCTGCTAAAGTATTAATGGAACAAAAATCCATATACCACTTCTAAAATTCACCAACATCAGCAATCTTTTAACATTATTTGGGCAAACTACAGTACTCCTCTTTTGCTGTAATATACTTTAATTGAAACAATTATAGCCAAATGCTCATGGTTTATAAATTGAAGACTCAATGCTGTGTTTCTGATACTTCAACAAACAACTGTGACATAACCTCTCAAGGACAGACCTTCACAAAAATGGAATATGTGTATTGTAGTTTACAGTATTCACTTTCTACAATAGTCAAAACAGAGTAAGAAACCTCAATTTTGAGTAAATATTTAACACTTTATAATGCCATACATGTATATAAAACTTTTTTAAGAGTCAGTAGTTTTCAAAGGCATCCATAAACTAATAAAACAGTCATGCACAGACTTGCAGCTCCATTGAAATTGAGGCTTTGTAGGTCTGGTGCGAATCACCAGTACAAATATTTTTACTGCCATTAAGGAGTAGCACAAACCGATCTTCGAGTCTTGGCTGACTTTTTTTAGTGTGCCGCATAACACTTTTGAACTGCTGCTCAGCTGTTATTATGCCGTTGGTTCCCCCTCCCATGCAGCAGTTTGGAAGTGTCACGCAGCTCTGCTCTGAAATACCATGGTGGAACCACTTGCCGTTAGTGTGATTGTGGTTCACAGCAATCAACTGATATTTAATAGGAGGCCCCCCAACACCCCCCACATTCATCGTTCAGATCTGCTGTAAAAGGAAAGCACCATCATCTATGATTCAAACCTGCTCATCTATACTAATAAACGGCAAAGCCCTCCCTCACTCACTCACTGACTGACTGACTGACTGACTGACTGACTGACTGACTGACTGACTGACTCATCACTAATTCTCCAACTTCCCGTGTAGGTAGAAGGCTGAAATTTGGCAGGCTTATTCCTTACAGCTTCCTTACAAAAGTTGGGCAGGTTTCATTTCGAAATTCTACACGTAATGGTCATAACTGGAAGGTATTTTTCTCCATTTACTGTAATGGAGTTGAGCTTGACCGCCGTGGGGGCGGAGTTTCGTGTGACATCATTACGCCGCCCACGTAATCACGTGAACTGACTGTCAACGCACTATGTAGAAAACCAGGAAGAGCTCCAAAATACGCTGAACAAAACATGCATTATATAATTGAGAAGGCAGCGAAACATTAAGAAGCGAGCGAGTGACATACTACCATATTCATCAGTACAGCTACTTCGGAAACAAAGCGAGGTATAAACCTAAACTTTAAATTAACTTAATAGACAGGCTGCCGCTGGTGCTTTTCGTGCCCATGGGTAATGCGGGATACAAGTTTAATGAGAGGACGCAGGATATAAACGAGAGTTTTGATCACTTTGTAACTAAGTTAAAATTGCAGGTGAAGGGGTGTGCTTATGCAAATTCCGAGAGACTGTGTTTGTGGGGGATTGACAGTTAAGGCGGGTGGGGGAGTCACGTCATCATCTCCCCTCCCATTTACCTCATTTCGCTCTGAGCTGAGCTCCGCGGCTAACGCCGTCTTCCGAAGCAACTTCGTCACACTGCCACTAAATACAGAGAAATCCACAACTTAATACACGCTCTGTCTCTAGACTTTCTCCACACTGAATCCTCCAGGCACTACTTACAAAAGGTTACATTGACAATCGTGTTACGTTATTTTTAAAATGTTTAATTTTCTTAGCACAAGCACAGCTGAGAAGCTTCGATGCATGTGCTCCATAACGCGTTAAAAAATAATGCATTTAATCACACTTTGCATTACAATCAAAGGGGAACTTTTGTCAATGCATGATTTCCTGGTACACCGATAACATTGATCAGCGCATCCCAATTCATTTTAGCCTCGCACCACCTTGGTTTGAGAAGAAGTATGAAAAGATACGAGGTTAACACACAAAAACAGATCACCAATTCAAGCTTTATGAATAATCGATTCGCCATCAATAATTGTTTTGGTAAAGCCATACTCAGTGTAATCCTCCTTCCATTTTATAATTTTTCCGCCACTAGCCATGATTAAATGAACGGTAAAAAAGTAAGAGCGAAGCGAGGGTGACTTATTTAGGCAGGCATGTATATGACAGCAACACTCATGACAATCATGTTACGTTATTATTAAAATGTTTCCTTTTCTTTTTCATTACTTCTTTAACCCATTACTTCTCCGCTGCGAGGCGCGGGTATTTTGTATATGAATGACCTCCAAAGAGCGCGGAGACTTTTGATCATGTGAACGTGTCTGCAATAACTGGCGTCTCCTGCCCAGCCAAAGTCGAGCAGCCGGCGCGCGCGCATAGCTGTGCCGGCCTTTCACACGCTGACTGCGCTTCTGCGGCAAAATAATATTAAGGCGCTTCGCACTTTATTTTGCACGTATACGATTATGAGGTCGTCAGCTCTTATGAAGACACGCACAGGAGTGAAGGACTGACAGTGCCATCACAGCCGATTAATAGCTGGGACGTCTCACCAGTCTGCACAAGACCCACCGCGACTGTCCCCAAAAGGCGCTCATATCGTCAGCGAACACATCTCTCTATACTATATAAAAGAAAAGAAAAAGGCAACTTTCCTTTCTTTACACCTTTTTTCCGTTTATCCCAAACCAAAGCCTTTCTCTCTTAACACTGCAGAGGACATAAAACTAATTTTCTTTAATTGCTGGTAAGGCACATTATTAGAGGCAGAAATTTGGACTTTCACATAGAAAATGTAATTTCTATACCACAGCCGTCATGTAGCGCCTTTCAAAAGGGATCTACTACCGAGAGATGATCCATATACATTTTAGCTGCTGTTAGTACTACTTACCTCTTCTGTTATACCGTCTTTAAAATGTAGTTTACCCGCAACCACTCCAGTAGTGCTCAATGTACCTTTACTTCTTAAAACGTTAATGTTTTACTGTTTAATAACTTATAGACTACATTTTATTATTTTTCCCTTGCACTCAGTGATCAAAGCTATACACACACATATAGACACATACATATAACATCATACCCAGGAAAAAAAATGCAGGTTAAGGGCCTTGCACAAAGGCCCAACAGAGTGGAATCACTTCTTGTATTCACAGGATTTGAACCAGCAATGCTTATTTTACTGCAGTAAAAATATGTCAGTTACTTAAAAATCCAAGATTTACATTATTTTTATTTATTTATTTTTTTTAAATACTAAAAAGAACTTTCCATGACTTCAGACCTTTGCTGCATTTGCTTGAAATAAGGCAGGCAGTGCAAACAATGCTTGACACATAGGTGCCAAAATTTTAAATAATTCTACACATGTTTTTAGCTGTGTATTATATCAAAGTGGCAGTTTGGTAATCACAAAATGTGTTATACAGCATTTTAAAGGGGCAGGGGCCCAAGCACAGACACACTAGTCAGGGGTTTGCAGACACCAGTCCATGAACAGTCGTATACAGTTCCGCAAGAAATGGTTGGATCTACTATTTAATTATGTATTTTACTTGCTACATGTGGTCTTCGGGACAAAATACAACCTGAGACTCCCTAGCAATTTGACTATTTTGGTGAACTTGCAGAGGCATCAGCTAAGTGGGCCAGGACAGGTCGGATCTTATCCGAGACTGACATATAGTCAAGTGCAGTTGTGGTAAAAAATTGAGCGGGAAAGGCTGGAACATATGGTTGCTCATTGCGTGAATGTACAACATGCATGTACCACAAAGCTGAGTTTGTCTGCTTGGGTTAAATAAGTGAGATGCATGCAAGTGGTAGGAAAAATGTAAAAATGCAGGCATGCACCACCTAGTGACGCTGGTTGAGCATGAGTAGAGTGACTGCTCCATAAGCATGTGCACACACGCTCTACACACACGCACACAGGTCTTTCGTTTAAATAGGTCTAATATTGTCAAACAACAAATGTACATAAATTTTATTGGAAATTGTAATATACTGTTCTGCTTTAAAGTATCTTCACAAACAGGAGGTACATTCCACAAAAAAGGAAATGAAAATTAAAATTCTGAAATGTAGTACAAGGGTGTTGTACCATGTTAGCCATTATAAATGTAGTGAGAAGTCAAACAAAATGACACCTTTTACTGGCTTACTAAAAAGATTACAATATTCAAGCTTTTGAGGAGGCTCAGGCCCCTTCTTCAGACAAGATGAAGAAGGGGCCTGAGTTGCCTCAAAAGCTTGCATATTGTAATCTTTTTAGTTAGCCAATAAAAGGTGTCATTTTGCTTGACTTCTCACTAAATTCTAAAATGAAAATGCAGTTTCTCTTTTGCAAATTCAAGTCTGGGCACAAAAATGCTGCAAAAATTAAAATGAAATATCACTATTTGCACTTTCATTTAAAAAGTACACACATAAGAATGCTGATAAAATTAAAAATAAACACTTGCAATTTCATTTTCAGCCTGAACTGCAGTGAAGCTGCAAAAATGAAAAGTAAAAAGCATTTCCACTTTGCATTTTCATTTTCAAGTTCTCAACATGCAAATAGAGCAAGTTAATGGCCGTGGCTTTATACCTCTATTCCCCACAATTCTTTCACCTAGCTGTAGAGCCACTTTGATCGATACATTATTTCTTATTTTGACTGTTTAATTCATGTGATTTTGATCTTTTCACCCCTGTACTACAAGCTTCACAACAAAACAGTCTCGCAAAATCTGAAGACTTGTAGCTCTGACGTAATTAATGTGCAATTTAATTACAATATTTAACATGACAGAAATAGGCCTTTATTATGGCATAATTTACATTTATTTACATTGAAGTAGAAACAGGACACTTTGTATTTTTGTGGTATTATACTGTAGCATCAGCATAGACTACCACAACGGCTAAATTCCATGCTCTTTACTGGTGGCTTGCTATCCTTAAAAGGACTGCTTCCCTTTGGCTGCACTAGTTTGAAAAGCCTGTGCGATCATGCAGAGTTTCCGTTTTTAAAGGCGCTCTTGCTATTGATACAATGCCAGCTCAGTCTTTTGATGACTCATCCCTAGTTGATGTAACTTGTCCCGTGCTGTTGCATAGCACTCACTTCAAAGTCACTGTCCCCAGTGGCCACTTCCAACTCCTTGCAATGGCACACAAACTCATCTTAATGGCTGACGGTCTACCATCCTTCTTCAGTCATGCAGCTGGTGTTGAAGTCACATCAGCAGGGTTTAGGAGTGCTGTGTGTCAGATGGTGCAGCAGAGATGTTGCATGATGCACTGGTAGGTGGCACAACTGGGATGTTAAGTGTTATGCTGGTATGTTCAATGCTGATCACCTGTAGGCAAGAAGGCAAACTTCCTGGTGTGAAGATGCAGATGTACAGGTGTGGATCTCAGCTTTGAGGCTCTCCCTTCACCACAGCTTCACAACGTCTCTATGATCTGCTGTGTCCTTTGCTTTCATATTTTTACCACTGGCCTCCCTACTTCTCACAGCTCACTTGGGGTCAATGGCAGATCAATCTACCACATTTTTCTCCAGTTTCACGAGCCTGAAGCTCCACCACTGGCCTCGCACCTGATAAAACAGACCATAGCAGATGCAGAAGCAGTGGTGGAGATGCCCAGGTGTCAGTCTCTCAGCTGTCTCTATCCCTGTACTGATGCTGCAAATGGCACTCCAGGTTACAGATCTGAGTCTCAAGGCTCTCCAGTACCTCCGCTGGCACCAGTGTTTATTTGCCTTTTACTTTTCATTTTTGCAGCTTCATTGAGGTTCAAGCTGAAAATGAAATTGCAAATGGGGTTATTTCATTTTAATTTTTCAGCATTCTTGCATGCAGACTTCAAAAATGAAATTGCAAAAGAGAGCTTGCTCGCTCCTGCACTAGTTGGAATTTTTATGAAACTTTGACATGTTTGCCTTTTCTATTAGCTCCTTTATTGCTGACACTAAAGCTACTTACTTGCCTGATGAAATTCCACTTCATATTATGAGCAACTAATCTCTTGGTAAGGGGTGGGGGGTTGGATTTCCCTCTTTCACCCTATGAAGGTGAATTTTGTTTTTGTTTTTTTTTTTTTTTTTTTAACTGGCACACAGCAAAATATTGGCAGAAGTTGGCGATGGGCTTATTTAATAAAACATGCTGGACAGTGAAAACTGCAGTTTTTCATACAAGACAAAAAAAATTAAAGTAAAATAATGCATTGTTTCTAACACATTACATTTTCAATAAGCAAATATATAACATGTTCAGCTACTTTTTTTGGTAAAGAGTAATGTAACTAATGTAATTATTTTTAAAAGAAATATTCCCCAACACTGGTGTTTGCAAATGTTAAACATTAACAATGGTAGACACAACACTATAGCATTTTATTATGCTACTGTATAGTTGTGAGCTGCAACAAAAGCTACACAGTATTGTGCAAGACCCAAGAAGTAGTGTTACCAGTTTGTCTTAGACATGCAGATTTAACTTTGCATCTTTCAAACTACTATGGATCACTTCAAAGATTTGCTTGCTCCAGGCACATCATTAACATCCAAGCTATAGTTCACTTTACCACAGACAAATTATAAGGCAACAGCTCAATAGTTACCATAGCTCAAAGTGGAAAATCCACACCACCTGTCAACTATTTTATATATATTTATATTCAGTCTCCTTCACAATTATTGGCCCCTCTGGTAAAGGTGAGTAAAAAGGGTTACTAAAAGAAAAATAAATCACCTTTGGTGATTTATTGTGTAAATACTGTGATCTCACACTGTATAGAATGACAGAAATTCAACCTATAATTAAAGTAAACGTATTCTGTGAAAAAAATAATCCTAATCAAGAAATAACAATTTTTAATAAAACCACATGTGTCATAATTATTGGCACCACTATAAATTCATATGAACTGTAACTGAAGCTTTTGTTTTAATTTTTATCTTACATATGAGTTGATCAGAGCAAGATGAAACTTTCAACCAATAATCTATGACTTCCTGTTTCACTGGGGTATATACATGAAGTGGTACAGTGTCAAATTCCCTTATTCATTTATCAACATGGAAAAGATAAGACAACACACAATTCAAATGACAGAAAAGTGTGTTTACCTTTAAAATTCAGGACATAGCTATATGAAAATTATTTTCGCCTGAAATGTCCATATCTACAGTCAGGGCAACAATTAAAAAGTTCAAATCAAGTGGAAGTGTTACCAGTTTGCCAGGTAGAGGACCCAAGATCATTCTGCCATCACATACAGTGAGCACAATGGTAAGATAGAGAGAAGTTAGGAGCATGCAGTAATGCAGCACATTGCATCACCCACCATATGACAAACCAACTCAGGATCCCAGATTAGGACCCGAGTGCAGCCATGCAACGGGTGACATCTCAGCACCACACCAGTTCAGATGGAGTGGAACCAGTGTGAGTTTTTTTTTTTTTTTTTTTTTTTTTTAAATGGTGGCTGCAGTGCCAATTCTGCCACCAACCCCGAGGTTTTTCCCTGCAGGTTGGAGGGTAAGATAGGTATAAAAAAAAAAATCCCATCTTGCGGTCTCCAAGTTTCCAATAGTAACAGCAGACACCACATCCATGCCAAGACATTTAGAAGGCATGCCAGAAAAAAAGCCTTTTTCCTGTCATTAAACCACAAATGCAAGTGCCTGGAATTTGCTGAATACTACAGGAACTTTGATTGGAACCATGTTCTATGTTCACACAAAATTAAAATATAGCTGTTTGACTATATTGGGTGGGTTTGATGTAAAAAGGATGGCTATACTGAAAAACGGCCCAGAGAACCTTGCTATGGAACATGGCATCATGGACTCCATAAAATACCACAACATTTTAAATTTAAATCTGGCTGCCACTTGCAAAACTCTAAAACTGGGTCATTTTTGGATCTTCCAGCAAGACAACGATGAAAAACGTGTCCTAATCAACAAAAAAAGGGGTAAAAGGAACACAAAATCAAGATTCTGCCATGACTGTCTTAGACCCCACATCTAAACCCCACTGAAAACCTGTAGCATGAAGATGAGTGTACCCAAGAGAGGACCTAGAACCCAGGACGATCTGGAAAGATTCTGTAAAGAGGAATGGCCTCATTTTCCCTTCACTGTATTCTCCAACCTTATAACATATTAAAGGAGAAGACTCTGTGAACTTTTATTGGCAAAGGGAGGTTGTACAATAACTGTGGCATGTGTGGTTTTGCTCAAAATGGCTATTTCTTGATGAAATACTTCAGTTAAATGCTTGCTTTTTATCATTTATTTTAGATTGAGATTACCTTCTTTACTTATCTTAACCTGAGTGCCAATAATTGTGAACTATATATAACCAAGGTGGTTTCATGACAAAGTTTATCCATGGTAAATTGTGGAATGCTATAGAAGAAATACCACAAGTGAAAGAGAAGCCGCCCAGCCAGCCACCAAAATACCAATTCAGATTACAAAAATCAGTGAAGACTTACTGAACAGAACGCTTTATCAAGACTTTCTGTGCTGGAAGACAATTCCTGGGAAAAGGGGAGAAGGTTACAGGACAACAGAAGATGAAAGTAGAGAGCAAAACAAGGAAAAAAAATAAGTGCATATTAGTCAAAAGTGCTGCAATACGACCATCTACAGGGCCAGTTTCCCAGAGGAAGAAGGTAATGTTTCAAGTTATATATCCTCACGTAAAGACTTGAATTTAATCACTTTGTATGTTTGGATTTTGGTTCATGTTAGGGAAACTAAAAAGGTAGTTTTTGGTTCAGTTATATATTACATTTAAAAACAGGTATACTTTAAAATGTGTACACAAGGTTGGTACACTATGGCAGGGAAATTATACGCAGTTACTGATTTTCTATTAAGTGGCTGGACAGTAGCCTCTCTCTGAAACTGTTCCTATCAATTCAGGTTGCTTCTTTGACTTGTGCAAATTGCAAGTATATCTCGGCTCTGTAATTTCTTTTTTAATTCTTTTATTTTCAGTATGTACTCTTTAACTACACAAATGAAGAGGTCTAACCCTGCAAAGAAAGATGAAAGGCAGGAGTCAATCCAGAGTATTAGTTTCTAACATGGGGAACATACAAGCTCCACAAATACAGTATCCCAGTCACCAATTCAACACTTTCAAATACAGTAGATAAACTAAGTGTTAATGCCACCTTAACACACATATATAAAATATAATGCCTGTCTGTATGTTCCCAATAAAATCCTACATCCTTTGAATGACAGACTACTTTGGAACTCAAAATTTTGACCCTGGGTGTCCCAGTAGGTATTTTTATCTTTATGTGCTACAGTTTACAAACCAGTGCCAGATTGCTGGCTCAAAGCAAATGAAACATCCAAACAGACTGAAGCCAACCTACCAGACAAAATGACCAGAGGTTAACATTACTTACTCCTGCAACGGTGCATGCTGCTTCTATGTATTGCAATATAAAAAGGAGCATTGTGCACGTTTGCAGGGGGTATTGGGTGAGATTTGACAAAGAGAGGAATTAGAGCACAACACAAAGGAAAAGTTGTTTTACTCCTATTTTCTCAGCTTTTTTTCATAATTCTTGGACTCAAGCAGTAGAAGGGAATGTGGACAAAACTAATGTCTGAACCAATTTTTTTTTTTCTTGTAGATGTTCCCTCACACTGCCACATTCTTCCAGTGACCAGTATTCCCACACCATCACTCCTACATCAACAGGAATTGCAATTAGCGAGTCCACCTCTGACCATCAGTTGGGCTATCCATAACCGAAGACCCTGTAAGGAGACGACTGAGGTAGCTACACACAAGAAAAGCTGTGGGACAAGATGTAGTTAGTTCTTGAATTCTTAAGGCCCATCATAACCAACTTTGTGGTGTCCTCTGTTACCTTTTCAGTCTGTCCCTAAAGCTCCAGAAAGTGCCTCTGCTGTGGAAAACATCCTGTATTGTTCCTGTTCCAAAGAAGGCAGGCACCTCTTCAATTAATTAATATAGACCAAAGGCACTGGTGTCTCACATCATGAAAACCTTTGAGAGACTGGTCCTGGAACATATAAGTCTTCTTGTGATATACTAACCTGATCCACTGCAGTTTGTCTATCAGACAAAGATTGGATTGGATGATGCAGTTATCTATATGCTCCACAAAGCTTATCCTCACCTGGACAAAGCTGGCAGTTCTATGAGGATTACATTTTTTAATTTCTCCAGTGTTTTCAATATCGTCCAGCCATCCATGTTAAGAAGTAAGCTCAGAGATATACATGCGAATGAGTGTATGGAGTACTGGATAATGGAGTATCTGTTGGGCAGACTGCAGTTTGACAGGCTTAATTAATGTGCTTCTGATATGGATTTGAGCAACACTGGAGAACAACATGGAACAGTCCTATTTCCTTTTCTATTTACTCTGTACACCTCAGTCTAGGATATAACACTAGGTCATATCACTTGCAAAATTCTCAGATGTTTCTGTACTTACGGGGTTGTATTGATAAGGGGGATGAAAAAGAGAACAGGAGTCAGGTGGAGAACTTTGTTTCTTGGAACAAATTGTCGGCATCTTAACATCAGCAAATCCAAGGAACATGCTATTGACTTTCGCCACACCAGAAAGCTTCTATGTTCGGTCATTATTCAGGAAGTGGATGTTGAGGTGGTGCACTTCTACACGTAATTCGGGGTCCACATCAATGACCAGTTGGGTTAATCTCATAACACAGAAAAACTATGTAAGAACTACATATGAAAGGACAGAGCAGGCTCTATTTCCTTAGGAAACTGTATTCCTCTAATGTGGGAAGCGACACCCTTCTCATCTTCTAGAGATAAAATGGCTAATTAAAAGGATAGGCTCAGTTACGGGACACACTCAGCAACACAACTGCATAATACATCACTGTGACTAGCAAGTCAAACTTTCTTTCTTTTTAGTCATTATATATACACAGGTATTTATTTATATATTTATGTATTTATTTAAAGAGCTTCTACAAAAAGCCAAATTTCCCCCTGGGGACAAAAAAAGTTCTACCTACCTCTCTATCTATAATTTAAGTTCTACAAACTGTCCACCTTGAACCAAGAGAATGAGGCAGACATGACAGTGTTCAGGTTTACAACCCAGCAAGTAGTTACAACAATTCCTGAATTAAATCTGACACAAAAAGGACATTTTTTTTAAAGCAGGGACATTTGATAGATACTGTAGGTAGTGTGAACAACAGATAGGACAGCTAGCAATAACAACAGGGTCATCGTTTTAAAACCTATTCTATAAACATACCGGGCAATGCCTGGTGCTTTGGCTAGTCTTTAATAAAACTTGTACTTAACATTACACATCAGTGTAAACTATTTTAAACCATTCCATTAGGAGTATATATTCAATCCGAGTCCATTTTTACTCATCCGAACATTAAATCTGACAGATGCCACATAACTGGCAAAGGTGAAATGATCTTTTCTTGTAATATGCTGTAGGCTTATATGCTGATTAGAGGCAACACAACAGTTTCCATTTATTAAAACATCCTATTCATGGGTAACAAAGGGAAGTGTCTAATTGCACTTCAGTGTCCTTTATCATGCTGCAAAGCATATACATGTTGTTAATCACAAGCTGGGCCTCATCTCTTTCACATGACAGTACCCAGCTATTAACACTGACATGACTCCTTATGACTGTCATGCAGAGGCAACTTTTAAATTAAAAACAAAAAAAATCTTAATTTAACTAGATTTCATTCTATTTGTTTTTGCACACCAAAACTCATTTTTCTGTTTACTAAGGGTATTGAGAATCACTATAAAGCATTAAGAAAAACATAAAGACAGCCTTCTATAAGCAGTTATCAAGCAAAAAAGTCTAGTGCCTCAGAGTAACAGGCTCAAAATTCTCAGAATGATAAAAATGAATAAAAGCATTTTATCAATTTTCCTAACTTAGCAAACTACTCTTAACTTCATCAGGATTTAGGAGAGATAGTGAGTTGTCCTAACTTGCTAGGAACTGTCAGAAGACAGCATTCAGGCAGAGATCAGCATGAAAATACTGGGAAAGGAGAAATGTTTTAGAAACGTTAGACAGCAAAAAACTAGGAAAAAGATACTCATTTGACAGAGATGGAACAGTATTCATAGCAAATGTTGTATACTAAATAATCAACCCATTAACGAGGAAAAGCCCATGCACTGTCAGCCAAAGTGTAAGTATTTGTAATGTTATTTTTTTGGCCACAGGGAAAACAGAATTTTGCAAAAGTGATGCTTTGAGCATATCAAAATTAAAAATTTCTTGAAATTTGCACCAAACTATGAACGCCCTTACAAAACATGAAGCAATACACTGATTTATACAATTGCCCGCAACAATGTGAGTTAATGTTAAAGCAAGTTGCATTTCTGCACATTGGTATGAACATGTAAACCACTGCCCCAAGTGTGCATGAACACATACATGTGAACTGTAAACAAAATCACAGTATCAGCACACTGGTGGTCATGGGTGCAAACTGTACTGTAGTAGTTAGTATATGACCCTGATAAGTGAAGCAGGATAAGTGAATTATAGAGAAATGTCAGGTATGCAGAGCTTTGGATTCTGCAAACCCCTGGAACATTCTTATTTCATTTTACAAGCATTGGAAAAGTTCAAGAAGGCAGGTGGAGACTCTCACGGCACTGGATAAATAGAGTCAAGCAGATGATAAGAGCGATCATGGAGAGAGAGACACAGCACACCACTTCAGAAAGAGTATAAGAATAGCTGTTACTAATTTCAGCAACTGTTCCTTTATGACGTATTTCCCTTTACCATAACATTGGGATTTATTTTAAAGTATGGTTGTGGATCATCCATTCATCCATTTTCTAAACCTGCTTTATCCAAAGCAGGGTCACAGGGATGATGGAGCCTATCCCAGCAAGTATCGGGAGCAAAGCAGGAACAATCCAGGAAACATTCATTTTATAAAAAGGCCCGTTATTGGGCTTTACTCTCATTTGATGTATGTGTCTTGGTCTTTTCATTTCAGTACTTGCTACAGTATCATTCTTTAGGCTGTTACAAAGTAGTAACAATTACGTAGCTTAGTGCAATATCCTACTTTACGTTTTCTTTCTTCTACTACTACAATTTTCAGCTCGGGTGTCGTGAAGATATTCATTCTCAAACTAACTCTCACTCATAGCTGGAAGTAGGTGTAGGTGTAAATATTTCTCATGTCCTACTTAAGGTAGGATAAATTCTTATCTTAATGTAACTTTTAGTGCAATTAATTACTAGAAGTAATTCTGAGACACTTGATAAATACAGACCCAGGTCTGAAAAACATGATCAATTACCAGTAAAAAAAAAAAAAAGCTCCAACAAAATAATTATATAAAGTCATATGAAAATTTATGTAAACCACGTGGAAAATTGTTGACTTTTTTAACATATTTGAACAAACAGTACATCTTCAGTCAAACGTTACATTCAGATAAAGGTGATATAATGGAATACACACACAAGAAAAAATATGCCTTTTTCAAACACAATCACAATGTACTGACAATTTCAGATGCACTACATTTCAAAGGAATTAAATTCAGGGATTTGACTAAGCTACTCCATAATCCTTTGCTTCTTTTTGAGCTATTCCTTGGTGGATTTGCTAGTGTACTTCAGATAACTTACATGTTGAAAGGTCCAACTTCAACTTTTAAACAGATGGCCTCACATTCTCCTCAAGTAAACTTTGATATGATGCAGAATTAATAGTCGACTACAGGACTGCAAGCTGCCATGGCCCTGATGCAGTGTAGCAACCTCAAACCTTTACCTCCACCACATTTCATAGTGGCATAAGTTAGTCTGCACAAAATGTGCCTACTGTTTCTGTGGCTACTCAACTCTATCTTTGATTCTCTGTCCAGAGTACATTGTTCCAGTAAGCCTGCCCCTTGCTTATATATTCAATGGCACACTGTAGTCTTGTTCTTGTGTCCTTTTAGAACAGCAAAGGCATTTTCCTGGCACACCTCACATGTGGGTCAAATTTGTTCAGTCTTTGTGATTTTAGATGCATGCACTTTGACAACAACTTTGCAAGAGTTATCTGAAGATCCCGTAATAAAATTATGTAGTTCTTAGAGACTTCTTCAAGTCCTATACAAATTAGTAGTTATTTGAAATCTAAACCACTTGTAGGTGATTATTCCTTACTATGGAATGACCGATTTCAAATAATTTGATATTTTCAAATTCCTTGACAAAACCATAAGCATCCACAGTCTTCTTTCTGAGGGCCTCAGAGAGAGCTCTTTTGATCTTGGCATAATGACAAACAAACATGACAACAGCAAAAGGAACACCCGACCCCAGATTTGGGTGGTTTAAATAAGACAGGTTCCACCTGCATACTCACTATGGAGGTTCTAATCATTGACACCTATTTTAGAACACCTGATTCTAATTTTATGGTTTTGAAGTCATAAATGTAGGTAGGGATCTACTTATTTTTTTCATCTGACAAATCTGAAAGTTTATTAATTTAGACTGTGAAAATGAACACACCATGTCAATTGTACATGTCATTATTTCCAATAACATATTCATTTCCAAAAAAAGTTGTAACAATGGTAAAATGTAAATAAAAAATAGAATGTGGTAATTTGCAAATCATGAAAACCTTATATTTAATTGACAATAGTACAAGATCAACATCTGAAACATTGACACAGAAATTTTAGTGTTATTTGAAAAATATAAAATGCCATTTTGAATTTTATGTCCAAACACACTTTAACTAAAATATTGTTAAATAAGTCACTTGTGGAAAATGCTCAGTTGAAAAAAAAATGTAACAAGATCAGACGTATCCAAGCATTAGAACTAAAGACTGCAGAAATTAATATAAATGTGACAAAAGGAGGCACATTTCATATACTCGTTCAAGTTTAAGCACATTCCATTTTAGTTCACAAGATCGTTTTCCAGAAATTACTAACTTAATCATTTTTTAGTGAAAGCACATGTGTTTAGGACATTATGAGCATACGACTGGATAAATTTACATATGAATTAGGCAACATATGTAACATGAAATTATGGATGTTTTGATATAGTTGACCACCATTTTTTTGAAGTGAACAATATTGTGCCTTTTCACAATATAAAATATACAAATATTAACTGTAACAACAGCTTTAAAATACTGATGTTTCAATTAAGGAGTTACACAACTATCATTTAAGTAAACTAGTATATGTATTCATAAATATTAAAATAAAATTCAAGGCTTGAATTTTAATGTGTGGCAGAGATGGGGATCCCCCCCAGTATAAGAACAAATATGATGTTTAGAATCTTGGGGATATTTTAGCATAGAGTATATAAAGAAATAGATCATCATGGACTACTTGAATTATCTTAGCACATGCACATTCTGAATGTATTCTAATATTTCTTGTCCAGTACCCGAAAAATAATGCCTAACGTATGTACTAAATATAAACATTCAAACATTATTATATGTACTGGCGAATTAGCAAATTCCAACATAATTCTTGATAATTCCATTTAAGCACACTCTTTAAAGCTGTTTTTGTAGCAACAACATTTTAAAATCCAATTTGTCAGGTGTTTACAGGTCTCTGTTAACACAGTACATGTTGTATTAATAACAAGATGTTACTGGTCCTTCAAGGCACTGAAACAATAAATACATTTTATTTTGTTATTAACAAATGGAGCAATTCACGTAATCATGAAGACAAGCCACATAATTACTTCGTTTGAATCTCGCCTTAGTATTTTCTTGCTACAACTGCTGTTTGCACTAAATCTGTCATGCTCTGCATAGGATTTCTGGACAATTTTTGTAGTTTGTCAGGGTGCGGTATCGTGCTTAACGGGGCCACTGTCATCAGGGAAAATTGTTGCCATAGAGGGGTGTAAATGCTCTGCAATAATCTTTAGGTAGGTGGTATGTGACAAAGTAACATTCACATGAATGCCAGGACACAAGGGTTCCCAGCAGAACATTGCCCAGAGAACCACACTACTGCTGCCGACTTGTCTTCTTCCCATAGTGCATCCTGCTGCTATCTTTTCCTCAGGTGAAGAATGCACACACCACTGGCCATCCACAAAACCTAAAAGAAAACATGATTCATCAGACCAGGCCACCTTCTTCCACTGCACTATGGTCTAGTTCTGATGCTCATGTGCCCATTGAAGGCACCTTTTAACAGTGCACAGAGGTCAGGGATGGACACTCTAACCGTCTGTGGCTATGCAGCTCCAAACTCAGCAAGCTGTATGTGGTAGAAGGTCTGTGGCTCAGAAAAACTGGCCATTTTAGTACATAAATAATGAACACACTCACTCTGGGGGGGCAGGTAAAGGTGTGAGTGGTCTGCCGTAAACACACCTTGTCTCTGGGTTGGTGCGTGGCGGTCAGCTGTCTGTGCATTGCCTTGCTGGCATGTGCAGGCAGTCTCATTGCCTTATCACCACCACAGGGCGGCAATCAAGCAATTGCACCTGCAACAGCTCCCCAGCATATAAAAGGGGACTGCGTGTTAAAAAAAGTAAAAAAAAGAAGAGAGTCAAAAAGAGAGTGGAGATTAAAAGATGGGCAAAGAAGCAGACAGGAGAAAGAGAGGAAGCAAACTGGTGAACAGAGTGGAAGCAGATGAGCGGGAGTAGGAAGCAAGTGGCCATCGCTCAGGAGTGGGCTGTGGGTCACTCCTATTAAGCAGCTTTGGAAGCAGAAATGAGCATTATGGTCTGAAGGCGCTCCTGCTGGAAGGTGCCTTTGAGACTACGGCATAGGGCGTACAGAGCGCCAAAGTTGGGTGGAGCCTGGATTGGCATTGTTTCAGGCAGAGCCAGGCTCAGTGGTTGCCCATTGAAACCGTGGATTGGTGGCGGGGGACATGGGCATGATGAGATGAGTGTCTGTACCTGTTGGTCGATATCTCTCCGGGCAGTGAGGCCTGGATAAGATAAGTCGTAGAGACGTCAGTTTTAAGGGAAGGCACCAGTGCTTATGGATTTTAAAGTGAGTTTCCTGCACTGCATTGTTTTAATCTCATTTTTAACAGATTTTTCTGTTAATTGATTTTAACCTCCACTTTCACTTCACTTTATGGATTATTTATTTATCGACAGTTTTTTTTTTAATAAAAGCACTTGCACTTTTCACCATACCACTGCTTGGTGTGTTTTGTCCTCATCTGCCACGCTCATCCCAGTCATGACTATCAATGGTGTTGGGTTCAAGAGGCTCTCAAAAGTGAAGAGGGAGCAAGGAGCTGACCTGCACTGTCACACTGCGATGCAATGATATGTGTTGTGACACCTTTCTTTCAAGGCCAGCATTAAGATTATAATCAATTTGTGCCCCAGACACACA
>JANRMT010062854.1:24047079-24065368 GCA_026402145.1 Polypterus bichir lapradei | reverse complement strand
ACAACTGAATGATTTGATTTGTTATTGCTGAAAGGAACACATTTTATTTATATTTCCAGGTTTTGTTATGCAGCATGTTCATATTTGAATTTGTATAATTTTGACAGGATATATTTTTATGGAGAGCAAAATCTTTTGGGATATTTAAAATCTAAGTTTATTTTTTATATAAAATTACATAAGAGTAAAGAAATTTGAATGTTTGTTCTTTTAAAGTTTACTTTATTTCTAACTTGTATAATTTAGACAGCATATATTTTTATGGAGAGCAAAATATTATAAGTTGTTTAAGGTTTGAGTTGATTTATTCAAGAATAATATTCCTGTCTGTTTTTACCATTCCTACCAAAGATATTTCTGTCGACTAAATAAAAATTCCTTCTATTTAAAATTTAAATAGAACTTGAACAAATATGATAGTTCATAATATCCACGCAGACTTGCACGTAAGAGCGGGAGTCATCCGTTTTAACAAGCAGCGTATTGCACTGATACGAAATAGCTGTGTGTGTATATATGTAGATATGTATGTATATGTATATATATGTTTATATATGTGTGTGTGTATGTATATATATATATGTATTTGTGTGTATATATGTGTGTGTATGTATGTATGTGTGTATGTATATGTATGTGTATATATGTAGATATATATATGTATGTATATATGTGTGTGTGTATATATATGTGTATATGTATAGATATGTATATAAATATGTTTATGTGTGTGTGTAAATATATATATATATATATATATATATGACAGCAACACTCATCACTCACAACAGTGACAAAACAATTACATTGACAATCATGTTACGTTATTTTCAAAATGTTTCCTTTTCTTTTTCATTGCTTCTTTAACACACTACTTCTCCGCTGCGAAGCGCGGGTATTTTGCTAGTGCCTTCCTAAAAGGCAAGTTGAAAAGAAGGCAATAAGAAAATGAGGTAAATGTGTTAATTCTCAAATTGGCATTCCATATGAGACACAGATGTGCCAAAGTAAAAAAAAAAACATTCAGAGCGACTGTTGACTTTGAAATCACTGCTGAAGACTGATTTAATTCAAAGAATACACATCTCTTAAATGGGCATACATTAAAAGTTGTGTTAAAACTCTGTAAATACTATCCTCAATTATTCATCACCATCAATGACTTGATAATTATACTCTACACAAGTGTTTTTCCACTGGTGCAACATGGAAATAACTGTGTAGTGCCCCTGGGACCAGAACTGAGAGAGACAAGCTACTCAAGTGGTTGAGACCTGTCAGAGGAGGACGGGACTACTTGGAGAACCCAACATAAAAGCAGCTCCATGATCACTGTATTGCAGACACGGCACTTAGAGAGCACTTTAGCAGGCAGGTGACTTATATTGGGTCCATATGCAGGAGTGCACATTTGCCAGCAACTGTAGCTGAGCAGAGGGACAGTGGTCATACTTTGTCAAGTACCTCTGACCCCGGGTTACTGGAGTGAGGCAGAGATAGGACCGCCTGTATGAGTGGGCAAAGGGACGAGGCAGCTGGAAAATATATACAAAGAGGCTCACTAAGTGCTGTGTCTGTGAATGGCAATCTCCGAGCTGCTTTTGTTTTTTTGCTGGCCCCTGTACCACCCCTTTGGACAGTTTAGTACGTCTAAAAGATTTAATACTTTTTTGGTTGGTAGTATTGCAGTGTGCCTTGGGATTTTTTGGTTTGCAAAAAAGTGTGCTACAACAGAAAAAAAAATTGGAAAACACTGCTCTACTTACACCTTCGCTCCTAGCATGCTAAAAAAGATCCTTGTAGCTGCTATCTTGCTTAAAAGCTGACACTGTGCAATATTTGAGTGGCTATTTTGCATTCTTTTCATTAATTAGTGAAGATACTGCAAACTGGAATCATGGATAGGGATAATCATTACACTTCTATTTCATAGAATTTTGTCATTATATTAGGACAGTCAGCACTGTAAGCTACCTGGCACACCAGTGATTAAATACAGTGGTACTAGAGACTTATTTTGGTTTTAGTGCCACTCAAAGATAAGTAATGTAGCACTTATGTAATATGACATTGATTTCATCTTCTTACAGAAACATGAAATAAAAAAATAAGTAAAAAAAAAAGCAAACTTTTTATCTTCATAACTTTTCTCTAGCATTGCACCAGGACTGCCATAATTTATATTCCAACACCCCTGCACCTAAAATATAATTGGAGAAAATGAACTCCAGTGCTACATACTGAAATGTGATGTATCATTATGAACTATGTAATATGAAATTTTAAACGTTTGCATGAAATTTGTATTTTTTGAAGATAGTATATAAATACGGTACTGGATGTGTATATAGTTCTTTAGGTACACACTTTTTTGTATTAATGTTTCATAATGTTAAAAAAAAAAAAAAAAAAAAAAAAAAAAAAAGAAAAAGAAAATGCTGCCCTGACCAAAGCACCGCCTGAGGTATTTGCCTTACTGCCGGCCCTGGATGCAACAATATTTTTGTAAAACGTTAAACAGGCAATCATTAATCGCAAAAATTAAGCTGTTAACTTTCCCATGCCTAATATGTATATCTATATACAACTAACTACAATCACTACTACTATTACTACTATAATAACTACAAAATTATGGTCATTTGACATTGAAACTAAAATGGAAATTAAATTTACATAATCTGGGTGTGTTCTCTGCAGGCGGAAATACAGTAATAGTAGGAAAATAGCAGCTAGAGTCAATTCAGAATTCACTGAGTACAGATGAATCAGCCTCAGGGAAAAACAGAGACAAAATTTCATTTCATATTATCTGTCCATAATGTCTTGCACCAGGGTGTAAGAATAAACAAAGAATTAACTTCTCTCTGATTGACCTGGAAGCTGTTCTACTACTTAAACAAAAGCAGTAAGACCCTCACAAACCCTCCTCAGTGCACATTCAGTTCTGTCATGTGAAGAGAAAAAAAATGAAATACATCAGAAGAAGAGGCCCATAGAGTCCGCTTTTCAAAGATTACACTAAAAGACTACTCAAGTTCTCAAATTTTTCTTAATTTGGATTTTTTTTTCTGAATAATAAAGGTAGGTATTAACATTACATTATTTTTTAAAATTCTCCATACCTACCTCAACTTTAAGCAGTACATAAGCACCCTATTTTTGCTTGCAAAGCATAAAGCTAGTCCATATCACAAGGATGAAGTCAATGGCTGCAGCTATCAGCCAGATTGAACTTAGATGTGATTTACAGTTGAGAAGCAAATACATAACTATATTCCAGGAGTGATTATGACAAAGTCACCTTTCATTAGTCAAATCTTAATCATTTCAAGAATGCACATAAAAGCAGGGTATATCTTACTACAAAAATGAAGATGACATGCCATTTGGTTGTTAGCCATTGTTTTAAATACCTTTTAAAACTGCATAGAGTTAAACATAACTTTTTCTTTTTTTTTGGTTGGAATACACTTCCCAACGCACACACAAAACACTCAGATTTCACCCCAAAGCCTTTCTACTAGATTACATTAACAAAGTGCAAATTTAGATTAAGAAAATCTGAAGATACTTTGGCATTCAATATTTGTGTGTATGTTTGTGAATCAAGATGGGCACAAATAATAAATTATTGCATATAAAATGAAACCCTGTCCATCATTTTGGAATTAACACAACAATAACCGCATAATGAGGAAAACTTGACAACTGAAAATGCTGTGGGGTCTTGCACACTTAAACCTGCATTCTGACAATCTGCTGTTGACCTTTATACAAAGACTCCTACATATTGAGACAAAGCAGTCAGGAGAAGGATGATAAATTAATGGGGGTAATGACAAGTGTTACTGTGGAGATGTGTAAGTACAAAGAATGATGTCATAGCAAATCCAGAGAGAGAAGAGAAACAAACCACTGACACAGCAAGATTTCCAGGCCTGGTGCCAGGGGGAGGCTTTGAACGGCCTCTTCATTATCTTCGCCTCTAAACCCTGCAACTTGGTAACAGCCAAAACTTGACATTCTTCTGTTTTTTATTTCAACAGAAAGAAACAAGTTGCCCTTTAAAATTGTAGTCCTAGTCAACATTCAGCTCATTCAGTACAGCTTATCAGTCTGCAATAAATGTTCTACGCACTCATTTCATGATAATTATTTTAAACCACCATATTATAAGTGAAGCAGTAGTAAAAAGGGTAATAACAAAGAATGCAAATTTTGCTTGTTTAGAAAAGACACATATTATGGAAGGTTTTATGGCTGAACATTTCTCATAAAAATGTTTTTTTAAAACAAGTGCTGTACTTGTAGTTAAGGAATTTAAGACTTCTTATCATGTGCATATTTCTACAAGACACTCCTAATTTGCAAAATCAGTATCTGTATCTGGCATCAAGAAAGGAAAGAAATTAAGATGACAAAATGTTTAAGAAATTAAGATGGCAAAATGTTTATAACTACTGAAAATTCTTAATGAAGAGCTGGAACTAAAGCCCTATTGCACCAGACTGTTTAAAAATAAAGTTGAGATAAAAACAAATTAGAAATTATTCACACAAAACATATTCTCCTCAAGCTCTAAAATAATTTAAGCAAAATAAAGAAAAAAAAAAATGACAATGACTGAAAACTGAAATCCAGTTATTTGTAGGTGTTGAAAATATTTTATATATGTAGTAGTCGCATTGGAAAATCTCTCTTATTGTAATAACCACAGGCATTCTGCAGTGAACCAGGCTATGTCACAGTCGTGATTATACCCTTGCCCTGAAAATAAGTACTCAAGAAAACACAAACTAAAAGGTTACAACTCAGAAACTGTGCACCATGTTACTATTTCTCTTTAAAGAGGCCTTTAATTTTAGAGGGATTCTGTTCTTCCTAGTAAAGCAAAACTCACTGTACTAAAGAATAGGTCCTTACTTTACCTTATGGCATTTCTTATTGCGTACCACTAAACAACTACCAGAACCTTTTTAAATGTGAAAGAAAACAATATTCTGTTCTTTCATCAAAGCACTGAACAGTCCACATTTAGTGCTGGATCAAGTACTAGTAAGTAAAGAAATTACCAAAGAAACAGTGTGAAAGGCACCGAATTTAACCTATATATGACAGCAGACCACTTTGGCCATTTTCAGTTTTAAGGTATTGTAAATTGAAAAATCATGCACAACTGAAGTATAGGTTGCCTTAGAAAGGCTGAAATAAATGGAGATGGGAAGATTTTGCTTTCTGAATCAAAGTTTGTTCATCTACATTAAATGGGTTTGAAAATGGCATTATATATACTGTATAGCTAGGTAGATAGGTCCATAAATATTTGGACAGTGACACAATTTTCATAATTTTAGCTCTGTACACCACCTCAATGGATATGAAATTAAGCAATCAGCATGTGACTGAAGTGTAGACTTTCAGCTCTAATTTAAGAAGTTTACCAAAAATATCATATGAGCCATTTAGGAATGATAGCCATATTTATGTATACATATATATTTTTTCTTAAACAGCTTCTTGTCAAAACAGGGAAGATCAACAAATGAAAACTCATAGGATATGCTGAAGAAACACATGCTGAACAGTATACAGTATGCACAATGCCAAGCAATAAAGTAAAGACAAAAAAGACAGGTGATGAATATGCGCAAGCTTACCCCCCCCCCAAAGCATTATGGGCCAAAGTAATAAGAAGGACTAACATTAACATATTAAAAGAGAAGTTTTGCAATATATGAAAGAGAGGTTTTGCCTTAACCTGCAACAAAACTTCAAGCAAGACAAAATGTTCAATATAAACAAAGCTGTACCTGAGGAGTACACTGAAAAATGAATATTAGGTAAATCAACATTAATTAAATGACAGTCAGTATTTATAAAAAAAAACCAGAAAAATAATGACTAATTATAAATGTTTAGCTGTAACCTAAAATAAAATGAAGTATTAAAAAAATATCTAAGGTAACATCTACTAAGGATAAATAAACTTTTGGCTATTTGGTAAACTCAACCTTGATTACCTCATCCTGGTTTTCCACTTTAGGGTTGCTTGCTGTTCTTTTCAGGTTGTTGCTCAAGCTGATGCTGACTGTGGCATCTGATTTAGAGCGCTGATGAGTGCGTTTAGACGGGGAAAGTCCCAGTTCTGGAGCAGGGGCTATAGGAGGCAGATCTTTCTTACGCTGTGCTGGCTTCAGTTCATCTGAGAGGATAACCTTGCGTAACTTTGTTCCACGAGAGTGTCTCTGAGTGGATATGTGCATATCAGAAGAATAAGCTCCAAGTAGCCAGGCACACTGCAGGGAAAAGTTGATGCTCTGACGACAGCGGTGGACAATATAAGGTTTAATGGCATCACCAACATCCTCATCCATGTGAATATACATGTTTAACAGCTGAGGCAGGTAGAAATCTACATCCTCATTACGGAAACTGAAAAGTCTATTTCCAATATAAGCCTGAACACCAGGCTCCTTGGAGTTGTATAAATAAGAAATGGCCATAGAGATGTCAAAAAGTTTAGATTCAAAAAGACGCAGCAACCAGGACTGCTTGGCTGAATTATTTTTCTGTCTCCTACGGACATTTTTCACAGTGTTACAGCTACCTGGCAGAGGTTCCTCCTCTTCACGGATTTTGGAAGGTGCAGAAGCCTTACTGTGCCTCAGTTTACTGTTAATACTGTTTCCATCAGTGTAAACATTGGATTTTTCAGTTTTGTGTGTATCGCAAGTCTCCCCATTAACAAGTTCATCATGAATGTCCATATGCTCCAAATGATCAGAACAATGGACATCATCTTCCTCTATAGAAACCCCAGTATGCATCATCTTTACCTTTTCCAATACTTCCTGACAAGCCTTTAGGGCTACATCAGGATCAATTACTAACTCACATGTTCCCTCTGATATAACACCTAGGCAATTTCCCTCCGTATGAAGACTTTTATCACTGTCTGCTGAGCTTTCATGGAGGTCTGCCTCTGAAGCAGCAGGTGCTTGATCAACATCAGCATCACCCATAGCCACAGGAAACTGGGAACAAGAATCTGAAATGAAGAACACAAAAAATATTTTTAATAATTTATTTTTTGTACTTTTGTCTGTATACTACTACATAAACAAGCAAAACTATAACAGGAGACAAAACACTGCAGTAATACTTCTGAAATGTAAATTAATGCAGAGTGGGTAACATTTCAAATGACACTTTCATGGTGCTGTTTCAGCATAATTATTTAAATTCTGGTGATTCTTGCACTAGAAACATTTATGCAAAAATCAAAATCGAAACATAAAGACCAGACAAAACCTTCATTTCTAGCACACAGTTTTTAATTATTTAATTCAGCTTAAGACAATGGCCCTGTAATGGCAAAATAACATTTATTTCCAAGCGTTTGAAATGTGTTCAGATTTTAAACAACAACCTAAAATAAACTTAAAGCCAAAACATTGCTTACAGTGCATCCGGAAAGTATTCACAGCGCATAACTTTTTTCACAATTTGTTAAGTTACAGCCTTGTTCAAAAATGGATTAAATTCAATTTTTTCCTCAGAATTCTACACACAACGCCCCATAATGACAACGTGAAAAAAGTTTACTTGAGGTTTTTGCAAATTTATCAAAAATAAAAAAACTGAGAAATCACATGTACATAAGTATTCACAGCCTTTGCTCAATACTTAGTCAATGCACCTTTGGCAGCAATTACAGTCTCAAGTCTTTTTGAATGTGATGCCACAAGCTTGGCACACCTACCCTTGGCCAGTTTCGCCCATTCCTGTTTGCAGCACCTCTCAAGCTCCATCAGGCTGAATGAGAAGCGTCAGTGCACAGCCATTTTAAGATCTCTCCAGAGATGTTCAAATCGGATTCAAGCCTGGGCTCTGGCTGGGCCACTCAGGGACATTCACAGAGTTGTCCTGAAGCCACTCTTTTGATATCTTGGCTGTGTGCGTAGGGTCGTTGTCCTGCTGAAAGATGAACCGTCGCCCCAGTCTGAGGTCAAGAGCGCTCTGGAACAGGTTTTCATCCAGGATGTCTCGGTACATTGCTGCAGTCATCTTTCCCTTTATCCTGACGAATCTCCCAGTTCCTGCCGCTAAAAAATATCCCCACAGCATGATGCTGCCACCACCATGCTTCACTGTAGTGATGGTATTGGCCTGGTGATGAGTGGTGCCTGGTTTCCTCCAAACGTGACACCTGGCATTCACACAAAAGAGTTCAATCTTTGTCTCTTTAGACCAGAGAATTTTGTTTCTCATGGTCTGAGAGTCCTTCAGGTGCCTTTTGGCAAACTCCAGGCGGGCTGCCATGTGCCTTTTACTAAGGAGTGGCTTTCATCTGGCCACTCTACCATACAGGCCTGATTGGTGGATTGCTGCAGAGATGGTTGTCCTTCTGGAAGGTTCTCTTCTCTCCACAGAGGACCTCTGGAGCTCTGACAGAGTGACCATCGGGTTCTTGGTCACCTCCCTGACTAAGGCCCTTCTCCCCCGATTGCTCAGTTTAGATGGCCGGTAACCTCGACGAAGAGTCCTAATTGTTTCGAACTTCTTCCACTTACGGATGATGGAGGCCACTGTGCTCATTGGGACCTTCAAAGCAGCAGACATTTTTCTGTAACCTTCCCCAGATTTGTGCCTCGAGACAATCCTGTCTCAGAGGTCTACAGACAATTCCTTTGACTTCATGCTTGGTTTGTGCTCTGACATGAACTGTCAACTGTGGGACCTTATATAGACAGGTGTGTGCCTTTCCAAATCATGTCCAATCAACTGAATTTACCACAGGTGTATTCCAATTAAGCTGCAGAAACATCTCAAGGATGATCAGGGGAAACAGGATGCACCAGAGCTCAATTTTGAGCTTCATGGCAAAGGCTGTGAATACTTATGTACATGTGCTTTTACAATTTTTTTATTTTTAATAAATTTGCAAAAACCTCAAGTAAACTTTTTTCACGTTGTCATTATGGGGTGTTGTGTGTAGAATTCTGTGGAAAAAAATGAATTTAATCCATTTTGGAATAAGGCTGTAACATAACAAAATGTGGAAAAAGTGATGCGCTATGAATACTTTCCGGATGCACTGTATGTAATAAGCTGTTCTCAATGGTTTTCAAATGAAGCCAATTCTCCAATTACAATTCTGAGTAATTTCTCTTGCAAAAGTAAACAACTGGTAACAATTAATTTTTTCACTTCCACATTATCGTACGTGTGTTTCAAGTTACCTTTTACCATTTAAAGTCTCAAAGTTTTATAAGCCTTACTTGACTGTTGTAGAGTTACACTGGTAAACTTTTGCAATATCTCCTTAGTGAACTATATGCAATCCCACCTAAAAAAAGTGAAATACTGCATAAATAGATTGAAGGACTGCAAGTATTGCATTAGCAAGGAAAAGAATACTGTAATGAAAAATTAAATGTGTGATTTATGAAATGGGGAACTGTATAAAGCAGGTTTGTAAAAGGCTGCAGGCTTTCATTCCAACCAATATTTTTTATAGATTATAGTTATTGTTGCTAAGGCAACATTTTATCTTACTTTTGATTTACACATTGGATAAAAAAATGGTGACACCTCAACTACCCTTTATAACTCTTAAAAAGCAGAATCAGGTCTTCTTTATGTACCGAGTCATTTTTCCTTCAGCCAATTAAAAAATGCAAATAAGGGCAGAACTAATTTAGGCCCATGTGCACATTCTAATCACTTTCTCAGAAATAGAATTTTAGTATGGGATGGTGGAAATCACACCTATTTAGAAATCTAGTATGGTTTAATTTATTAAAATGTGAAAATTCTACTGCTCTTTAATGGTAGAAAAAACTCCTTTGATACTGCTACCTTTATCCCATTATGAAAATAAAAATACATGATTTGTGCCCTCTTTGTTCACATTACTGTGCTCTCAATTAGTTGTGTGTCGCAATCATTTTAAATTTTGAGCATCATGAATGATGGAAATAGAAATGATAGGGAAAATAAATTCTCATTCATTCTCTGAATTTAATAAACATGGTTACTTCTGTCTGCCCAACAACTTATTCAGTTTCTAACTCACTCCTTCAGTTTAGAGTTGCAGGAAGCAGGTGCCAATTCTGGATGCACTGGGCATAAGGCTGGAACCAACCTTAGACAGGGCACCACAATCACACACACAGTCACACATTCATATGGGGTTATTAGATAAGCCTATGGGGTTTGAAAAGAAAATTGGTCTGTATTAGCTACCAACAGGAACAGGGTGTTGCACAACAGTCCACCGCTATGACGTAATGGGGTAATTCCATGTCAGATCATCACACTTTTGGACCTTATTGTCACAGATTTTAACGAAACTTGGCATGCTGATTTGGTCAAATCATAACCCAAAGAACTGAAATTGCATGTGTCAATGTCAAGGGAGATTTAAGTTAACAAAGTTTGAACTTAATGTTTTGGTATGACTGACTGGCTATATCTCCCTAAATATAAGCTGCACAGAAATGGTTCTCATATTGTTTAAAAGCTCTTTTCTAGCTCTATATTTTACATAAATACTATGCTTTGCCCAAAATGAAACATTACAATGTTATGAGTGATTATAATATTAAAAATTGAAAAATTAAAAAAACTATTTTAAAATTGGTCATATATATTTTTTTTAACAAAAGCCAGCTTATGTAATAAACATGGTCTCTGGTTTTTGAGTCGTTGCTAAAATATCATTACTTATCTTAGACATTGAAATTCTGGCTGTGGATTTGCCCAGGGAGATAAATTACATCATCCTTATTAATGTTTATATCCCTCCCTCTGTAAATGGCGACTCAGAAATGGAAATGATTGAAACACTTTGAAGTTTATTGCTAGGCAATACATTTGCAAAAAAATTCTCTTGATGTTACATCCATAAACACAACAGGGTGCAGAGAATTATTAACACAATATACAATACACTGCACCACTACATTATACATAATAAACATAGTTATGAAAAACAATATAGAAAAGCAGAATTGCACCCCTGTTCAGTAATATATCAGGTGGATAAAACACAAAATAAACATAATTTATATTGAATGGAGGAGAACAGAAATCCGGAAGAGACAGATGAATCAGATTTTAACCACTGTGACTGCAGTGGGTAAAAAAAAAAAAAAAAAACCTTCTATGTGTGGCAGTTCTTGCCTTCAGTGACTGGTAATGTTTCCTCGATAGTAATAACAAAGAGATGGATGCCCGGGGTGAGTGTAGTCTCTGCTTATATTTTCAAATTGTTTCCTGACCTGTGATGTAAACAAGTCTACAGTGCAGTCAAATTTCAGTACTACAATCTTTTCTGCCGTCCAAATAACACACTGCAGTTTATGTTTGGAGTGATCAGATATATTGTCATATCAGACAGCTATGGAAAAAGTGAGGATGCTTTCAATGATGGCAATATAAAACTGTACCACCACTAATTAAAACAGGTTAAAGTTTAAGTGGATGGAGAAAAAATATCCCATGCTGAGCTTTTTTAATTAGACCAGTTTTATTTCCATCCCAGTTCAGATTTTACAAAATAGTTGTACCAAGAAATGTAAATGATTCTAACTTGTTGACAGTGACATCATTATACTCAACTAGATGAGCTGGAGGATTGTCTCCTAAAATCCTCAATCATTCCTTCGGTTTTCAAGGAACTCAAATCAAGATTGTTGGAAGGTGCGCCAATTCACCCCTCTCCTATATGGCACCTGATCCCCATCTGTTCAAGAAAGTCAGGTGATGTCAGCAGGAACATTTTAATGACTTATTCTGATCCTGCAGTTTAATGTGTGGTGACTTCAACCATATGACTTTAAAAGGAACTATGACAAATTTCCATCAGTTGGTGTTATGTTCCACTCTGGGAAATAACAGGCTGGAGCTGTTCTTTTTAAATGATAAAGTTGCCTTTAAGTGTAAACTACTGGCATCTTTGAGCAGGATTTGACCACAAACATGATTCATATAATTACCAGCTGCAAAACCGTCAAGCAAGCAAGTACTGCACTATTGTATGACTGCAAGTAAACAAATTACTCTGGAAAGCACACTAGTAATACGTGATAAAAACTGAGTAAAAGCTACATATAAAAATTGCTTACAGCATCGATGATATACAGTGGTGTGAAAAACTATTTGCCCCCTTCCTGATTTCTTATTCTTTTGCATGTTTGTCACACAAAATGTTTCTGATGCATCAAACACATTTAACCATTAGTCAAATATAACACAAGTAAACACAAAATGCAGTTTTTAAATGATGGTTTTTATTATTTAGGGAGAAAAAAAATCCAAACCTACATGGCCCTGTGTGAAAAAGTAATTGCCCCCTGAACCTAATAACTGGTTGGGCCACCCTTAGCAACAATAATTGCAATCAAGCGTTTGCGATAACTTGCAATGAGTCTTTTACAGCGCTCTGGAGGAATTTTGGCCCACTCATCTTTGCAGAATTGTTGTAATTCAGCTTTATTTGAGGGTTTTCTAGCATGAACCGCCTTTTTAAGGTCATGCCATAGCATCTCAATTGGATTCAGGTCAGGACTTTGACTAGGCCACTCCAAAGTCTTCATTTTGTTTTTCTTCAGCCATTCAGAGGTGGATTTGCTGGTGTGTTTTGGGTCATTGTCCTGTTGCAGCACCCAAGATCGCTTCAGCTTGAGTTGACGAACAGATGGCCGGACATTCTCCTTCAGGATTTTTTGGTAGACAGTAGAATTCATGGTTCCATCCATCACAGCAAGCCTTCCAGGTCCTGAAGCAGCAAAACAACCCCAGACCATCACACTACCACCACCATATTTTACTGTTGGTATGATGTTCTTTTTCTGAAATGCTGTGTTCCTTTTACGCCAGATGTAACGGGACATTTACCTTCCAAAAAGTTCAACTTTTGTCTCATCAGTCCACAAGGTATTTTCCCAAAAGTCTTGGCAATCATTGAGATGTTTCTTAGCAAAATTGAGACGAGCCCTAATGTTCTTTTTGCTTAACAGTGGTTTGCATCTTGGAAATCTGTCATGTAGGCCGTTTTTGCCCAGTCTCTTTCTTATGGTGGAGTCGTGAACACTGACCTTAATTGAGGCAAGTGAGGCCTGCAGTTCTTTAGACGTTGTCCTGGGGTCTTTTGTGACCTCTCGGATGAGTCGTATCTGCGCTCTTGGGGTAATTTTGTTCGGCCGGCCACTCCTGGGAAGGTTCACCACTGTTCCATGTTTTTGCCATTTGTGGATAATGGCTCTCACTGTGGTTCGCTGGAGTCCCAAAGCTTTAGAAATGGCTTTATAACCTTTACCAGACTGATAGATCTCAATTACTTCTGTTCTCATTTGTTCCTGAATTTCTTTGGATCTTGGCATGATGTCTAGCTTTTGAGGTGCTTTTGGTCTACTTCTCTGTGTCAGGCAGCTCCTATTTAAGTGATTTCTTGATTGAAACAGGTGTGGCAGTAATCAGGCCTGGGGGTGGCTACGGAAATTGAACTCAGGTGTGATACACCACAGTTAGGTTATTTTTTAACAAGGGGGCAATTACTTTTTCACACAGGGCCATGTAGGTTTGGATTTTTTTCTCCCGAAATAATAAAAACCATCATTTAAAAACTGCATTTTGTGTTTACTTGTGTTATATTTGACTAATGGTTAAATGTGTTTGATGATCAGAAACATTTTGTGTGACAAACATGCAAAAGAATAAGAAATCAGGAAGGGGGCAAATAGTTTTTCACACCACTGTAGCACCATATCAGGATGTGTCAAAAAGACAAAAAGCAGAGGTCACTTCTGAAAACACCTTGTGACTGCACAAGAAAATTTCAGCATACAAATACAAGAGCAGCAGTTGTTATTTAAAAATAAAGGCAAAACACACACTCAGACTCAAGTTATTGCCACTTTTATCCCATTATGGAATTAATTCAGAAACAGATTTGTGCATGCTTTGAGAGTGAAATAATAACATAGATCAAATGAGGTGCAAATATATGACTCATGCATTGCTAACAGGAAATGTACAGATAGCGAGATTATTCGCTTTTAAATAGTGTCCAACACAGCCCTAATAAAGAAAACAAGGCTTCATATTTATTCTCTGGTTGTAATGAGCACTTCTACAGATGTCTATAACTCCAAACATACTTCCATTTTTAACTGGCGTAAACAGTTCAGGGTCGCACTCAGGTACAGGTTACAGGTATCCACATGTAGTATAATTGATTTAAAATTGTATATTTTATTTCCCTCACAAACAAAAATTAATTACTGCATCCATGCGGCATGGCATGGAGGCGGTCAGCCTGTGGCACTGTTGAGGTGTCATGGAAGCACAGGATGCTTTGATAGCGGCCTTCAGCTCGTTTACATTGTTGGGTCTGGTATCTCTCATCTTACTCTTGACAAATCTATGGGGTTTAGATCAGGCGAGTTTTCTGGCCAATCAAGCACAGTGATACCCGTCATTAAATCAGGTATTGGTACTTTTGGCAGTGTGGGCAGGTGCCAAGTCCTGATGGAAAATGAAATCAGCATCTCCATAAAGCTGGCTAGCAGAAGGAAGCATGAAGTGCTCTAAAATTTCCTGGTAGATGGCCGCACTGACTTTGGACTTGATAAAACACAGTGGACCAACACTAGCAGATGACATGGCTCCCCATATCATCATTGACTGTAGAAGCTTCACACTGGACCTCAAGCAACTTGGATTCTGTACTTCTCCACTCTTCCTCCAGATTCTGGGACCTTGATTTCCAGATGAAAGGCAAAATTTACTTTCATCTGAAAAGAGGACTTTGGACTACTGAGCAACAGTCCATTCCATTTTCTCCTTAGCCCAGGTAAGGATACATCTTTGTGTGGTGGCTCTTGAAGCAGTGACTCCAGCTGTAGCCGTAAATTCTTGAATGGGCTGTGCTTCACAATCTTCTCAAGGCTGTGGTTATTATTGTTGCTTGTGCACCTTTTTCTGCCACATTTTTTCCTTTCACTCAACTTTCCATTAATATGCTTGGATACAGCACTCTGTAAACAGTCAGCTTTTTCAGCAATTACCTTTTTTGGCTTAGCCTTCTTGTGGAGGGTCTCAATGACCGTCTTCTGGACAAATCTCAAGTTAGTAGCCTTCCCCGTGTTTGTGTGGCCAACTGAACCAGACTGAGAGACCATTTAAAGGCTCAAGACACCTTTGCAGGTGTTTTGGGTTAATTAGCCAAGTGGAGTGTGAAACCATGAGTCTACAATATTTAACTTTTTCACAATATTCTAATTTTCTGATATAATGAATTTTGGGCTTTCATTAGGTATAAGCCATAATCAGCAATATGAAAAGAAATAAACACTTGAAATATATCACCCTGTGTGTAACGTATCTATATAATATATGAGTTTCACTTTTTTAATGATATTTTGAATTAACTTTATGATGATATTCTAATTTATTGAGATGCATCTGTATATATATATATATATATATATACACACATACACACACACACACACACGCACATATATATATTTTAAAACATAATTCTGACACCAGATTATTTTCACAATATCAGGTATTTAATAAATACAGAATAAATACAAAAAACACATTAATAGGTTTAGTTTTTCACCAGTTGACAAACTCTCTTCACCTACCTATGTGTAGTTCAGTAAAGACATTGCCATCTCAGGAATTTTACAAGGTTTTTATCGCTTCGTCGTTAAATGACCTTTTTAAAGCAAAAAGTAATTGGTCAACAACAAATTGTGATCTTATAAGTTGACCATCAGTCTCTCAATCAGTGCCATTTTATTTTCATAAAGGATTTCTCCTGAGTGAAGTGGCAGTTGAATTACTGTCAACAAAATGCAGACAAACCGAGAAATAAACTGAAACTGTACTCACTCATGATTTTTCTGTCAGTAGTACAGTAAAGGTTTTGCTGACTAGTACATTCCAACTTCAGGCACTTGAATCACATCTTGATATACAAGAAGTGCAAAGAAATGCATCAGCTCATCATAATAGACATCAGACTCATACAGCCTGGAATTTAGTTTAGTGTGTGCTGCTGTATTACTTGCTGTGCACATAGTACATCTTGGGCTCAGTCAGAATTACAGCTAACATGCCGTCATTTATTAAAGTACTGAAATATATTGTATTTAATACTTCTTTCTTGAGCCCCAGAGATCCAGCGAATAGCAGCTTTGAAATCTGCTGAGCACACTCACCTTGGTAGGCTTCATTAACACTTGGACTAGAATTTATCATTCTGTCATTATTAGCTCTGAACTGTGACTATTTTCACACAGTAAATCGCTTTCTTTTTCACATGCTTTAGGCGCCCATATTCAGCTTGCTTTGACACCGCAAATTCTGTGTCACTGCCCATCCTCCGTCACCAGCCACCACTCAATAAGTAAATATGCGGGCGGTTCATGGTGGATGACTTTTTGTTTTAGAGTTAAAAGTTATAAGGGTTAAAGACTAATGGCAGGAATATTTATTCAAAAACCAAATATGAAATTATTATTAATATATTTTGATTAATTTTGGGACCCCTCCAGCCCAGGTTAGCCCTTGAGTAAGTGCAGTTGTTACAAAACCTAGAAATATTTTAGGAAATTATTATTTTATTTCAGTTAGTCTTTTTAGCTACTTTAATAGTTTCGTTTAGTTTTTTCATTTCTAGAGTTCATGAGTAATGTTAAAAAGAACCGAATGTTTAACATGTTTCTCTGTTATGCTGGATGCAATTGATTACAAAAGGAGTTTGTAGGAGGTGGAGAAAAATGTTTTCAGTATAATCATCTTCATATTCGCACAGTGTTACCTTTCAAACCTATGCTGGACAAATATGGTGATGAAAAGGAACAGATGGCATAAAGTGAACCGGGCAACAACAAAGCTACTAAATGCAGTTTGTAAAGTAACACATTCACAGATCAAAAAAGTGAAAGTATATTATTACTCAAGAAATAATTCTTATCTCAGAACAATGGACACCATTATTCTGAATATCAATCAGTTTTATTAAAGATTTTCCTATCCACCATGCCTGCAAGCTGAAAGCATATGCTGCCAAGCTTTCCATATACACACAAAAAAGACTAATCATTCAAGTGCAAATGAGTTGACAGCTACAATCAAGAGCAGGTGCTGACTGAATAGGTTTCCTCTATCACACTTTAATAAAAACTAAAAGCTTCTGTCTGTGGTAAGTGTTAAATCATTCAGTGAAAACGAACATACAATTATCACCTCCCTATACACCTGAACTACCTCCTACTTTCCTTGGAACTTCACATAAATTTGGACACAACACCGATCACATTTCAGAAGGCTTCTGCTTAACACCACCCTTGACGGCATCTGAATATGTACAGTATATATTAAGTACACTGACATCAGCAGGAACTCTTATTATCATTAGAGTCATTAGATTAAATCGATAACGATTTTTTATCTTACCCTTTCACGTCAATTCAATTTTTTTAACTGGTTTCCAGAAAAATCGATTTTCAGGAACCTAACTAAAGTAGTTGACACATCTCCTATAACATGCAGTATGTTTAATATTCTCACAAAAAGAACAGTGATGTGTAAACAGTGCCGGTGCTAGGTTATTTTGCGCCCTAGGGCAAGCTTATTAGTGTGCCAAGTGACGGTTCAGTAGCTAACCTCTGTGGCTAACCTGTGCCGTCGACCATTTATGATCTGCACTATAGGCAAATACCTAATTCTTGTTAAGGGTGGCACTGGCCTTATGTGTACATGACTAACAATTTGTTTAGGCATCCTTTCAGTAAATGACACATAAAGACAAAATTCAGTCTGATTCATGATCTTTTTAAATCTACATTTCACTGGGAGAGAACTGAAAACACACAGCTCTTTGCAGGAAAGTAAAATCATATTTACTATAGACTAAGCACAATGAACCAAACTGTGACAAGCAGTTCTGTTCTGTTGAGTGGAGTATTACTTTAATATTTGTTGATTTTAGTGATACTTTGCTAATTAGGAATTGAGTGATTCATGCCTGTATTAAATTTTAGTTATATTTTAAATAAGCATAACTTAAAATGTTCAACTATTGCTTTATTCATAGATCTAATATCTATGTAGTTATTGATTAGAGCTGTGGGATCATGCGAGCTGCTCTCAGGTGATACGTGAAGGGAAACACGTACACACACACGTAGAAAAAATTTAAAAATTTGTAGAATCTATACTAATAAACGGCAAAGCCCTCACTCACTCACTCACTCACTCA
>JANRMT010062854.1:24014023-24042079 GCA_026402145.1 Polypterus bichir lapradei | reverse complement strand
CAGAAGCCTTCATCCTTAAAAAATAAATATAGGAACACAGAGAACATAAAGGGTATGCTCTTTTTTTGACCTGAAGCAGTATGCAAATTGTGAATATTTCTTTTGATGTGAATTTACATGTAGCTGTACAATTTTTGTAAATTAGAATTTTGGAAATTTTAGGTTTTTAATTTTTATTCAATTTCAAACCACACTATTTTTCTTACCAAAAAAGTACTTTACTTTACCAAAGCATTTGTCTTTCATAAGAAGGGCTAAAAAAACACACCTACACAAAAACTTCCAGTAATCACTTGTTAAAATCCCCATATACAATATTTTAGGGATGGCGGAAATAAGAAATATCATCTTTAGTTTTTTGCCTAAGTTTTTAACAATTCATGACTGAACAAATTGTAGTATTTCAAAACATTCAATCCCGCGAAAGGGTATGTCAAGATAAATGGCTTAGAAAACCCCTGGCCTAGAGATATTGCACAACATTTGACCACATACAAAACTGGTCAAAAAAAGATTTAGAACACCTCAATTTTTCTTCAAATCAGTACAATCAGTTGAAATGCATTGAATGACCTAAAATGGTGAAAAAGGTAAACAGTAATCTGTCAGAGGTTTAAATTTAAAGTTTAGGTTTGCAAAAACTGAAACAATTTCAGATTACAAATTGGCTCTCTTTAGGGAACAACTAATAGGTTGCAACCTACAGATGTTCTTCAGTAATTAAAGTTAATCAAGCCTTCCAAATTGAAGCAAACAATTTGAACAGGTGTCCCAAATTATGTTGATTGCTTAAAAAAAACCCTGCTTGTCTTAAAGCAGAATTGGAGAATAGAACACTGTAGAAAGTTGTAAATTCTGGTGATAATGGCAAGAAATCTGCAATTAACACATGAAATGAGACAGAGCATTATTACCTTTAGAAATGCAAAAAAAAAAAAAAATCTAAGTGTTATTGACTACGGTGTTCTATACAATTCAAAGGCAATTGGAAACTGAAAGAAACTCTGATAGGAAGAAATCTGGCAAACGAAAAGGCACAGCCCAATCAGAAGACAAGTTTCTGAGGGTCACCAGCTTGCATGATAGGCTCAACTGAGCACAGCTTCAAGCACAACTTAACAGTGTTCGAAAAAAGCAAGTCTTGGTTTCTACTATGAAGAGGAGACTTTGTGCTGCAGGACTGAGAGGGCAAGTGGCAGCAAGAAAGCCATTCCTTAAAGGATAAAATAAGAACGCGAGCCTTGCCTGGGCCATGAAATGCTAGCTGTTGATGAATCAAAATTTTAAATCTTCAGTTCATCACACTGGGCGTTTGTATGTTATCGAGCTGGTGAAAGGATAGTTTCTCAGTGTGTGACATCGACTGTTAAACAAGGAGAAGAAATTGTGATGGTCTGGGGTTCTTTATCCGGAGGCAGAGTTGGTGACTTGCACTGAGCGACTGGCATTCTGAATCAAAAGGGCTAGCTCAGCATTTTACAGCACCACTCCATACCTTCTGTTCTGTGTCTAGTATGTCAGGGATTCATCATACAGCAAGACAATGACCCAAAACATGCCTTTGGGTTATGTTAGTACTATGTTGAAAGAAAAGAACAAGGCGGCACACTTCAAAACATGGACTGGCCAGCACAGTCCCCAGACTTAAACCCCATTGAATTAGTTTTGAATGAGCTAGACAGAAAGGAGAAAGCAAAGCAGATTACAAGTGCAAAACATTTGTGGGAATTTCTGTCACAGTATTGGGAAGATCTTTCTGATCAATATTTGATTTCCCTTATAGAAAGAATGCCACATGTGTGTTTCATAGTTATATCAGCAAAAGGAGGAAACTTTGATGAATCAAAAATTTGAATAAAATGTTGTACAATTAATGACTCCTTGACTTATTTTTTATTTGCTATTGCTTATTTGTTCTATGCCTTGAATTCATGCTAAATTAAGACATTAAACTGCATGCATTTACGTAAAAACTGAAGTGTTCTTAAACTTTTGACTGGTAGTGTATATGCGAGTAGTCTACTACAGATTAGCATTCTCGTTGATTCTGATAGGTTCACTGTTATCCCAAATAATTCTGTGTTACTACTGTTAGCTGTAACCAAGCTCTACTTTGCAGTAGTGGGTTTACATCAGTGGGGGCCCCTGACTAAACCTATACTCATATCAAAATACTTCACAGTAAACTAAGAGAGCATGTTTTCTTAGTCTCAGAAGTATCACAGTCATATGTTTAGTTATACTTATTTAAAAACTATACGAGACAATTTAAAGACAATCTTTAATTTCTAGATTCATAATATGATAATTTCAATATCGGCAGGGCTGCTGTGGCCCCCCATTTAAAAACCCCTGGTTAATAAAAGCCTATTAAAGATTAGTTTATGGAGGCAGACTTGTTAACAGAGTAGAGTACAGTGGAACCTCGGGTCACGACCGTAATTTATACCAAAACTCAGGTCGTAAACCGATTTGGTTGTGACCCGAAGTAATTTCCCCCATAGGATTGTATTTAAATACAATTAATCCATTCCAGACCATACGAACTGTATGTAAATATATATTTATTTATTTTTTAAGATTTTTAAGCACAAATATAGTTAATTATACCATAGAATGCACAGTGTAATAGTAAACTAAATGTAAAAACATTGAATAACAGAGAAAACTAACACTGCAAGTGTTTGCGCGATAGTGCTATGAACCGCTTGCTAAAAAATCTTTTTTTTTTTTTAATGAGTTTTAAGCACAGGGAAAAAAACGAACATTTGAAAAATCCATAATTTAATAAACCATCAAGAAAAGTAACATTACAACAATTCACGCTACGAACCAATCGCTGTAAACAGAAGTGAAGTGGAGGTTAAAATCCAACAGAAAAAAGTCTTCATTAAATACGAGGTTAAAACAATGCTCGAATCCCTCTCTTTAAAAACAAGCCCGGTGCATTCTTTAACTGCTTTCTCGGCCTTATGCGGCCAGCAGGCTAGTTCGTATACCGAGTGTGTGGTCGTGAACAGAACAGATACAAAAGTTTGGCAAACTTTTTGGTTGTAATCCGACATGTACGTGTTCAGAGACATTCATGAACCGAGGTTCCACTGTACTTGAAAAAAAACATTTTTTGAAAAAAGGCACAAGCGTTCTATGGAATCAAATTGCAAATTGTCTGGTGCAAATCTAGAATCAAATTGAACTGACAATGTATAATCATTATAGTTACAATACATAGTGTATAAGCATAACAAGAAAAATAAAAATAAACATACCAATCTCAGGGACTGTATTAATTTTATAATGCAGGAAGTTTTAATCAATCCTAATCATACCTAATGTGAAATTGGATTATACTTATTAACAAAGCAATTAACTGTAGCCCTAGAAAAAAGTGATGCTTAAAGTTTTCCTAAAAAGGTATAAAGCTTATAACAACATCTAAATAAAGACAAAATCCTGTTTTGAGTGTTAGTACTAACTATATCAGTAGCAAGTAAAGAAAATTTGCATACTTGTCCACAAACAAATATTACAGACATCAACATGGTGCCAAGTGTTGTTTTTTGGCAACTTTTTATTTTATACACAATCAGTTATTCTCAACACTTCTTCATGCTATTCAGATACCAGCTTCAAAATGCTCAGCCTCGCTCTAGATCAAACCTTGCACATCACATTTCACACACTCAGCTAACGTTTGCACATTTTCTTTAGTCCAATGAATGCACCTGCTACTTAAATTTACATTTAAAGAAAGTATTGTCCAAAACAAAATTAGGACCAAAAACCAAACGGAACATTTAAAAATGGTTTGGTTAAACATTTAAAGTACAACACAGGCTTAAATTACATGATTAAACAAAGCTTTGATCACATGAGGTATTCACCAATTAGCACAAACTGCACGCAAAGAGCAGGAATCAACCAAGCTGTCTGACTACAGAGCTGGTTCCTGGAACCCTGTAAAATGAAGTGTAAAAAAAAGCAGAAACATGTTAGTGTATAAGCCACATTAGATAAAAATCTCACATACATGTCGTCAGATAAAGAATACTGCTTTTGGTTTCTCATAACATTGTAATTGATCCAAAAAGTGCAAAATAAAATGTAAAAAAAATTTGAAACATTAAGCAAAATAACCTTTCATTTCACATACATTTTTGGAAAACTGATGCTAAAATTCCTCTTGCATGTGATTTTGCAACTGCGAAATGCAAAACTCACAAAAAGAGTTTTTTTTTGTTGATGGAAAACAAGGAATATTGCTACCTAAAGCTTTGCACACAACTTATTCACTCTGATGTTTACAGTAATTCATAAAATAATAGATAAAGTTATCAGCCAGTCATTCAAATAACTTCTTATTTCTGCTATTTTAACTGCTGGTAAATAATTCTTTAACATGTAGAGATTCATGTTTTGGCCTAAATACAGACTTGCCAAAGAAATATTGCCTTAGTAGAGTAATTTAAAAAAATCTAGAGAATGTAAAAAAGGCTGAGGAAAATAAGTATTTTTTAATCCACAGTGTACTGTTTTTCCTGTTGAAGTATAATTTTCTGCAGCTTTAAGAGAGTTGAGCATTCACCATAAGGCTGTAAGTGTGAATGCCGTTAGTTTAAGAAATGTAAGATATTTAAATAAATTTTAAACATTCTTAGCTTAGGTGACACAGTATGGCAGACTGACTAGCACTGCCACTTTGCTGTTCCAGCATACTAGGTTCAAATCTAGCACCTAATTTTCTGTGTGGATTTTCTTTTTTTCTGAAATGACAATAACTATTACTAGTTTGCCAGTGAACATATTTGCTTTGTGATTACCACTGCTGCCATAACCAATCAATATTTATGGAAGACCATACGAGAATTTAAAAAATGTGCATCATACAGAAAGGCCCCCCCACAAAAGTTTTCATTTTTCTGCTGGATTGTCCATGTCAGAGTTTGAGAGGTGGCTACCTTCTACTGCTGATTTTTATAATGCTCAAGTTATTCTTGAGCAATGAATGCAATCTGCTTGTGCTGTATGTGTCATTGATTTTTACTTTTCAGATTTAGGTTAAAAGGCAGTCAAGCCCACTATAAGCATTCTAATAACTGATTATTGTGTTTTTCTGTATATTTCTCAGCAGAGACAAGAATTGGAAGCTGTCATTTCTGTCAAATAAAAAAGAACAAACCTGAATAAGAATTAACTAAACAATCTAAGTCAGTTTCCTGAATTTCTGCATTACTAGTGCACAACAATGTAGACTATATTTAGTCTTCAAATCAAGAAGACTAAATGTCAGCCCAATTCAGATGGAATTTTTTTTTTTTTTTTTTTTTTTTTTTTTTTTAAACACCAGGAGGTGGGGTAAAGTAATTCTTACCAGAGGATCTCTGTAATTTTAATTCCGTATGAACTGCTCATATTGTAACTCTGCATATTGATGTCTCAGTAAAAATGACAAACTTTTACCTTGTATAAAAAGTCTGTAAAAATAACCCCAGGTTAAACTAGCGCTTTAAAAATTGACATGTCAGGAAATATGTCGTTTGAGCAATTTGAATGGGGGAAAATTTCAATTGTCTGAAAAAGTTTCAAAAATATGAGAGGGAATTACATTTTGAATGCTAACACCACAAGTGACAATTAAATCTTATCTAAGATCAAATTAAAGCATGCAAGAAGGCAACATTATTAATCCTGATTTTCAAAAAACATTTTTAAAAAGGATAATGAAGTGAGAAAGTAAGGCTCAGTAGATATGTACTTTACCATAAATGATTGGAGAGTTAGCTTAAATAAAGAAAGCAAAGGTTTATGGCAAAATAAACTTTCCTTTGAATTAAATGTTGTAAAAAGGTGGGATTCCATCATGGATCAATACCTTAGGGAACTAATTTCTGCAAATTACATGAATGCTCTTAAAAAAATGTAAATAAATTGGCTAACCATGCAATAAATACTAAACTATGAGAATTGGTGGATCTCTTTAAATTCAGCAAAATAATTACACAGAGACATGGACATCACTTAAATGATTGCAGACACAGTATTTTGCAGATGAAGGTGTAAAAATAAAAAAAGATGATACACACAGAAAGTAAATTTATCTTTAAAGAACCAGGGCATAATTACATAATACAACCCAATCAAGTGAAAACATTACTATGTTCCAATGATACTCCATTAAACTCAGCATTCGACGCAGCAAATAATGATACACAGACAATCTGGGCTATAATGGCTCTTTTTTTACAAAATGTAAAAGCGAATAAAATAAAAAAGTTCCACACAGGACTTTGAACTTTCTATTGGGTTTTTGCTAGGCTCAAAAATAAATCTGAGCAGAACTTGCTTTCTTCCAATCTGACTTAGTATAGAATACTGCTTTCCAGCTGAGCTGAGAGTCTTCCAGCCGCACAAATGAAGTCTTTGTTTAAGTAGAGTGGCTTAGGAAATTAGGACTGCTTTTTCCTAAGAAAAACTTTTATCCCCTCTTTTATTACACCAAATATTGCTTTTAAAGTGTGATTTTAAATCCAAGGTTATCCAAGAGAAGGTATATACAAATAGCTTTGCCCAAAATCGTTAAAAGTGTAAGACATTTCCAAAACATTTTACCTAGCCGTGCAGGCACAAGATAATTATTACTTATGGGACTGATCTTGCGAGGGGTAAAGTGTAGGTGAAAAATAAGAATTGAATTATGGCATGATTGGTGTATAATGAACTAAAATGTACATTATGAATGGCTAAAATCTATTTTACTTCTGCATATTTATTAAGAAATATCTTTCCCATCTCCAAGATTATTACAAATGAATTGGGGACAAGTACCTTGAGATTTTTTGCATGCATAGGTGATGCCGTCTAAATCCAAACTAACCAGTACTGATGCACAGTACACCAGTAGAAATTTGAGCGTAAAAATATGCAAACACCAAAAAAAACCAATAAAATGCGTGCATCAAAAAAAAAAATTCATATTTATAAAACCTGCCATTATGTACATTTTTATGAAATTTACCCTTTATAAATCACAATCACCTTGTAAATATGCATATGTGAATGCATCTCAAATGTCGCCCTGAAACATCCTTATATTGAGCATGCTACTCATCCTCATACATATGCCATCACAATGCTGCAGAACCTCATTGGCTGGTAGAGGTGCCTTCCACTCAGTGCATCTAGATACTGCCATCTGAATTCAACAGTATCTAGATGTGTGCCGCAACAGAGAGCAAAAGATCATTATAGTACCTCTCCACTATTTTGTGGGGGTCAGGGAAAGCTGCAAGACATATGTTACCTTACAAATAACCAATTCATCACATCACATGCAGTACCATCACGTCTCCAGAAGCTACTTTGCCTCAAAATAATTGAACAACAGATTGACCCTGGGCACAGAGACACAACATTCATCAGTTACACCTCTGCATCAGAGATGACTTGTGCAACAACGGAATTTAACTACTTACGATTAACAAAAGCACCTTATGGTAATATGAATGCTGTAAATTGCACTGATTACGTTTGGAGAACCAGACACAGAAGCAAATTGGTTTTTTTTGTTGGCAGAAACATGTTTTATGTAAATGCACCTACACCATACAAAAACTGGATGTAGTGCCTCACCAGTCAGTCAGCACAGAGGCATAATGGAGTAAAGGTTGGCCAAGATATTCCTGACCTGTCGATAAATTTTCTGTTAAGTGACAATGGTTAGTCTGTATATAAACTGTGTTGTTGTTGCACATCAGCATTTGCTGCACACAGGTCTTTTATAGTGAGGTGCAATCAAGTGTCGAAAAAATGTAAAAAGTGCATGAATGTGCCAACTAGTGGGTGTGGTTAAATGTGAGCAGAGCAGACAGCTCCATACCCAAACATATTTCGTTTAAGTATGTCTGATAGACCCAAATTGCAAGCAGATAAACATACGATTCCTGTTCATGTCTTAAAGGATGTCGGTATCAGTCTTTGTAGAGATATTCCTGCTTCTTCGGCACAGATAAAGATACAGAATTAGCCATCAACTATTACTTCAGTTTAGAGTGAATGCCGTTTGGATTATGTACAATGCAGCTTGTTTTGAAGGAGAGAAATCTACAAAAATATGAATGTGGCTGTTTTAAAGTCATCTCCCATCATTTTAGGAATAATTCAGCTATGAAATTTACTAGGTTAGGAATTTCACGGTTTTCAGGAAGTCTCAATTCTGATGTTCCTTCAATATCTCTTTCATAAAAACACTACTAGTTTAGCACAAAGCACTTTGCATTCAGAGTCTACAATATTTCTGTCTGTCCTGGTTCAGCTTGTCAATTCTGATGTGTGTTTTCTTTATTTCCATTTGAGTTCCCTTTATATCCACTCCAAGAGCAGTAATCAATACCTTCAACACAGACAACACATCTTCGTCTTCTTTATGTACAGAAGGCGGAGTTAAGTATCCAGAACAAGTTGATGCTGTTGACCCACAGGGTGCATTGGTAGTGGTTGACTTTGGAGATGACTAGTCCCTGCTGGGTTTAGATATGCCACTTGAAATTGGTGAATTTTCATTGCTGGCCCACTCCCATTCCCATTCCTACATTCACTGTTGGCAGGAGTGGATGCTGCACCGGGACATCCTGGGCAATCCATTCTTTCACCGGTCTCCTTAAGCTCAGCCTGCATTAGGCCACATCATGAACTTGATCTTGAGACCAGACTTCAACTGATCTTTTGCTGCTTTTTCCTACTCTTTAAGGTCTCCTCGTCATCACGTGTCAATGTACTTTTACGTGATTCCTCATGGATTAATGAAACACAGTATATCTTAAAAAAAAAAGTGCAATATAAGCACTGCCAGCAGAACATCATCTTAGATGTCCATCTCCCACAACTGATGAAACCAGAAGGCCTCCAATAAAATCTCAAGAGTATGTTACTCTTAAATTCACAATTTCCATGACTTTCAGCTATTAGTTACTAATACCTGATTAAGAATTTTGTCAGAACAACACAGGTTTTCTACAATCAAATCAATAAAATGTCCATCATTAAATGTATGCACCTCAAAATTTCGGTAAATATATTTCTTTATAGTATCTATTTGATCATACACTGCAGAAGTCAAAAATCTCAGTATAAAGCACATGCATTTTAGTACAGAGTTTCAGTAATGTACTCGTGATTTTATATCAAAAATAGTACTGGTGTTGTTATTTACCACAGAAACTTACAACTGCTTACATTCAAAAACTGCCGAAGACTTGGCAACTTCTGCTACATTATATTATTTATAAAGGAATAATTACTCCTGAAATTTCAGTGTTTTTGTCTCCAATAGCAACATACAGTCACCAAACATCCATTAAAAATAACAGCAATTTTGATAATCATTTTAAATACAGTATAGACATTTTTGTTCAAGATTACACAGTCTTATTACATTACTTATCCAATCAGCTCTTCAAAAATCTAAGGCAAAAATGTTACTGTATCCATAAATAAACTGAATCCTGACTGAAGCAAAAATGGAAAGACCAAGAGATAAACAAACACTGGTTTAACCTACTGACAAACAAACCAGATGAAATTACAGACTACACATTCATAAAAAATTCATGATGTTAAGAAGGCCCACAGAGTTGAAATACATTATTAAACCTGAAGAGATTCTACTACTTTTATACCCCTTGGTCAATGCAAAAATATTTAAAATGCTAAATATCAACAAATCACATCCAGCAGTCAAAAGTTATAGATACATCGATATACCTAAGACACATACTCTGTAAGATACAGAATGACCTGAAGCTTACTCTTGTGCCATATTACTAGGCATTATATAAAGTTACTGTCTCAAAAACATACAATTGTACATGGCCATTTTTCACATTATTTGGCACTGTTCAGCACTTCCTCCATTGAGTTGGAATATTCAATATTCAATTTCTCCATGAAAACATGAGATTAATGTTTTTCTAGCCCACCACTACTAACTATATGGGGTACATAACATTTAAAAAAATATTTTTGGGTGGATTATTCCTTTAAGTAATTCAGTATATGTTCTTTGGTTAAGTACAGGTTTAAATTCTCAAATAAACAAGTTTAGTTAGCAATATGTTACAAATACCTTTCTATGCGCTAGATAACTTTCTCTAACTTGTGGTAAAACAGTTTTCTGTTTTTTTGCAGTTAACAGAATATTCACACATTCACTTATTAGGAATATTCAAATTATCAATTTACCACATAGCACATTCCTAATTAAAACCGTTAAGCAAAAGCTGACTTCATTTCTCATTAAACATAATGGGAAATAACTGCAACTTTTCTGATTTTTCCTTTTACGTCTTGAGAATAACCATTTAACAGAGCATTTCTGTTGTCCAGAAAGCATACTTAGCTACCTTAGCCAATGTTTGTCTTTTGGAAGCTGCTGACACTTAATACCTAAAACAAAGATGTGGTGAGAAGTTAAGCAAAATTACACCTTTTATTGGTTAACTAGAAAGATTATAATATGCAAGCTTTCGAGGCAACTCAGTCCCTTTCTTCAGGCAAGATATAATCAAAAAGGTGGAAAGAAAAATAAGTATTAAAACTTATTTTATTTTTACAGAATCTGTAAAGAGGGAAATAGGATCCTGCCTCATTTAGGCTGGTTGTTTCAGAATTCATGAAAAAAAAAGAAAAAAAAAAAAGCTCACAACTAATTAGATTAAATTGGCAACAAGTTAGTAGCATGACTGGGTATTAAAAAAAGACCATCTAAGCAAGGCAGAGTCTCTCAGAAGTAAGGAGTGTGCTGGAAAATAGTGCAATAATTTAAGAATAATATTCATCAACATATAAGCACAAACTTTTTATCATCTGTGGTACATAACATTATTAACAGATTCAGAGAATCCATAAAAATCCCTGTATGCAAGGGACATGGCCAAAAACTAATACTGGATGGCCGTGCTCTTCGGGCCAGCAGGCAGCAATGTGTTTAAAAACACTAGGATGCAAAGAAGAAACCATGCATAAACATGATCCTCAAACACTGCAACCTTATCTGGGACTGAGCTTGTTTAACATAGACTGTGGCAAAGAGGAAAAATGTCCTGCTGTCTGACAAATTAAATTCTTTTTGAAAATCATCAGTGCACCATCCTCTGGGGAAAAAGAGGAGAGGGACCATCCAGCTTGTTATCATCACACAGTTCAAAAGCCAGCATCGGTGATAGCATGTGGGTGCATTGGTGCATATGGCATAGGTAACTTGCACATCTGGGAAGGCACCATTAATGCTAAATGATATATACAGCTTTTAGAGCAACATATCCTGCCATCCAGAAGACATCTTTTTCAGGGAATGCCTCATTTTAGCAAGATAATGCCAAATAGCACTCCACAGTTATTCCAAAGACTTGGCTTTGTAGTAAAACTGTCCAGCTATTAAACTGGCCTGCCTGTAGTCTAGACCTGTCACCTATTGGCACATTATGAAACAAACAATATAAGAAAGAAGACCCTGAACTGTTCAGCAGCTGAAATCCAATTATCAGGCAAGATTGGGACAGTTCATTTTCAGAACTACAACAATTGGTCTCCACAGTTCCTATACGTTTACAGTGTTGATAAATGAACACAACACAGTGGTAAACATTGCCCTACTCCAAATTGTTTGAAATGTGCGAAAGGCATCAAATTAAAATGAGCAGATATTTTTCAAAAAACAAAATTTCTCAGTTTCAATATCTGATATGTTGTCTTTGTGCTGTTTTCCATTAAATATTCAAGTTCAAATTTACTGTCATTGCAGTCATATCTAAAATACAGTGGTGCAAAATTGCATTACTCCAGACCAGAAAATGTGCAAAAAGGGAAAGGAAAAAACAACACAAAAAAGTAAATCAAGACATGCTAAATTCACAAAGCCAAACCAACGCTTATGTAAAATAGTCAAATACTACAGTTAAAAATAATTAGGTGTATAAAACTGGATTGTTATGTGCATGTTACACAGAGTTTAGCAGTCTTATTGCCCGTGGAAAGAAGCTCTTGCACATGCTCGCTATTCTTAAATTTTACAGAGCAATATCTACCACCAGATGGCAAAAGATCAAAAAGTTCATGAGAGTGGTGTGAGGAGTCTCTCACAATGCAGAGGGCTTTCTTCTTGCATCTGTCCTTAAAAATGTCCTCAATGGAGGGTGGAGAGAGACCCTGATAACCCTTTCAGCCAACCTCACCACACGTTGCAGAGTCTTCCTGTCACACTGTAGTTGGCAAACCAAAATGTGATGCAGCTTATCAGGACACTCTCCGTAGTGCCCCAACAGAAAGTGGTGAGGATGGAAGGAAGAATCCTCACTTGCTTCAGCCTCCTAAGGAAGTGCAAATTCTGCTGAATTTTCTTGACCTGGTGTTTAGTATTAAGAGTCCAGGAGAGATCCTCAGTGATGTAGACTCCCAAGAATTTTGTGCTGCTGACCCTCTCCACAGAAAAGCCACTGATGTGCAGTGGGAGATGTTCATCCTTTGTTCTAAAGTCCACAATCAACTCTTTTGTCTTGTTGACATTAAGGGACAGATTTTTGTCCCCGAACCAGCTCAATAACTGTTCCAAGATGTGCAAGATGTTTCAACTTCATTACTGATGAGTTCTACTACTGTTGTATCATCAGGAAACTTAATGAGTTGATTTGTGCTGGATTTGTAAGTACAGTCATGTGTTAGCAGAGTGAAGAGCAATGGACTAAGCACACAGTCCTGAGGGGCCGCCATGCTCAGGTTGATGGTGCATGATGTCTTTGTGCCAATACGTATTGTCAGTTGTCCTTCTGACTAGAAGTCCAAGGTCCAGTTACAAAGTGAGATGTTCAGTCCAAGCACAGAAAGTTTCACTATTGGCTGCTGTAAGATGACTGTACTTAAGGCTGAACTGAAGTCAATAAACAAACTCCTGGCATAGCTGTCCCTTTATTCTAGGTGGGATAGTAAGGTGTGTAAGACAAGTGTGATCTCGTCATCTGTGGACCGACTGGCATGATATGTGAACTGTAAGGGGTCCATTGAAGTTGGGAGGCTAGGATTAATGTGACCCATTACTAGTCGTTTAAAGCACTTCATTATGACAGTTGTCAGTGCCACAGGCCAGCAGTCATTGAGGAAGGTGACAGATGTTTTCTTGGGCAAAGGAATGATGGTAGCAGTTTTAAACCATGTAGGCACAACAGACTGCTGGAAAGAGACACTAAAAATGTCTGTAAAAAAAAAAAACTGTTAAGTCAGCAGCATAGTCTTTTAATACCCGACCAAGTATGTTATCAGGTCCCACGGCTTTATGTGGATTCAACACTCACTGTGTGCTCCTTATATCGGTTTTACAGAGTCTAAGCACCTTCACTGGGGGTTGGGGGTAGAGGGTATGGTTTCTTCCCTGGTGTATAATTCAGTGGCTCAAACCTACCATAGAACTTATTCAGCATGTCAAAGAGGGAGACATCGATGACCTTAACCTGCGATATTATTTTATAGTCTGCTATGGAAATCATTGCAGTCTGTTCTTATTTACATTTTACACAACATCCCAACTTTTTTGGAAACAGAGTTCTAAAATTTGACAGCCGTAGACAATTATTAATAGGTTCTTTGTTTATTAGTAGAGAACTACTATGTAATGCTTTAGAATTTAAACACTAAAATTAATCTGCATCTTACTCCCCATGAAGTTGACCGCATTTCTTCAAAAACCAGGCTACAGTCTATGCAGGAATCAAGTAGCATATACTTTGAACAACTGGTTTTCAAAAGTTGTTGACAATGTAAATCTACAATATCATAATGTAAATTAATCACGCAAGCGGAATAGCAGTTAAAGACAGGGTGCTGTACTTGTAACATTATGACAAAAAGAATGAGGGCAGATGTACATATTTATACAGCCCATTCAGTTCATTTATAAAACCTGTTTGGAATGCGCTAACACAGGCTGCAGCCACTGACCTATATTCTGATGCATTCTTTTTTTTTTTTTTTTTTTTTTAATATGAAGAACACACACACAAAAGGTAAAGACTCATATAAGTCATAAGACTTAAACTTTGCTGGTTATACTAAAACGAATACAAGTTAAGCTTAGAAATCAATCTTTTGACATTGGCACTGTGTACGATATGTACACAAAGTATATGTTTATTCCCTAAAAACAAATAAGGCTTACTAACTTCATTAAATCAGAAGTTTTATCAACTGCACTTGCCTCCACTTTGAGATCACACAGTTTATGTGCACCAAATCCTGCACGTTTTGACAAACTTCATCTCTGTAAATGTTGGTGACTGATTGGCATCATTTCTGCCGATGTCGATCAGTTCAACCCCATTACCAGCCAATCATTTCTGTCACATAATATGTCGGGCTCTGCTTAAAACTTACCAAATACATCCACTTTAAGGTAGCAAAGGTTTCGATTTAAAAAGCCATGCCTGATGCTTTTTTGAGTCATGCTTGTGACAACAAAAGTTAACTGAAAATAGTCTTGGTACTAATTTCAAGTTAAGGATACATTTCTAGCTTACTTTTCTGCTCGCTGTAGGTGATGTGGATAGAGTTATGACCCGCCCAAAAACAGCTAAATTCTCCTTATTATCCTACATTTGCTTCTGCAATTCTGTTTCTAAAGCGGCGATGCCAACACACACTCTAATCATGAGATTAATTTTTTAATAAACAGCGCCTGATGTTTAGTAAATTTTTAAAAATTTATACAAAAATAAAGGAAAAGTGTACGATACAATGCCACCAATTAATCATCAAATTTTTTAATGCATGATGAGTCACTCTCGCAGAGGATACAATAATAAATAAAAGAACTATTAATTCAAATTTTCATGGAGTTTTCTCCATTAGTTTCAATCTAAGAATAATTACTGACGAGCGGAGACAGACTAAACAAATAATAGCGTTAAGCAACCAGAACACCAGGAAACATGTAATGAAATCAACAAACATAAATGCTTGCTAAATTTCAAATAAAATGTTAACAAAAGCTAAACTTTAGGAAAATACAGAAACTGGGAAAATAATATCTATTTAAAAGTCACATTATATGACTTTTCCAGCTACCTTCAGTGACAGACTTCAATTACATAATCTTAGTGAGTCAAGAGGCAGTCATAACACATTTCCGTGACTTTTTGTTATGTAGTATGACATACAAATCAATTCAGTCCAAGCAGTGTTAAGTCAGAGTGGCGGGCTAGTGTGCATGTGAGATCCGATAATCAATGAATGCTCACCCAGAAATATAATTCATATAAACACAACCACAAATTAGGAACATGGGTATTTTGGACATGAGAAACAGAAGAGACATTCGTCTGTCTTATGGTGCATGTTTTAAACACCACAACAGAATGGAAAAAAGGGTTGAGTGCAAATTAATTTGCTGCATCTCTAATGTCTTCCCACTGGCTTTATCAAGCAACACATTATTGGCTGTCACGAAATGGAGCGTGCCTGCAATATTTTGTTAATATGAAAGAAAGTGTTGTTAAAGTGAAAAGTGTGCTGAAAAATTGTTTACACGTGTAATATGTCATGCTCAGGTGATGAAATCAGCAGCTGCGATTACCAAGTTTGACATTCCCTCCGACTATAAAACATATAATGTGACACTTGCTTAATGCAAAAAGAAGCAATTTATGGTTGGGAATACTAACAAGTGAAAAGAAAGTGAAGCACAAAAATGGTAATTGAGATTTGTTTCAACAAGAAGAGCTAGCTTTGATTTATAGAAATACTCTATACTCTGATACTTATGCCATGTACTTTGTAGTGGTGGTGGGAAAAATAATTTTAACTGCATGATTTCGTACAGAGTAGAGAGAAAGAAGTTTATTACATAACAGAAGCCAATGGTGACTAGTGCTATACAGAAGCAAATGAGGTTTCTTTTAAAAAAAATAAAAAAAAGAAGTCCACAGAAAATAGAAAAAAAAAATCTCACATTACTTATGTTGCGCAATCCACACATCCATTATCCTGTCAAATACTTAAAACATACATAATGAATGCTTTTTTGCTAAAATATTAAGTAGTTACTTCTGGAATTATCAGCAGGCACATAAACTGGAAACTTAAAAACTAAGAGAAAAAACTTTCTAAATTGAAAACATGACTATTGACCAATGAATGATGGGGGGAAGGCCTTTATACATTTTCTTTGGAAGCAGTCAAAACAAAGAACCATAAATAAACTTTTTTAGTCCATAACTGAATACTGAAGCACATCTGTCAACCTAAAAGTGATACTTGTCCATGTTAATTACCAATGTAGTTTGTAGTGACAACAGAGAAAAAATTTTAATCCCATACTTTTATGTAGAACTGAGATAAAAGAAACAATGGTGACCAATGGCAACCAATATGAAAAACAGCCATGAAAAAAAGAAAAAAAATTCACCTTAGTCATATTGTATAATAGACATCTGCTATCCAGTTGTATGCTCAAAGCATGCAGAATACATGTTTTTTGCTAAAATATTCTTAAATCGATACGTCTGGAAAAATCAGCTCACATTATATACAGGAAACTAAAGTCACATGAGATTGCTATTTTAAAGACTCGTCTCAGCAATACATTCATTCATCCTGTCTTTATTTCAAATTTTCTTCTTTTTTTTCCCATGGATTTATTTTTTTACTGTTACTTTTATTATTTTTATTCAAATGTTAAAAAAAATTATTATTATTATTAACTTCACCATCATATTACTTTTGACATACGATGTGAAATCTACTTTTACATATTAGTTCCAGGATCAGTCTATTCATATTTTTAAATAAGTAATGAGTATCATCATTAGTAAAATGGACAGTCTTTGGCTTCTAAAACACAACTTGTATACTGCATTTTAGGAGAGATTTTTGTACTGTGCTGGTATTCAGCAATAACAATTCACTGGAATCCTAAAAGTCACTTCTGAACCAGAGATCCCTAACTAATTGCTATTTTATGCAAACTCAGCTAGTTTTAGTCTAGCCGTGAAACTAACTTCTTCTTCATTTTAAAATCTCGTTCTGCATTGTTAACATAATAGTTTACTGATTAACTCTCAAACTCATTTTTTTAATCTGTTTGAAAGCTGTACTAAATGAAAGTGACTGTTAAGCAATAATTAGAATGAAAAGTCTAAGACATTGACTGCCACAGTGAAAATAAGTAAATGTATTGTTCCTAATGCCAAAGTTAAAGCAGGTGTTATTCTATATATACTAATTGCACTTGTTATTGAACAAAACACAATAAAAACGTATTCTCTCCAAAAAAAAAAAAAAGTCTTTTTGAGTTAATTTATATTTAGTGCATGAAGCAGAAAATTCTTTATGCACACCAGCTGCATGATAGCAGTTTTGTGCATGCCAAATGCACAGTAACTCAGAAGGAACTAACAATTTAGACCTTGCACAATTCATTGTAATAGCTAAGAGATATTCAAATGGATGGGGAAAATTATTTGTGAAAAATAATTATATAAAATATGATTAATAAAAAAATGAAAGTGAAATATTCTGTTATGTCACTTTGATTTTCATTCTTATTTCAGATGCCAAATATGCTCGTATTTGGAGCTACAGCCCCGAAAACAGCTTACAAGATGGCATATGTCTATACATCACCATCTACATGTTAACTCTTATTTAGCATTCATTGTCTTAAAGACCATTAGGATGCAACATTTAGCATATGTAGTTACTTTATTTTTTGAAAACTAAGTAAGGACTCACAGTGCCTTAATTTACATAAAAGACAGTTGGGCAGATAAAATTACATCATCGGACTTCTAGAAGCCTATCTGAGGAAAAAGAAAAAAAATACTAAATAATAAATTAGTTAAACATGTTTGTGCAATAACAAATGATTTGAGTACTTTACTTTATATTCACAGGGAACACCTTTTTTGTGAAAAAAACCCTGCACATTTTAATCTGTATCTATTAAGAACAACTTTCTGAATCTAAAGCACTTCATGCTTTTACAGGTGAAGAATGGTAAAAACTAAAAATGTTAATAATATAAAAAACACGTATAATACAAATATACATGTGACATGTAAACATTTTAAACATTTGAAAATATTCAAATATATGTTTATTTTTAATATGAATCTTCAAATGTAAATGTTTTGCTAATTTCACAACAACACTTTCAATTTAAAATATCTGAATGTCATTTGTTAAGATGGCAGCCTTAATACAGTATGTATTACTTCTTTTTAATGTTCTGTATCTCTCAAAAACAGAACATATACTAGATTAAAACTGTCATTAAAGGTGGATTTTACCCAAGCAAACAAACTCAGAATCTGTACAAAACAGCCCATTTTCTGATATGATACAAAACCTAGCCCTTTCATAATACACTCGATACAAACTGATTAAATGTATCTTGGGAATGCTGTAAGAAGAACTGAGATATTTTGTGAAGTAACTTCAATCTCAGGAATTAAAATGCTTCCTGAAATTTATTACAGTCTGACATAGTAATCCAGGGAATGTTTTCATAATCAGATCATATATCCAAAAATGTAGACGTTAAAATTAGCAAGCAAGCTCATTGATGACATTAGGCTTCGACCACTTAAAAAATGTAACACTTTAAATTTGAGGATTAGTGGCGAGCAAACCTCATGGAGTTTGTTCTTCCATGAATTTGGTGAAATTGTGAAAATGTTTGAGAAATTCACCAAACATGGAAAAATGCACTGAAGTCAATAAGGAAAAAGGAACTGAACCAGTTTTGCATGAATTATAATGATGCATTGTTCTTTTAAGTGTGCTAATGAAATGTCTGACCACTATGCCAAAAAATGTGACCGAAGTTGTGTGGCAGTACAGCTAACACCGGCGGCACTTTACCTTGATCAACAAATGCGGCAGACATATAGATAGCCACAAGCAAAATACAACAAATAGCCACAAACTGGTTTTATATATATGTGTATAAAAAATTGCACTCAAAGAATTCCAATCTTCATTACACTGATTGGCCACGCCACTAGGGATGAGACAATATAAAAATTATATTATCATGATTGTGACAAAAATTGCCATGGTTTTCATAGTGCTGGGTGAAAAAAAGATTATGATTTTTGATTGTAGGAGAAAAACTTGACAATAATGATAAAAAAATGTAGGCTATTAATAATAATAAAAAATGATAACTTGTCTTTCCCATATTAAGTTTTAAAAGACAATGTGTTGCAACAGACAATGCCTGTGGTCTGTCACGCAGCACGGGGGCTTTGCAAAATGCCTGCACAACAGTCAATCATGATGGACTTTGCAAATATGCCCATCCCCCACGAGGAAGCTAAGATGTAAACATTAGCAACATGGTCGGGAGTATGGGAAATGTGGTGTGCAACGAGGACATCTCGGTAAGTGAAGCCGAGGAGGAAAATCTATTAATTGCTCAGGAAGACGCAATACCAAAGAAAGGGCACAAGTCAAAAATTTGAAAGTGGATTGGCTACCTCAAATTAGACCAAGCACAAATAATGCCAGTATGCAAAATATGCTGCCAACCGGACCAAGCAAAGACTAATAAAATAAACCCATTCCACCACCTTAAAAAATAACATCATCCAGATGAATATGCTGAATGTCAAAAAGAATCCTCAAATGATGTGGTTAGCAAGCCTTCGAGCAGTGCTGCTGTTCAAGCAGTCAATTGTGAAATCATCTGCCTCTATGAACCCACAGAACAGAAAATCAAAAAGGCATCAGGACATCACAGACTTCAAATCAAAAGACATTATGCCAGTGAGTGTTGTAGAAAAAGAAGGCTTCAGGAAACTGTTTAAAGTAATCGACCCTAGGTTTTATGATGAATGTCAAGCTAACTTAGAGGCTGCATTAAAAGATGCAAGATACTTTGTCACTACAACAGACTTATGGTGTAGTCGGACATCAGAGCCTTACATAACTCTTACTATTCACTATGTTTACATGGAAAGGAATTTACAGAGCAAATGTCTTCAAACCACACATTTTATCATGGATCACACGACAGAAGCTATTGCAATGGCGCTCAAGGACACTCTGTGTTTCGGACATATGCAATCAGTAAGTGCAGGTTATTAGTTTAGTTAATTAATTTACACTTGTGAATATGCTTGGTATTGTGTTGCTTAGATTAAATGTTCAATACTGACATTACAATAAGATGCAACTGAGTGGCCAACTCTACTAGGCTAATTATCAATTAATAATACATGAAGCCCGAGACAGTGAATAGGCTAGTCTTAACGCTAAAAAGCAAAAAACCCATAGTGTACAAGAGACAATGTGTGTTACTTTTATAGAAAAAAAAAATACAAGAAGAGACCCCAAATTATTTTAGGTATTGTTGTACCTGAGATTTTTAAGTGCTAGGGAACAAAGGTAGATATTTATTGCAGTTAGTAATGCAGATTTGGTTTGCATTATGTTATGTTTGAAATTTAACATATTTGCACTGTTAAACTGTTTTGCACACGGTTTTCCTACATTGATAAATTGCCTTGTTAATTTGAGCTACTGCAAAAGCAACCATTCTGAAAACTTGACAATCAATAACATACCAGTATTTTTAAGGAAACATTCTGTATTCAAAACATATTAGGATACTCTTTTAAAATGGAAACTGGAATATGAAACTATATCGTAATAATTATTGAAATTGATCGATACAGAAAAAAATATTGTGATAATATTTTTGTCCATATCACCCAGCTCTAGGTCTTTGGTATTATCACAGCAATGTTAAAATGCGGTTTTAAAAAAAAAAAAAAAAAAAAAAAAAAAAAAACCACTAATACACATTAAAATTATATCAAATTTTACATTAATTTAGAACATAAACTACTCTTACTTAAAAAGCAAAAATTCACCGTTTTAGATGTTTTAAACCAGTTGTTTTAATATTAGATGCTATAAATAGGTATAAACAAACCACAAACAACTTATATAAACAGCATATGTTTTGTTTGCAATAACCAAAGGGAAACACAAAAATTTAGATTTATTAAAAAAAAAAAAAAACTAAATAAACCACTCAAACAGGCATCTGCTAACAATAAGCAATCGCAAATGTAAACAAATCAAATGAGCAGATGTGATTTAAATCTCTTCACAAAGACAGGATCTGCTTCTGCCTAATCTCCTATAGATACAGCTACGAACTTTCAAAGATGTGAACATGTATGTTGTGACGGATGGCCGGGGCACCCCTTCACCACATCTGCCTGGGGGACAAGGGTGGGAAGCCTAGTATGTCCCCCTGGATGCTAAATGTCAGCCTCCCTGGGTTGCAGCGGTGCCTCGGACTCCACCAGGGCTTCATGGGGGTTGGAGTTCTGTGTAGCTCTTTGCGGTTCCACAGGCGCCACCAGGGGGTGCTGCAACAGGAGCAGCTAGCCCCTTTTGGGCACTGGTTTCACCTTACCCAGAAGTGCAGCCGGATATCGACAAATCAACCATCTGGAGCACTTCCGGGTAACCAATAAAAGGGAGCCAGAGACCACCACTCAGCAGCCAGAGTCGGGTGGAAGGAGGACAAAGCTTGCTGAGGAGGAGTGGAGGTGAGAGGAGAAAGTGCTTGGTGATTGTGGTACTGTGCTTGGGACTGTGTTGTTTTTCTTCAGCTGGAGGACACGTCTTCCCCGTAGTCCCTCCAGCTGAAGAAAAATAAATATTTGTTTTATTTTACCTGTGCCTCCTGTGTGAATCTGTGTTGGGTCGGGTGCTATATAGCGCCTTTCTTACAATGTCAATAAATTAAAAATTATTTAAATAAGTGAAAAATTAAAAATTGTAGCATAACTTAAATTTCACAGCAGCACGTAAGTTAGTTCGCGTGTCTGGAATAGGCAGAGTGCAAAATGCATACTAACAATTCTCAGTCACATGCATGCATCATCTACATCCTCTTGACTGTATCTCTATTTACAATGAGTTAATGCGCTTTATTTCAAGATGTATTTCAAGATGTCCGGAATTAAGCATGTTCAACAAGAACTTGAGGACACAGTTGAAAACTCGTTAAGGGCAAGTTCTTCTTCACTCAGAGAACTGCATTAACATGCCATACAAAAACCAAGTAGTGTGGAGGAGTGCAAGTGCAATGGGGACCTTCGTTTAGATCTCGTGAACAGCTTGTTCTTGTTGACTCTAATGTATGATCTTCAGATATGATCATTCCATCAGGAATACTGCGGACTTAGTGAGGGTATGCCTTGTTCATCCTCATCTGAGTTCACCTCTGTTATAGCATGTCTTTATTTGAAGACAGCAGTGTCAGATCAGGGGGAGCGTGAACGCGACTGAGAGAATAAAACTGAATTAAAAACAAAGCAAAAAAAAAAAAAAAGCTAACCTTTACAAGTACCATAAATTTACACTGGCTGTTACATACTCAAATCAAATGTATGTTTTTATTGTATAATAGTAACAATAAGAGCTGCTCACTGCTTTGTGCCAAAATTTTGTTGTTAGTACTGAAACATGAAAACAGTTTGTGTTTTAGGTATGCGTTCAACATTTCTTGCATTACCTGTCATCCTACACTTACAGGTACATAGATTGTTGTAGACGTGGAACACATATGAAATGCATGTGTTCCAAATAAAGATATATTATTTACCCTATACAACTCCAGGTACCTCACACCAAGATAAATAAGGCTTGAGCTAGGAAAGCTTTTTGCCCGTGTTGAGCTCTGTTGGTGGGAGATGGGACAGCAGTCTGCTTACTGCTTGTGCTGATCGACACATTTACAACACAAAAGATGCTGATGGAGAGGTGTAAAGGAATTTAAGGTGGGCCAGGGAGTTTTTTCATAGGCTTCAAGAATTCTAGTGTTAAATGTATGAGAATTGTAACCTGAGAAAATCTTGTGTTCACTTCTGGTTGTGCAGCAACTAATCATGTATGTGTAATTAAATGTTAGGTCATATGGTTGTTTCAATGCTATTATCTACCCTAAAGCCCCATTTACTCAGAATTAATTTGTAAATCTCCAGTGATTAACTCTCACATTCAGGGTGGCCTGAATGTATGAATACAACCACTCTGGAAAACTGCTACTGTTATGGGGTTTAGATCTGATAGACCCACTGTATTTATATTCATTTCTTCAGCAGTTTTTCTCTTAATTCTTTCAGCATCTTGCACAAAACAACAAACACACAGAGGTCTCAATCAAACTATAAACAGGGCTATAAACTGCTAATATTCTACTATGTAGAAGGCTTAAAAATAATTTTTGAAAAAGAGAGAGGATTCCCCTCTACGTTTAATACCAGGGGGTTTCAGATTCAGTGAGGAGAATGAAAATGAGTTGGAGGGGGGTGTTGTCAAAAACCCACAGTTTAAAAAGGCCTCTGATATTACATTTTCAGGCATTTTAGCTCTCTGCTCCCCCGAATTGGAATAAGTGGGTTTGAAGCAAATGTAAAAGTGAATTGTGGTATCATAGGGAAAGGTGTCCCACAAAGTCTTCTTTTGTCTGCTGGAGTATGATTGTTTTCAGAGATAGACTGGTGGCAGCTGAGAATACAGATGATTTTCTTGAAGGTTAACCTTGAGAATTGTTCATCATTTTGTGTAGGTCACTGATTTTACTATTCAGTTTTAAAGACAGTGAGTCCACCACAGACATTTTAAAGAAAGGATGATTATGGGTGTTTGTAAGTTTAGTCACAATGCAGCTATGGAATGGGAGCAGTCAGTCTGTCAAGTATAAAAATTAAAACTGAATATTAATTCACCAAACAATCCAAATGAACTTCCAGAAGGCCTGCACTGATTAACTTTAAGGGTATAGTTTGACCTGTTTTGGGCCTTCACTTTAAGAAGGTTTAGTCAAGTTTTTTCTACAGTGCGCTTAAAACAAAGGGTACCGCACACCTTGCTTTTGACTCCATGGCTAATTTGCACAGCTCCACTCAACAACCAATTGCCATACTCCAGAGTTGCATGTACTGGTGAAGATACATAAACCAATGAAAAAGAAAAGAAAAGGTAATTCCAAAGTATGAAATAAGGCACAATTATAAAACAGTGATTTAAAAAAAAAAAAAAAGACACTGAATATCCCTGCAACAAGTAAGATAAATTGTTTGCCAAATAAATATTTGCATGACTTATAGTAAATAAAGAAAAATTTAATGAGACTTCTGACACTGCATATTCACAGAGTTGTTTCATGTTCAGTGAGTAGATGGAAGTCTTCAATTGTAAACATAATTCAAAGCTTACATCATTAAGCCTACTTCTTAGCTTGCATTTGATATCATTCATGTTGAAGAACAACTGCTCATAAGAAAAAGTGGACCCAAAATCATCAAAACTCCAAACACTACTATTCTGAGTTGACAGTGACAGTCTGGAAGGCTGTTCCACATTGCGAAAATCAGTTGGTCCTCCTTTCGACAATTGGAAAGTTCCATCCATTTGTAATTCATGGCTAAAGTCGGCTTTTCTCTTTCCAGGTTTTCTAGTTCCACTTGTAAAGATGTAAATTTTGAAGACCACAAACTTTTGCTTTTCAAGTCTGTTAGTTGTAGTTCAAACTGAGCTCTGTCAACTGTTGGAAAAGGTGAAGAATTTATTTGATTGGCATTTGCCACAAGTGGTTTTGTCAAGAACAAAAGAGTGGACTTTTAATCTCTGAAATATTTGAAGCAACCAGTAAATGAACCATGGATTTTAGTAATAGTTACCAGAAAGAACTTGCTATCAATGACACTTCCAGTAGCTTCCAGATTTTTTTTTTTTTTTTATTTCAAAAAGCAACATATTTCCACTTTTAAAGTCATCTGTAAAAAAAAAAAAAGTAGTTTTGTAAGAAGAGAGTAACAAAGCCTTTATTTCTACCCGTCATTACTGGGTCCTCCATCTGTAGGGATTGACATCGCTAAATTGATATCCGTTTCCCTAAAAGTCGAGAATTCCAAAATTGCTGCAGAGATATCTTCACCTTGAGTTTGTCCTTTAAGAGGCATCAAAGCCAGTAATTATTCATGGAGACCTTTACATGGAAACATACATTCCCAGAAGGCTAATCTGTGCGGTTTCCTTCACGTCATGACTCGTCACATGCCAAAGAAAATGAAGATGCCAATTTTATATCATTACTCTGTTGATCTGTCACATTCTTATCCATCTTAATGATTCTGTTGTGAACAGTATTTTGCAGATAGTGCAGCATCTTTAGAGTGTCTTTAATTTTTTAATATCTTCTTTATTTTTGAAGTAAAAGAAGAACTGTTCGGCTAAATTTAAAAAGCATTTTTTTTACATATTCTCCATCTGTGAAAGAGTTTCTGTGCTTTGCAATCTAATGAGAAACAGCAAAACTTGTTGATTGTTGCATATTTTGCTTTAATTCTGTCACCGCTTTTTTCTCTCTTTTCCAGAACAATTTTTTTTTGTTAAAAAATGACTTTCGAGATTTGATTTTTTGTTATTAAATAACTTTACATTGCAAATTAGACATGTTAGGAGAACCATAGAGTTTTGCGCCCAAGTTTAAAATTACTTGGATGAGTAATAGCGCAAAGGTGACTAATATTACAACAACGTTCAGTTCTGAAGTAACAGTCTTCACCCTCACATCTGCTTTCTTGAGTAAAGTTCATTCAGCTCTGCAGTCCTCTGCCCTTCACTCTCCACTTCACTACTGTAACTGTGCTAAGCGAGCAGTGCAAAATGTACTCACCACTCCGAACTCAGCTGGCTATAATATGTAAATAGAAGAAAATATAATAATGTTTACAAAGACCTAGGATGGGAAGGTATGGTGATGATTAACAAAAAAAAAGTATATGAAAGAATTAGGAATCCAAATAAATGCTGACGTGTACATCCAATCTCAGGAGATGAAGAAAATTCAGGAGAGCATATGATTTGACCGAAGACGTAATCTCATTGAACAGAATGACTCTGAGGAAGATGTAGATTATGCAGTTAAGAGATTAAACGCAAGAGAGACATATGACGGGCCATCTGATTCACATATAAAGAAATATCTAAATGAAAAATAATATTAACCCACAAATAAATTATTGATCTTTACGAAAGTATTATCAAATATGTTAAGACATGAAAATGTGAATGTGTCTATCGTTCTGGGAAAAGCTGCAGCCACGCAAAGAGCCGCAGGTTAACAACCTCTGACCTAGCACAATAAACCGTGAAGACATACAACAAAATGACAATTCAGTACATATGTTGTCAAATACTCACTACAGTACACAACACTGAAGTTTTGCAATGATAAGCAATTAACAATTTAAACAACAATGAACTAAAGATTACCTTCCCTTGAATTTCCTGTACAGCAGAGCAAGTGCTCAATAAGTACGCTATGCATGCAATACTACTTTATACATTTATAGTGGTAATTAAAACATGAAGCAGTTTAATAACTGTTAGTGGTTTTTAAAATTAATCGCAGTGAAATCCCCAAGTTTTGTCATGCAGCATTTTTTGAACCTGCACTTTGGCCGTCATGAGAATGCTGCGCAGCTGCATGCAAACAGCTGGCACATCTTCTTTATTTCCAGTCTATTTGCAGATGCTTCACACTTTTTTCTCCAATAAAGAGAGAAATGCATATGAAATAATAACAATAATAAAGATGTATTACTATTTCATAGAGACTATTGCATACACTGGCTCAGGGAGCAGAAGGGATAGCTCCTTTAAAGTTTAAATTTAATTATCATTGGCCACATAGTAAATTGCATGTGTATACATTCAACTAGTATATGACCTTAGCCACATGGCATGACTAGATTAGTATTATATACTTAGAAGCTGTACTCACAGTATTCTCATCATGGTCAGCTAACGTAAAAAAATGCATATGGAGTGCATAAAAAAAAATGCAAGAGTTGCATCACACATGCATGAAGCAAATGGGGTAGTGATTTAAAATGTGGGGTGGAGTACACTTACAATATGCATGTCTATGGCTGCTACAGCTCTATGATGTCAAATTGGTGTCACAAAACATCATGGGGAGCTGGAAAAAAATGTTCTTTCAAGACAGCTGCATGGTAAAATTCTACGAAAATATTCAGCAAACAATGGCGAACATCAGTAGATTTACTGCAAATTTCATCAGTGAACACAGTGGACATATTCTGTATGGATGACCTCTGTGACAAGTCCACAAATATTTAAACATTTAGATATCACTCAATAAAATCCGACTTCATAAACTAATGAAAAACAAATAATTATAATCTTTCATGTCTTTAATGAGCAAACCCATCAAACATTAACTGTACGCTGTGGAAAGAATAAGCAAACACTTGAATTTTATAACTGGTTCAACCTTCTTTAGCAGCATGGCTAAGTTCATCCAGTAATTTTCTAAACATGTTTAGATCAACATAAGATTACAGGGAGTGGACAGATGTCATATTCATGAAATTCAGAATTAGAGGGCTGAATGGCTGTAACCATTTTGAAACCAATAGAACTAGCTAAAGCTAGTAGCTCTCTAATTTTTCCAAGCCAGGTACGTCACTTGAGAAGTTACTTTGTCTACAGTAGCTAAGATAATTCAACCACTTGCACTAAAAAAAACAAACAAACAAAAAAAAAAACAGCATTGAACATGTCTGAGATTGCAGGTCTTTGTAAAACAGATGTGTATGAACTAAATATTTCATCTTAGATGCTGTGTGAAAAGGTGTCAGTGCTTTTATGTTTCTATTGTGAAAGAAAATTAAAGCCATGGTACAAACCTCCTTCAGACAGATCAGTTAACTTCTCACTATCATTTTACATATAGCTTGTAATTGTAGGATACTTTGGAAGGAGAAAAGCACCATTCATTTTAGTATTCACAACTGGAAGAGGCTGCACAATGGGAAAGGAAAGAACTTCTTGCAACCCACTAAATGAGTTTAAAGCACAGGAACTATCGTGATTTTTCAATTACAGACTCCTATCATTCCTTAGCCACTAAGTTTTGTGACTAAATAGAACGCTCTTTGGTACTAAAAAAAAAAAAAAAAA
>JANRMT010062854.1:23998382-24013623 GCA_026402145.1 Polypterus bichir lapradei | reverse complement strand
ATATACACACATACACACACATATACATATATAAAGATGAACTTCTTTGATACTTTTTAAGGTTTCGGCCTGGAATTAATGCAATCACTGAAGTTTTACTCTTTGACCAGTTCCATTAATTAAATCTCCTTTGGCACAGAGGCACAAGCCACTGCCTGATTTGTTATCCGTTCCATTATGTACTTTGCATCACTGTCTTGCCACAAGCAGCATGCTGACTGTGGATATTTAACGATCCATTAAATATGAAGCATTTTTGACGGCATCAAAAACTCTTGCTAAAGCTGAGCAGAGTATTGTCAAATGCAACTTAACTCTCCCTACGTCTTCCAAGACGAAAAAAAATATTACGTATTTTCTTATGGGGGGGTGAACATAAATGGTTCGGTCAAGGAACACTCAGTTTAATCAGACTAGCCGGCTTATCCTAGAGCCAGTCGATGGTTACAAATAGCATTGATTAAAGCGCCTAGACAAGCACTTCGGTTTCCCGTCATTTTTATTATTGTTTGCTGAAGAGGAAGAGGGCTCCCTTTCACTAGACTGCAGAATATGTCGCTTAGACCCCAATTCCCAAATAAAAACCAAAGACAGGCAGGGGGATGGTCCGTTTTACTGGTAGTGTTTAGCTGAGCTATATTTCCGCAAACATGCCCCACGTCGCCAAGGCGGCCGGGCCAACAACTTATGTCAGAAACTGATACCGACACCGCCGAGCTCTCCAGCACCATACCGAGCCCCGGTCCCTGTCACATTATTTTAAGAAGAGTTGTGCGCGGTGTCTAACAACTAAGGACTCGAAACCAACCAAACACACAAAATGCGTCTATCCGTTTCCAACACAACGAGTGGTGCATTACCTGGTAGCTGATGAGTACGGACGAGATTTCGCTCTTCTCTATCTTCCCGTCTGCTGCTCCATTTGGAAAGACTCCCACTCACTCCCTTCGTCTTGTTGTTCTTCTATCCTGCCGACTTTCTCGCTCTCGCTCGGCTAACTTGGAGGGATTGACAGGCCTGACGGCTCACGCTTGCGCAGTTTCTGCAGACCATCAAGTGTGCATCTGCTTCACGAGTTCGGCCATCTTGGCTCAAACCTTACAAACCCTCTGAAAGAATTGATACCCCCCCCCTCCCATCTTTGAGCCAAAATGGCATCCATAAACCTTCGCCGGGGACCTCAGAAATTGTGCTGAAGAGTCGTATGTGCCGCATTCTAAATCGTGTATGTGAAACATGCGTACATTTTCTTAATCATATTTTACTGAAGGCTTATAAAAGAAAATAGCGTATATTTTTCCTTTCTTAGGACCCCTGCATTGTCTATCAGGGAATTACACCACATTAGTCGTCTAAAATTATGCCTGATCAAATCTAAAAGTTAGCGAGTGGCCGGGGTGCTGTTGCAGTGCAAAGGGTCGCAGGGCGTGGCGAAGAGTTTTAGACATGTGTGGAATGTCGCAGAACTGTTCGCGTATGTACACGCCCAACGGAACAATTTAAAATTACTCATAGCGTAGATGTTGCGTTACTAAAGTGGCATACCTCGATACTTTTAAATCGGAAACTATTGTTAGTGTTTTGGCAGCAAGTACCGGCAGTGCATATTGTGTTAGGAATGAAGGGGGAAGAAAAGATGACCAATGAAATGTTTCACGTGTGCTACCCAGCCACCAACTCTCTGTAACAGCTGATAACAATTAAAATAGTGCCTTTTATTAGCCTACATTCAATTGGGCATCAATTGTTAATTTCTCTAAATGCATTTTGGAGTGAGAAATAGTTGTTTTTAAGGATTACTTATGAATGCTTTGAAATTACAGATTTTCTTAATCCTGCGCCACCTCCTGACTCACTCGGAGAAAACCCCCACGTATGAGATACAGTTCGACTCATCTTGATGTCTAGTTATGTAGGCTTTATGCATTAGACCTGAAGGACACTATTTTTTTGGCAATTTTTAGAATATATTTTGTGCAGGAAATTACACCCTTAAGATAAAAAGTAATTCAACAGTTGTCTTCAGAAACAATAATCAGGACTTGGAAGCTGTGCTTGCTACATCAAACCTCCCGGGGATCCCCTTATATTGAGATACAAGGGGTCAAAGTTACTGTTTTTCTTAAACCTTTGCAAAAAATGATATTTGTAATATGGGCATGTGGGATGTCATGCCATTTTGAAGTTGCTGATCACGAATATAATAATTTTGATATTTGATTCTTTACAGGTGGTCCTGTCCCTCTAGGAATCACTACCAGTAGGTTAAAAATTACACATTTCAAATGGGGTACTATTTTAGACTATTTCAAGGTCAGTGAGAGAAAATTCCAATACTTAAAGGAATTCAATGAAAAACTGAGTATGAATATCCAAACTGTACACAGACATTGACTTATTCATTAGTAGTCATATCATAAAACGTGCAGTGTAGTTCTATGGGTGAATAGGCCATATATCAGGTAATGTGAGATATGTTATTTCCACAATTGAATGCTTAGTAAACTTGGCGTTGTGATAAGAAACTACTAATAGTCACACCAGAACATAAGAAAAGCATTGCAATGGGACAGTTAAAAAGAAAAAAAACACACACACACTGGGAATAATGTGCAAGGGTCACTAAGCAAAGAAGAGTAGAGTTTTACAGTATGAGTCACTGCCAATCAGCACTATGGGAACAGATAAGCCTGAAACATAAAGATAATAACTTGGGCCCCTTTCATGTTTATGGCATGTGGTAAAAAGGTGATGATTGTGTTTTTACAAAGTAAGGCAATTATCAAAGAGGTTCGGTGATAATAAATGCCAGTAACACAGTGTTCTAGGCAACCACTACTGGATTGGTTCCTATTGCACCAAATGCTGCCTGGCTGAGCCGTACACCATGTGACGATATTGCTGGATTAAGTATGATTTGAAAATGGATGAACAGACAGAATCTAAGGAAAAATGTGTGCTTTATAATTTCCACACTTGTATTCTCGTTATCTTGATATCGTCAGGACATACTTGCAGTTACCACACTAGAGCAACATAAAGGTGACTTAACATGACGATTAAACATCAATGGAGTATTTTTTCATAGGAACCACTTTTAAACATTTAGAGCAAAGGACAAATATAAAGCCTAAATGTCAAGCATTACATGACATGTTGTGGTTTTTCAAATACTATTATGCATGTTTTGTTATTACACTGTGTGCACAATTATTAGGCAAGTGAGTATTTTGACCATATCATCATTTTTAATGCGTATATTCCAACTCCAAGCTGTATTAACTTGAATGCTTATTGGATTTAAGCACGTCAGGTGATGTGTATTTGTGTAATGAGGGAGGGTGTGGCCTAAGGAGATCAACACCCTATATCAAGGTGTGCAGAATTATTAGGCAGCTAGTTTTCCTCAGGCAAAATGGGCCAAAAAAGAGATTTAACTGACTCTGAAAAGTCAAAAATTGTAAAAAGTCTTTCAGAGGGATGCAGCACTTTTGGAATTGCTAAGATATTGGTGTGTGATCACAGAACCATCAAACATTTTGTTGCAAATAGTCAACAGGGTCGCAAGAAACGTGTTGAGAACAAAAGACGCAAATTAGCTGCCAAAGATTTGAGAAGAATCAAACGTGAAGCTACCAGGAACCCATTATCCTCCAGTACTTTCATATTCCAGAGCTGCAACCTACCTGGAGTGCCCAGAAGTACAAGGTGTTCAGTGCTCAAAGACATGGCCAAGGTAAGGAAGGCTGAAACCCAACCACCACTGAACAAGAAACATAAGTTGAAACGTCAAAACTGGGCCAAGAAATATCTGAAGACAGATTTTTTTCAAAGGTTTTATGGACCGATGAGATGAGAGTGACTCTTGATGGACCAGATGGATGGACCTGTGGATCAGTAATGGGCACAGAGCTCCACTCCAACGTGGAGGTGGGGTACTGGTATGAGCTGGTATTTTTAAAGATGAGCTAGTTGGACCTTTTTGCATTGAAGATGAACTCAAAATCAACTCCCAAACCTACTGCCAGTTTTTCGAAGACACTTTCTTCAAACAGTGATACAGGAAAAAGACCATGATTTTTATGCAGGCCAATGCTCCATCACTTGCATCGAAGTTCTCCACTGCGTGGCCAGCCTGTAAAGGCCTTAAAGATGAAGGAATAATGACATGGCCCCCCCTTCCTCATCTGACCTAAACCCCATCAAGAACTTGTGGGCACTTCTTAAACGCTAGATTTACGGGGGAGAAAAACAATACACCTCTCTGAAGAGTGTCTGGGAGGCTGTAGTCACTGCTCCACAAAAAGCTGATCGTCAACAGATCAAGAAACTGACAGACTCCATGAATGGAAAGGCTTATGACTGTTATTGGAAAGAAGGGTGGCTATATTGGTCATTGATTGACTGATTTATTTTTTTTGAAATATCAGAGATGCTTATTTGTAAATTTTGAGGTGTTTGTTTATTATTCTCACCATAACAGATGAAAATAAACAAGTGAGATGGGAAAATTTTCATTTTTCCTTTAGTTGCATAATAAATCTGCACACTAATAGTTGCCTAATAATTGTGCGCACATATGTATTCCCCTGATGATGTTCACACTCACATTTCCGTTGTGAAACATTCAGGTTTCAGGTTTATTAACATTTTGGATTGACTGATAGCACTGTGTTTGTTCCATATTAAAATTAATCCTCAAAAATACAACTTGCCTAATAATTGTGCACACAGTGTAAATATGTATTTGTTTCCTTCTTAATAGACATTGTCGTTTATTCATTTCAGATTACAAGTGGAATCCCGCTGTAGTGAAATTCATGGGACCATAAAAAAATTTAATTATAATAGAAATTTATTTTTTTTTATTGAATTTATTAAAAGAGAGTAACATTCCATACAAACAAGTCAAATTTAATAAAACTAAATACAATTCAACCCCCGCCCATGAGAAACAGAGGAAGACAAACAGCCGGAGTAAAACTTGACGAGTAGAAAAGAGGGAACAGAATCCTTTTCCCCAATAAAATTGTTATTGATTAGATCCTGCTAGGTTTTAAAAAAGGTTTTGAACAGATTCTCTAAGTGAGAATTTGATTTTTTCAAGTTCCATTTAGTATATAATATCAGTTAACCACTAACTTAAAAGAGGTGGTCTAGGATTTTTCCAGTTGAGCAAGATAAGTCTACGTACTAATAGTGAAGTAAAGGCAATTGCAGTTTGTTTGTCCTTTTAGCCCATCTGGGAGTACACCAAACACAGCTGTTAATGGGTTAGGAGGGATTGTTACACCAAGGCTGTCTGGTAGGCATTTAAAGATTTTGGTCCAGATGTTAATTTGGTGCATGACCAAAACATGTGACCCAGTGAGGCTGGAGCTCGATTACAACATTCGCAGGTTGGATCTTGCCCTAGAAACATTTTGGACAATTTTAAATGAGATAGATGTGTTGAATAAAATATTTTAAGTTGAATAATTGTATGCATTGCGCATATGGAGCTAGAGTGAATACTATGCATGGTTGCCTTCCACTCCTTTTCTGAAATGTTGAGTAAGAGATCATTTTTCCACTGTACTCTGGAATCTTTGAAAGGAAGGGACTTTAAAATTATTTTTATAAATTATAGAAATGCTGCCTGAGTCCTCAAGACTGATCAATATTTCTTCTGGAATAGAAGTAGGTTAGCAAAGTTTCTAATTTGGAAAAATTGTGTTGATGGGAAGCTAAATCTGGTGTGTAATTCTTTGTAGGATGCAAAGACATTATCTATGTACAAATCTCTAAGTGATTTAATCTCGTACATTTTCCAAACATTAAAAAGTTTGAGAGGGTGGAAAAATGTAGTTATCATGCAGTGGTGCCACAGATAAAATCTTCTCTGTCTTGAAGTACATCCTACATTGGTTCCATATTCTGAGTGAATGTAGCAATATTGTGTTGTTAGTATAGTATATTGATGATAACTTGTATGTAAAGGGGCACAAAACAAGGAATATAAAGAAGTACTGCATGATTTTATTTCTTCTGTGGACCAAGCCTTGATTTTAGTTCTTTTGTGGACCAAGCCTGTATGTGTTCATGTATTTGTGTCAATGTTCAGGATTTTATAGCTTGTATATTTGCCACCCAGTAATAAAAGTGAAAGTTAGGTAGAGCCATGCCACCTTCTGCCTTAGGTCTCTGTATGGTCACCCTTTGGATTCATGGATGTTTTGAATTCCAAATAAATTAGGTTTTGATTAAATCTAATTTCTTAAAAAATGGTTTGTTAATGTATGTGGGGATCCTTTGAAATAGAAACAGAAGCTTAGGAAGGATATTAATCTTGACAATGTTTATTCTCCCTGCTAAAGTGAGATAGACAGTAGACCATCTATGCAAGTCTTGCTTAAGTCTATCCATGCAGACAGCAACATTTTGCTAAAAAAGAGCTGTATGTTTACTTCTGATGTTTACCCCTAGGTATTTAAACTGATCTGTAATGTAATAAATCTTATCTGTAATAAAAGGGATGAGAAGGGCACAATTTTATTCAAATTAATTTCAAGTCCAGATATCTTTTGAAATTCTACTAATGCTGTGAGGATAGCAGGCACAGTTGTTTTTGTGGAACTGTTATATATAGTGCCATATCATATGCATATAGTGATATTTTCTGTTTAAGTCCTTCTCTGATAATCCCCTTTATCTTTTCGAAAGTGAACTGCCAATGGGTCAATGGCAACTGCAAATAGTAGTAGTGACAGGAGGCATCCTTGTCTAGTACCACATTCTAGTTTGAAGTAACCTGAAACAATGTTGTTAATACAAACTGAAGCTTCTGGACTGGTATACAGTAGTTTGATCCATACTCAATGTAGTGAATAGGTAGTTCCATTCAACCATATCAAATGTTTTCTCTGCATCGAAAGATAATAAGATCTCCGGGGTGTTAGACTTTGTGGGTGAATATATTATAATGAACTGGCATCGAAGATTGGAAGCTAAGTGTCTGCCTTTAATAAATCCAGTTTGGTCTTGTGATATTAGATAAGAAAGCACTTTCTCTATCCTTCTGGCTAGAACTTTGGAGAGTATCTTAACATCATTATTCAGAAGTGAGATTGGTCTGTATGATGCACATTGTAATAAGTCCCTTTTCTTAGGAAAGACAGTAATTAATGCTTGGGAAAAAAAGTTTGAGGTAGAATTTTATTATCTCTGGCTTATATAAGTGTTGGTAATAAAAGGGGAGCTAACTTAATTGATTTCTTTTAATAAAATTCGGCAAGGTAGCCATCATGGCCTGCTGCTTTCCCACTCCGAGTGTAATTCTGAGAGTGTCAGAGGTTTATCCAATTCCTCTGTACTGAGAGCATCTAGCTGTGGTATCTGTAATACATTGAAAAACACATTAGAGTGTGTCGTCTTCTTTAAACTGAGTAGAATATAAGGACTTATAGTAGTCTAAATGTTGGCATTATATTTTTATGATGAATGATTTTGACTCCGTACTGGTACTGCATTGCAAACTTCCTGCTTGTGGATTTGTTGAGATAAGATCTTATTAGCCTTCTCTCCATGTTCATAGTAATGATGTCATGATTTAAAAATGAGTTGTTCCGTTTCTTTTGTTGTCAAGAGGTTGAGTTTTGAATGCAATGCCTGTCTTTTCCTATAAATTGCCTCATTTGGGAACCTGGTGTGTTTTTGATCTATTCTGGTAATTCTTGGTTTCCGATTTATTTTTCTGAGAGAGATATTAAATAATCTGTCCTCTTAAAAATTCCTTCAGAGTTTCCCAGAGTATTCCTGCAGATACCTCTGAGGATGTATTTGTCTGTAAAAAAATCAATTTGCTTGGATATAAGATTTGATTTGATCCTGGACAAAAAATTGTTATCTATAAAGAAATAATCAATTCTTGAGTAATAATGGAAATTTCATTTTAATGAATATGGGGAAAATAGTATATTATTATGACTGGGGTTGCCAGTGATTTGCCATCTCTAATAGCAGCAGCAGCACAAGGACAGCTTCATAGCTGCTCTGCTGGTTCTGGTAAACCATAAACCAAGGGCAAAATAAATTGGTTTTCCTCTGCAGGATCAAGCTTACCATGTAACGTGCTTGTTGTACAATATTTAGAACATTTAACACTGGGCTTTGACCTGCTATTCCTCCCACTCTCCTGATCTTTCATCTCCCAACCATGTCTGCAACAGTGGTTATTCCAAGCCACTGGTGTTCTATTAATCTGAAGATGGAGGCTAAAGCAGGAGGCTCAGCCATGTCACGGCTCTTATCTCATGTGCCTGAGTGCTGAAGTAACAGCTCCTATTTTGAATGAAGTCCTGAGATTGTACCTGCCTTCTCTATATAATAATAAAGTACCTGTATTTTCCTTAAAAACCTGGACTCACCTTCTTATCTCTCGTGCAACTGTGTGACCCAAGCTTGACAATAAATGTATAAAATAAACAGAGCTTTTTAAACTGCAAAAAAATAATTTATTTGAAAATGAGAGATTAGATGTAACTTTTTTTAATAGAAATACAGGAATGAATACAGAATGAAAATGCGGGCTTTACATGTAACTTTTTTTTTATAGAAATACAGGTATAAATACAGAATGAAAAGGAGAAGTTAGATGTAACTCTTTTTTTTATGGAAATACAACTATGAAAATACAGAATGTAAACGAGACATTAGGTGACGATGACAGTGAGATTCCGAATGCTTTTGCCACATCATTTTTCCAGGATTGTTAATTTTTCTTTCAATGTTAACTGATACGATTCCCAATTTTTTGTTCATCTCAAAGAAAACTTAGAGAACTGCTATAAAACTTGAACAGTTCAGTATCCACATATGACACATCCACCCACATGGACTCTAGGTGGAGCAATGACTCAAAGTTCAGATAGTGTATGATGTTGTGCTTACACTCAGCCAGACAGTCAGTTGCAGCGTTTCCATGACTCAGTGGGGAAAGTGTAGGAGCAGCATTAAGTATTTTTTGCATTGCATTATTATCTTTGGAAGCCATTTTTGGTGGAAGAAACATTTGTTGTACAGGAATTTACATTTCGTTAAAACAAAATTCCTTTAACATCATGTTGTATGAACGTTTGTTCAGGCCAACAAAAAATATTTGTTGTCCTGAAAATTTTGTTACTTCAGTATAGCAAACGTGATTTTACCTCTATTATCTTTGACCTTAATGAAAGGAGATGTGTCTGTCTGTGTGTTTCTGTGTATTTGTGTGGATATCCGGTTGTTATATCTCTCTTATATGCCATTTGGTGTGTAATTCGTAAGAGCAGTGCTAATGTTTGCAATGTGCTATCTGTTGGAATGAAAAATGTAAAGTATTTTATTATTATATGAATTTCAAAATATACTGCAAACGTTAACGCTGAATATGCTGAGGTCTACGTTGATAACTTAGATTTCAACCCATCTTAGATGGATAGCACAGTTAGTTTCTGGTCTCTGTATGGTCGCCCTTTGGATTAGTGGATGTGTTGAATTCCAAATAAATTAGGTTTTGATTAAATCTAATTTCTTAGGGAAGTTGATTGGGTTATGTTGTGTTATCTTTTTCAGTTTTGTGATTTGTGAATTTTCATATTTCATATTTTTCTGGTATTAGAATCTTGGCTTGTTTTTCGTGAATGATTCTTGGACTATGGACTGGTTTTGTTGCTTTGATTTGCCTGTCCAGCATGCCCTTTGTTTCCTTCTCAAATGATGTTCTTATTTTGAATACTCTGTTCAATAAATCTTTAGAACATAAGGTAAAATAACTTTGTTTTCAACATTAGATTACAGGTTTGGCTGTTCCCTTATTCCCTATTCGTAATTTTGAATATAAAAGAATTCCCTATTTTTGTCTTGGACCTACGCAGACTATAAGCCTGCATCTTGAATTTTAGGAAAACCTTATGCTAATTCATAGACCTCAGTTGACATCTAACACTAGCTTTGAGTGTTGTGAGCCTGGCAGATCATAATAACAATACTGTGGAGAAATGAGTTGAGAGGAAATTAAAACACTCAAGGTCACCATGCAGTGAAGCCACCTAACAGTTCCACTCTTCTTAGCTTTGATTACAGGAGTTCATTTAAATCCTATTCACCCATGCCATTCTCTTAATCTGTGTCAATGGCAGTGTGCCACTAATTCAAGAGGATTTTCTCAGTGCAGTATGTGTCAAAATGTGGATTCACACAGCACCAGCACTTTACCCCTTTATTTCTAGGGATGCTCCAGCCATAGTACATTTTTATCTATCCTGAAATGAAAGTATACCAACAAGATTCAATTTGATCTTAAAATTCCATGTAAAAACTATTTGTGTTAGCTGCCAAGCACTTTTGGCTTCTCCAAAATAATAACGCCAATTATCTTCTCACAAAGAAAGAAGAACATGACATTGAGATTTCTCCTAGATAAAAATCTCAAAATGTGAATTCACCCCACAAAGCAACCAAAATCAGGACCTCCGTAAATTCAGTGAACAGGCCTCGCCCCATGCAGCCTAATCCTAATCTGAAAAGGCAGCCTTGTGGCCTTCATGGGCCCAAAAATGGAGCCAGGGCTTTATAGGATATGTTGGGTATTTTTCATGTCAAAGTTATTTCTTCACAATCATGGTATATATTCATTTGTGACATAAAGTGAAGCATTTTTAGACATTTTCAACATACCTTGTCTATTCTTGCACCTTACAATACTTGCTTATGGTAACCTGGATCCAAATATGGACAAACAGGCTAAAACTCACCAAGTACATCCGTTTTTTAAGAGAAGAATGTTATTGGATATAATGCACATCTTGCGATTACACAAACATTGTAAAACCATTTATCTTTGACATGTTAGAAAGGAATTTAAAAGAGTAAACAGACTATTAGCGAGATTCACCTATTTTAAAATAAAACCAGCTCTGCACCTCATGGCAGTGAATTTTCACTCACCAGAAGCATGTTATGAATGTCAGACATATCATTTAGATTTTAAGAATTTACTATTTTCAGGTATATTTTCTTCTAGAATTTAGATAAATAAGCTCTTGCTTTAAATCAGGAAAATTCTCAACTATGAAGACAAGGATACATTTAATTGTACTGTATTTGTACAAGCCAGACTATACTGATGAGGAGATTCAACAGATCAAAGAGAAATGAACAGAAAGGAGAGAAAAATTGGAGAGGGAAAAAGAGCAAAAAATGCAACCAGAAGGTATGGTGATGCAACGAACAAGTGGTGATTGGTGGTGCACATGTGGAAAATGTGCAACAGTCAGGCACACATTAAATCTTTCAGGGTGGATGTCGACTTCTGTCAAAAGAAGGGGTTGACAGTGGTAATCAGCTGTAAGCGGTCACAAAACCCGCCATTATGTTTTTCGTTAGACTCTCTTTGCTACAAGGAAAGTTAGCTTCATTGGTTTGACTGATATTCCCCGCGCTTGTGTGAGCAGTGAGGAACAAATAACAATAAACGTCAACGTCTGGTGAGAGATTGAAGCGAAAGTGTAGAGCAAAATACTCCATGGATGACGTTTTGCATATTAGCGCTAAATTGGATTCTGACTTGCTGGACTCCAATTTCTATACAGGTGCTCGAAAATGAATGTGAGGTACCAGCATCAGCTGATCGATCCCCAGCTGATCGTGGTGCTGAACAGGTTTGTGTAGCTGACAGGCCTATGGCAACATTCACCTGGGAAAACCAGCACTTACAATGACAAGAGGTACAAACCGGATTGCGATGCACTGTCACCATGTGAAGACAGCCTGGCAACCAGCCTGCCACACATTCCTGGTGAACCGGCAGCCACAGCACACAACAACAGACGTTTCAGGTTATTTTTTATGTGAAACCTTTGCTTTGTGTGCTTTTCAGAAAACTGAGTTGTTTGGAAAAAAATATTCAGACCTCAAAGAGTTAAGCAGTATTAGTAATGATTGGTCTACCTTGCTGCCCAACATAAGAGGTAATCATTTATACAACATTCAGTTTGCTAGTGAAATTGCCATTGTTGTTATTTAATGGCTCCACATTTCAGCCTGGTTCAGTTGCAGCTGCAGTGAAATGACTCACTTTAAGGATATCTGAAACTCAAGTTGGCTTCCATAATGGGCAATCAGGATCCTATATTATTTCCCTCTTTGGCTGCAAGTGCTTGTCCACGGGGAAATGAGCACTATAAACTTGCAGGTCTGCTTTCAGTAGGTGTTTCATTCAAGTGCTCATGTCCAACCTAAGGGCTACAAACCATAACGTTAATGCATTTTGTTGCCATAAAGAAGTTGGTAACAACTGTAAATGCTTTGTTTTTTTTAATTTATGTTCACATCCTGGATATGCACATTTTCTAATCAGTTTCTCAAACGTTGCTTTAAGCAAGTTCAGCCTCAAGGAGGGAGGTAGTGGCCTCTGGTGCAAAAGAGGGGTGTTGAATAAAAGTAAGGGGGTGGTGAGAGTATAAAGCATAACAATTAAGTGCTGAAGAAATCTATAATTACAATTTTTTTAAACACTAATCACCTTAACTATGCACATACAATCAATGTATCATTGCAATTGGCATTCAAGGCCGACGATGGGCTTAACTAGCAAAGTGTTGGCAGGTGTGTTGGCATATGGGTGTTATTATGCGCACACTTTCAGGTGATCAGGATTTTAAATGAAAAGTCCAGCACGCATCGGCAGGAATGTGTGCATGTCATGTATTATAAATACGTGATGCGTATGAAATCAATTTTAGATTGTTTCTGAATTGTGTGACATGCAGTTCTTAATTTGTTGCAGTAGTGTAAGTGTAATTAGTAACCAAAAATTTGAGTGCATATTGGATTCGTAGTCGGCACCTAACCTACACAGATCACATACAAACTTATTGTTGTTCTTATAAAACAGCAGTTTACACATATTTTTTATATTTAATAAAATATTTAAAAATATTTTGGTTTAACAAAAGTTCATGCTGATAAAAACGATATAGATTTATCGTATTTTGAAGCACTTAAAGAAAACTTTTTGAAACAACCAATATTGGGAGGTATGTTTTTGGCAGCATCCAAACAAGATGGTGATGGCTTGTGCATTCTTACAACATTTACTTACTGATTGCTAAATCAGGAGAACTGCACAGTATTGGTGAAGTACTGTTAGTGATGTCACACGCACTGTGCTGCACAAGCCAGCCTCTGATATCATGAAGAAGATTCCTTTGAACAATAACACAGTGCAACGAGGAATTGATGAAGTGGCGCAGGATGTTGAAGACTCACGATGGGATTACTGAAAAACAACCCAGTTCTCTCTACAACTTGATGAGTCTATTTTAGCAGGAAATGATGATACATGAAAGAAGAAAATATTTCCCAAAATTTATTATTTTCTAAAAAAAATTACTAACTGACACTAAAGGTGAATCGATAGTTCATGCACTGGAAGAGATTTTTAAAGAAAGAGAAATCCCTCTGAATAATAATACCGATGGTGCTAAAACTATGGTAGGGCGCCATCACAGTTTTATTGTATATTTCAAAACGGCAGCGCCACATATGTTCACTGTACAATGTGTGATTCATCATCAACATTTAGTTGAAAAAAACCTGTGTGATTGTCTACGTAGATCATTACATTATGGAGTAACAGCAGTCTACAATATCAGAAGTCATTCATTGAATAACAAACTGTTTGGACAACTTTGTATTGAAAATGATGAAGAATTCAATTGCTTGCTGCCCCATGCCAACTTGATTAATTTCAAAAGTGACATAGCTTATTTAACCAATTTGTTTAACAAATTTACTGAAACAAATATACATCTTCAAGGAGATTAAATTTAATAAAAAAACAAAAGCTGTTATTTTGACATTTCTGTTAAAACTTCTCCTGTACAAACAAAACTTCAGACGAGGGGAATTCAGCTAGTTTCCAAATCTATCAGCACTTGTCAGTATTTAGAGGCTATCCATTGTGATTTCACTCAACAATTTGAAGATATTCTTAAAATGCACATCCCTGACTGGGTTTTGGACCCATTTTCAAAGTACAAACACAGAAGAATCTTTACAATTACAAGGGGAACTGACAGAAGTAACAACAAATGAGATATTGAAATTCAAATTCAAAAATGGATACCAACAGTTCTGGTTACAAAAGTGGGCTGTAGTAAAAAAAAGTTTTTAAATGCATTTCCTTCATAATATTTAGTGGAACGTAGGTTCAGTGCCGTCACAAATCTTTTAACTAAAAAAAAAGAAACTGACTACAAGTAGCCGATCACAGTAATTTAAGAATGCTGCTGACAAATACGGAACCAAATATCAATAATTTGGTAGCAGCACGCCAGGCTCATCCTTCTCATTAGGATTGTTTTAATAGTACTGATTGTTATTTACTATGTTTAATAGTTGTATTATTTTTTCAGTTTCAACTTGTTCTGTGTTTACATACAATTTATGTTTCTTTTGTTGAGTTTAATAAATAGCTTTAAAATTTCAGTTCCAAGGTGTCTTATTCCTAAGCATCACAAATCTCTACAACATGCAGAATAAAAATCAAACTTGTCTCCATATCTGTCTGATCCAATTTCTACACTGTTTTCTAGTATATGTACTCATCATGCTCAGGGCAAAGAAAGTAGATTTCCAGGGGGACACCAATTTTTTTTTTTTTTTGAAAAGGGGGACAGTAAACCAAATAAGTTTGGGAACACCTGCTTTAAACTATCAAAAGTTCAAAAAAGAGGATTGAGAAACTGTAAACCTCTGGTTACAGGTTTGCAAAGCAAAATTTCTTTAAATATTTAAAGATTATTTATTATAAAGATCTGAAAGAGAAAGAACAAAAGGCAAGGCAGGTAAAAGGAGCAAACAAAAAAATAATGTCTTAAGCAAATAAATCCAAAGAGCTCAAACTATAAACAGTACTTAAGTAAAGCAGGCAATGAAACCAGAAAATCCAAATTCAAAGTACAAAACTCACAATAACAGGAGTCTAAACTAAGAAAAGCATTCCCCCAGCTGCAGAATTGAGTGGCCCTGCCTCCTTGGGCTTCACATAAAGGAGATAGGATAGATAACAATAAACACTACATACCTATATAATCTTAAAATAACAGAAACTATATTATAGATAACACTGCATACCTATATAATCTTAACATACAAGAAAGTATATTATAGAAAACAATAAACACTACATACCTATATAATCTTAACATAGCAGAAAGTA
>JANRMT010062854.1:23985757-23998372 GCA_026402145.1 Polypterus bichir lapradei | reverse complement strand
TACTATAGATAGCAATAAACACTACATACCTATATAATCTTAACATACAAGAAAGTATATTATAAATAACAATAAACACTACATACCTATATAATCTTAACATACTGTAACAGAAATTAGACAAATTATTTATCAACATAATATCAAAAAAAAACAAAAACTTACAAAAACAACAACATAGAACAGTTCTAAAATTATATTTGAAAATCAACAAAGAGAATAACCTAAATAAATCAATAAACTTTAGTCAGGGTGACAAATCTAACATAACACACAATGCTGGCGAGCATCACAGGTTAACGCTGGATGTCTCATATTTCTCAGGATGTTCCAGGGGTGAAATACCAAACTGAAAGTCTCTCATCTAAGGGTTTGTAAGAATGACATTCTGAAGCTTCTTTTTTTGCATGTGTATTAAATAATGATTCATTTGAGTTTTCTTTATGGACTCAACAGCTGCTTCAGTAACAAAGGGAGGGAATATTTAAAAGGGCAAAAGATAGCAAGTTTAGGTTCGAGGTAATCAGTGTGATACATTTGGAGAATGTTAACAGCTTTAAATTGTCCTCGCACTGGACTGGACTGCACTCATATCAGCACATACCTCACAAATGTCTATTCTACCTACACATACCAGCAATATAAACGGGTAGCTATTTCAGTTTGGCACAGAACTACAAGATAGGCTGTGCTCATGCTGACTTTTACTTTTTACCTTCCTCTTAAGTGGCAGAAATTACAAAAAGTCAGATGAAAGGAAACCAGACTGAATTGCAAAAGTGGCTGAAAGTGCACAACGAAAAAAAAAGAAAAAAGAAAGAGACACTGAGCTTAGGTGATTGTTAAGCATTTTACTCAACTATGAGCTTGTCTCTGGGAACAGTACTTAGCACTGTTTTACCTAATTTAGTATTCTTACTCCATATTAGGAGAATTTGTCAAATTCGAGAAAACTAACAGACCGTTTCAGCTGTAGGTTGGCTTTTGTTGAAGGATTATAGTAATTATCAAATTATTCTCTTATTATATTCATATACTATGTTAAACCTCAGGCGTAAAAATGGAGACCCGCTCACCCAAAGAGAATAAAAGGAATACTGCTTGTGGGTTTCTTTGCAGAAACAAATAAGACATAAAAGAGTAATGAAGATATTTATTAGAACAATAAGTAAGTAGCCTGAGTAAAATGATTGGTCTGGGGCACGTCCCATACATTATACACTGGAGGGCTTTTAAGGATACTGCTAATGGAAGATAAATATACTGATGGAAAAATGAAACAGAATATTTTCTGGAATGAGAAAACTATGGTTATATCTTAAGCACTTTCACAAAAAAAGTTTTCAGTTTGTTCAACACTGCAACTTGATAAACACACAAACACGCAAAGGTTTACTTTTACCCAATAAGAACTAGGTGGCCTTAATTCAATGCATAGGTCACAGCAAGAGAAAGGCCACACTTCGTCAGTTTTCCCTGCATTCCATAATGCCTCAAATGTCAACAGAAGTAAGGGACAATGCCAATGGTATGTATGCTGCAGGCATTGCTCAACTGAATTGAGTAAGCTGATACACTGTGTCCTTACTGCAGACAAAATGTCAGCAGACCAACAGGACATATGTGTTTAAATCAGAGCAGGACTGGTAGGACATTTTAGGTCTGCCACCCACACTGGTGCTGAAACTGCCAGCAGATACAATGCTTATATAAGTGACAGGACAGTGAGGTGAGAAACAAGGTCCATACTGCAGGTCTTAGGGCAGACCAAACTGTTAGAAACCCTCTACTTTCACCTACACCAGGACAATACCAGGCCATACTATGGTCGCAGCTGTCATGGGGAGTGAATGCTGGTGTGCAGGTATAACCTTAGCCTACCTTCTGTCCTGACCGGAACACCACAGAGAGAATCACAGCATCCAGAGATGAGAAACTTTGCTTGTCAATGACCAGTCACTTCATCTGATCCTGCAGAACTGGGATCACATTGGCTGTATGTGCCAGCTGTGGTGGCTGCAAGTGATGGCCATACAAGATGTTGAAGGCCTGCAAAACAACTGTTGTTAATGTCTCTAGTTGTTCTTGTCCTGTTGCCAGTGATATTTCAGTTCTGATATTAATTGTAGGTTTAGTTTTTATTTTATTTTATAAAATAGATTTTTTTTAAATTTTGTTCTAGTTTTCTGTGGTGTCAACAATTTTTATTTTTAAAATGTTAGTTTTTATTTTATTTAGTTCTGGTCGTTTTACATAATATTAGTACAATTTTAGTTTTTTTTTTCCAGTTGCAAGACCACAAATGCTGTCCTCCACATATTTCAATGCAAGTTATGTTTCAGTCAACAAAATACACTCACAGTTCATAATGCCGTTAAACACAGCTTGACTATCAATGATCAAACCAATTAAGTGGCATAAAGATCAAATGTTTCAACCCAAGAAACCAATCTGTGCAAGCACACTGCTGTTAAGCTTTAAACAAGCGCGCATTTCGAGAGGTTTGTTCATGTTGCAACACAGTGAAAATATTTGCTCAACGAACGTCTGTAATGCAGTTACACAGTCGTCAGCCACAGGCGCCAGCAGACTGTATGTTGACGATTTCTGTTTCCAGTACTAAAACTGGTGAGGCACTGGCTCCTTCAGAGTCAGATTTACAAATACCATATATGCTCCAATAAATGCCGAGTCTCTTATAAGCGCCGGGCTTCAGAGGGGACGCGGCCAAATAGTAGCCGGTCTCTAACAGTAGCCGGGTCTTTGATATTTGCCTACTAGCGTACATTATAAGCGTCTGTATCTTTATAGATGTGTGTAATACATGTGCATGTTAGCACGTTGCATATATAAGAAATCCGAATATACTGGTTTCTAAAACTGCTTCATTTTCGTGCCGGGTTGACCACGAGGCGAAAATTTGCGCGCACCTTCACGACGTCTGATGGTGACATGGATCATGTCTGCATGGGAAGAAATCTCAAATGAAATGATTCAGGAATCTTTCGAAAATTGTGGCATCACCAATTCTTCTGATGGCAGTGAGGATTCATTAATTCATTGCCTCAAAGAAAATCAGCCATGTTTTGAAGGAAGAGAGAAATTGTCGGTGGCAAGAATTCAGAGCGTCGTGACAAACCTGGAAGAAGAGGAAGACGATAGTGAACTGGACAACAACGAAGCCGTCATTGCGGATTTGGATGACGAATAGCAGTGAGAAAGGTACAGAAAGACATTGCTATTTATCTTTAACAGTCTTATGCAGCATGTGAAATTCAAATAAAGTAGCTGTTTGCAATATTAGCCGATATTTCTCTGTACCTACCTGTACTGACACGCGCAAAAAATATTGCGTTCTGAAGGTTTTTGTTAATAATGGCCGGTCTCTATTAAGCGCTGGGAGCCGAGGCTAGTTTTGAAAATAAACGCCGAGGGCCTCTATTGCAGCATATACGGTATATGAACCCAAAAGAGTAGCTTATTCACTATTCAATTGGCAGCATGCACAATGACTACTGGTTATGTTTCACATCTTATCAGCATTCTTTACACACTTTACTCAAATTTCGTTCTCATTTTAGTTTGTTCACATATCACTCATTTTTATTTTTATTTAGTTTTAGTTTCTCTGCCTTAATTTCAGTCCTCATTCTTGTAAAACGAAAAACAACATTTTTAGTTCTAGTTCTCGTTTTTGTTATGAAAATATCAGTGCCTGTTTCTTTGATGTACTCTTCTGTTTTATTTCTCATTTTCAATTGTCATTTCAGCAATAAAGGTTGAAATTTCAGTCCAACAACAAGTACCGATTTTTTTTGGTAAGTAAATGCATTGTTTATTCAGTCCCCAGAGAAGCACTGTTGAGATCATCTTCTTCTTCCTCTTCGTTCTTTACCAGTTCTATGAGGGGTCAATCTATACTAATAAAAGGCAAAGCCCTCACTGACTCACTGACTCACTCACTGACTCATCACTAATTCTCCAAGTTCCCGTGTAGGTAGAAGGCTGAAATTTGGCAGGCTCATTCCTTACAGCTTCCTTACAAAAGTTGGGCAGTTTTCATTTCGAAATTCTACGCGTAATGGTCACAACTGGAAGCTATTTTTCTCCATATACTGTAATGGAGTTGAGCGTGAAAGCCGTGGGGGACGGAGTTTCGTGTGACATCATCACGCCTCCCACGTAATCATGTGAACTGACTATCAACGCAGTACGTAGAAAACCAGGAACAGCTCCAAAAAGCGCTGAAGAAAACATGCATTATATAATTGAGAAGGCAGCGAAACAATAAGAACCACGCGATTCACATATACAACCATATTCATGAGTGCTGCTACTTCGGAAACAAAGCACGGTGTAAACCTAAAGTTTAAATTAAGTTCATAGACAGGCTGCCGCTGGCGTTTGTCATGCCCACGGGTAATGCGGGATACAAGTTTAATGAGAGGACGCAGGATATAAACGAGAGTTTTCATCACTTTGTAACTAAGTTAAAATTGCAGGTCAAGGGCTGTGCTTATGCAAATTCCGAGAGACTGTGTTTGTGGGGGATTGACAATTAAGGCGGGTGGGGGAGTGATGTCATCATCTCCCCTCCCATTCACCTCATTTCGCTGTGAGCTGAGCTCTGCAGCTAACACCGTCTTGAGGAACCAACTTTGTGAGGCTGCCACCAAATATTCACAGAAAAATCCACAAGTTAATACACACGCTGTCTCTAGAGTTTCTCCACACTGAATCCTCCAGGCACTACTTACAAAAGGTTACATTGACAATCGTGTTACGTTATTTTTAAAATGTTTCCTTTTCTTAGCACAAGCACAGCTGAGAAGCTTCGATGCATGTGCTCCATAACGCATTAAAAAATAATGCATTTAATCACACTTTGCATTCCAAACAAAGGGAAACTTCTGTCAATGCATGATTTCCTGGTACAACGATTACATTGATTAGCGCTTTCCGATTCATTTTACCCTCACACCGCCATTTCAATTCAGATGCCTCCAATTTCCAGTAAGCCTCTGCTGCGCGATGACAAGTAATAAGTCTCAGGGACAGACCCTACAAAACGATGCCATTGATTTCAGGAAAGATTGCTTTTCTCCTGGACAACTATACTTGCATTCTCAAAAGTGAGCTTGCGCAGCTTCGTCATATTACAACCGGAGTGCAGCCAGAAACTTTTAAGCGCCAGATCTTAGCTTAACATTAAATTAAGCCGAGGACATCGCAACATCCTGGACAAAACTATACGTGGCATTCTCAAAAGTTATATATATAACCCTTTAGCGCTGACGTCTGAGGTTCGATTCCCAAGAGTGGGTGCAGTGAGTCTGTACTGCCTGATGAGCCCAGAATTAGGGCGTGCCACGTACTGTTTGCATTATTTGATAGTAAAACTATTTTAATATATTCAATATATATATAGCAGCGCTTACCGATTCATTTTACTCTCGCACCCCCTTGGTTCGGGAAGAAGTATGAAAAAATATGAGGTTAACGCAGAAAAACAGATCACCAATTGAAGCTTTATGAATAATAGATACTTTATTCGCAATCAATAATTGTTTTGGTAAAGCCATACTCAGGTCAAGGGCTGTGCTTATGCAAATTCCGAGAGACTGTGTTTGTGGGGGATTGACAGTTAAGGCGGGTGGAGGAGTCACGTCATCATATCCCCTCCCATTTCCCTAATTTCGCTCTGAGCTGAGCTCCGCGGCTAACGCCGTCTTCCGAAGCAACTTCGTCACACTGCCGCCTAAAGTCAAAACTTAAATATATAAAGTCAGCTTCGGAATATATAAACTCAGCGCTGGAATATATAAAGTCAGCGTCGGAATATATTGTCACGCTTGGGTCACAGATTTGCACAGAGACACAGGAGGTCGTAGAAACAAGAAGGATTTTTATTCAAACACTGCAAACACATGAGCTTAAACGTGCTCCATGACAAGTCAGAGATGACAGTTCCGCTAGGAGCAGAGAGAGAGAGAGCGATAAAAGCAAGCAAACAATCAATTTTCAACTGACAGGCGCTGCACAAGGCTTTTAAGTTAGCGGAGTATCGCGCGAGGTTTGCATTACGCGTTATGGCGCAAGTGAGAAAGTAAGGAGCAATGGGAGGGTAGTCTGTGTTTCAGGGGTTGTGGTTTTCCCAGAGGCGTCTGTATCTTCTTCGGGTGCGATCAGCCCTCCAGCTCACACCCTCCCCCTCAGCTTTATTCACATTTCCGTGAATCAAGCGACTCTCTGTACCAGGTTCATTTAGTCTTGATAATACGTCTGCGTTGACGTGTTCAGAACCTGGTCGATGTTTTACTGTGAAACGGTAAAAGTTGTAAGCCCAGAAACCATCTCATGAGGCGAGAGTTTGTATCTTTCTGTCGGTATGACCATTGAAGTGGAGCAACACGTAATAGCGAAGCCCTCCAGCTCACAATATAAAGTAAGCACTGGAATATATAAAGTCAAAACTTCAATATATAAAGTCATCGTCGGAATATACAAAGTCAGTGCTGCAATATCCATCCATTTCCCAACCCGTTAAATCCGACCACAGGGTCACGGGGGTCTGCTGGAGCCAATCCCAGCCAACACTGGGTGCAAGGCAGGAACCAATCCTGGGCAGGGCAAATGCATCATTTTCAAAACATTAACCGAACAGTGTTTTTTTAATTTATTTTTCTGAATACGTTTTTGTTAACTTACTTCAGTTCGAGTCGTTTCAATCAATATATTTTGACTTTGAGTTTATATATTCAGGAATGAGTTTATATACTCCGATGTTGACTATATATAATCAGGAATGACTTTATAAATTCCGACGCTGACTTTATATATTCAGGTTTTCACTTTATAGATAGATATATATATAAATATGACAACAACACTTATGTCAATGACAAAACAATTACATTAACAATCATGTTACGTTATTTTTAAAATTTTTCCTTTTCTTTTTCATAACTTCTTTTATACACTACTTCTCCGCTGCGAAGCGCGGGTATTTTGCTAGTATAGATATATATATATATAGATATAGATATACATATATAGAAAGATAGATATATAGATAGATACACAGATATATACATAGATAGATAGATATAGATATATAGATTATATAGATAGATAGATATATAGATAAATAGATAGATATAGATATATAGATAGATAGATATATACATATAGATATAATATAGATATATAGATATATATAGGTGTATGTATATGTGTGTGTGTATATATGTAGATATGTATGTGTGTGTATATATATATATATTGTCACACACGCGCGAGTAGGAGACCGCGGACGGATCTGAACGCACCTGGAAAGGTATTCGCCGGCAGGGAATGGCGGGGTACTAACTTTCTCCCTTTTGTTTCTTACAGGAAAAAAGACGCTCCGCCACCATAAGCTGACTTTTGTCGCAGTACGGTACTTCCGCCCTTCCTCCTCCATCTTGCCCTGACGTCATCAATCCCATCCTCCCTCACGGCTCCTTCCCAGCATTCCTCCACTTCCGGCTCCTCCCTCATAAAATGGCCGCCGACGCCATGCTTGGTGTCGCGTGTATGAACTGTTTTTGTTTATATATTTTGACCGTTTATTTTTCATATTGTGGAGCGTCTACAATATACGGGGCCGGAAAACCCCAAACCTTTATGTTGCCTTCTGTTGAATCTTTTACAGTGGCGTAGTCGGCAGGATACAAGTCCGAACATGACTGAGAGACAGGACCTGAACACAGTGCTACAGGGCATGAATGCCCAGCTCCACGCCCTGCAGAAAGCACAAGAAGCCACCAACAGGGAATTGGAGGCTATGAAGAACAAGTTGGCCGAGGCCAAAAGGGCTAGAGTAAATCCTCCGAAGCCCAAACCACCCCCCTGGTGCCTATGACCGACGCCGACGACGTCGAATCGTACCTTGGGATATTTGAACGGATGGCCACCCGGAACGAGTGGCAGCGGTCCGAGTGGGTGTCCATCTTGGCGCCTTACCTGAAGGGACCCGCGCAGCGGGCTTATTATGACCTCCCCGAGGAGGAGGCCGCGGATTACGACCTCCTCAAGACAGAGATCCTGGCCCGCTACGGCATCACGCCGGGCCAGCAGGCGGCAGAGTGGAGGAATTGGCAATTCGACCCCAAAAAACCTGCCCGTGCTCAGGCCTTCGATTTCTGGGGCAAGATGGGGCGCTGGTTACGGCCAGAAGGACCCCAGACCCGCAAGGTAGTAGAGCAGGTGGCCTGTGAGGGCCTAGTGAATGCCATGCCAAGTTCCCTCGCCCAGCAGGTCCGGCGACACCCATATAAGGACATGCCGGGTCTCCTGGAAGTCCTTGAGCATCAGCTCGCGGTCCTTCGAGTCGGGGGGCCAGAAAAGTCTGCTCGTGGGAACCGACAGGGACGGGCGGCCACCCCCGAGCCCTCTCGATGCGCTGCGGAAGCGCCGGTAAGGCCTAAAGAAAAGCCGCTCTCTCCGCGCTGTTACAAGTGCGGAGAGGTCGGCCATCTACTACCAACTTGTCCCTTAAACGTGGCTGCGGAGCCGATGGACTGCACCTGGGCAACAACGGAGAGGTACTGTACCCCGTCGCATCCCTTGGCGAGTCCAAATAAGGGAGTGGTGTTATTAAATGGGCACGCGGTGGTAGCTTTGTTTGATTCCGGCAGCAACATAACCATTGTAGCTCGCCGTTATGTGTTACCGCAACAATGGCTGAAACAACACCTACAAGTCACTTGTGTACATGGAGGGACCAAGTCATACCGTTCCGCACAATGTTATATCGCCTGGAAGGGGGACTTAACTAAGTTGATGGTCGCTGTGTTGCCCGAACCCCCCTATCCGGTGATTTTGGGACAAGACTGGTCGAAAACAAACTGCGGTAAAACAAACACTGCTCCCGGGGCCTCGTTGGATCTGGTTATGAGGGGGCAAGGCGCCCCTCCTGCGGTCTCCACGCCGTGCACTGAGGCAGACCTCTCTGGCGCTGGCGCCTCGGGGAATGTTTCCACGGCATTGGACCCTGACACGGAAGAATCCGCCGGAGAAGGGACAAGCCAGGGAACTCTCCCGGTGGCCAGGCCACAAGACCCTCTAGATAGCCTGGATCATCAGTTCAGATCCACGCCGGCCTCATTTAAGAGGGAGCAGTGGAACGATGATTCCCTGCGGTTTGCCCGGAATGCGGTAGTTTGGCCCAACAGCTCACAAGCCGACGGTTCCACACCACGCGAGCCCTTCTTTGTGTTGGAAAATGATCTGTTGTATCGGGTGGCGACCCACGAGGGCGAGGTGCGGAAGTTGTTGCTAGTTCCGCGTATCTTCTGGCGGGAGGTATGCGAATTAGCCCACGCTCACCTCCTTGGCACCCATCTCGGGGCCGAAAAGACCTTGGAGAGGATCAAGCTCCGTTTTTACTGGCCTGGGATTAACGAGGAGGTCCGGCGCTTCTGTCAATCCTGCCCGGAGTGTCAGACCCGCCAGATTCCCAGACGGGACCGCGCTCCCCTCGTCCCTATTCCCTTAATCGACATTCCCTTCAACAGAATAGGGGTCGACTTGGTAGGACCCTTGGAGCCCTCAAACCGTGGCTATAAATACATACTGGTTATGGTGGATTATGCCACCCGATACCCAGAGGCGGTTCCCCTGCGCTCCGCTAATACAAAAAACATCGCATGGGAATTGGTTAATTTATTTTCCAGAGTGGGTATACCCAAAGAAGTCCTCACGGACCAGGGTACACCCTTTACCTCGGATACGTTCAGGGAGGTGGCCAAATTACTCAGAATAAAGCACCTGAAAGCGTCTGTCTATCACCCTCAGACAGACGGGCTGGTAGAAAGGTTTAACCAGACGCTCAAACAGATGCTCCGCAAAGTAGTCAGCGTGGACGGTAGGGATTGGGATCAGCTTCTTCCGCTCGTGCTTTTTGCCTACCGGGAGGTACCTCAGGCCTCTACGGGCTTCTCCCCTTTCGAGTTGTTGTATGGATGACAACCCCCGAGGCATTTTGGATATAATAAAAGAGGGCCGGGAAGCCGAGGCCCTTCCTTCCTCTAACGTATTGGAGTATGTCGCGCAAATGCGTGACCGTCTCGCAAAAATCAGGCCCCTCCTAAAGGACCACGTGACTCGTGCGCAGGCAGCGCAGGCCCAGTGTTACAATCGTAACTCCGTCCTCCGGGAGTTCCACCCGGGGGATCGAGTGATGGTGCTCGTTCCTACCTCCCATTCTAAGTTACTAGCTCACTGGCAAGGGCCATACGAGGTTAAGGAAAGAAAGGGGCTCGTCGACTATTTGGTTAAACAGCCCAATCGTCGGCCGAGTGAGAGGATCTACCACGTAAATTTATTAAAACCTTGGAAGGACAGGGAAGAGTCTCCCAACCCACGTAGATCCCTCTCCCTATTCACATGCACGTCTGCCCTTAACCTCGGTGACGAGCTGACACCACTACAGCGGCACGAGATAACCCACGCAATCCGAGCCGTCCCCGAAGTAGTGAGCGAGTCACCAGGCCGGACCTCGCTGATTGAACACGACATAGTCACGGACCCCGGAGTAATCGTCCGGGAGAGACCCTATAGACTCCCGGAGGCAAAACGCGCTGAAGTGGAACTGGAGGTGCAACGGATGTTGGATATGGACATTATTGAGGAAAGCCACAGTCCCTGGTCCAGTCCTATCGTCCTCGTTTCCAAGCCGGGCGGATCCTGGAGGTTCTGTAACAACTTTAGACGTCTAAATCAGGTCTCCAAATTCGATGCCTACCTGATGCCCCATATAGATGACCTGCTTGATCGGCTGGGTATGGCTCGATACTTGACTACTCTTGATATGACGAAAGGGTATTGGCAAATTCCCTTAACGGCATCTGCAAAAGAGAAAACGGCCTTTAGCACCCCTAGCGGACATTGGCAATACAAGGTTCTCCCATTTGGGCGGCACGGGGCCCCGGCGACCTTTCAACGTCTGGTGGATAGAGTGCTGAAGCCCCAGCAGTCCTATAGTGCCGCCTACCTGGATGACGTAGTCATCTATTCCGGCACCTGGAAGGAGCATCTATTGCAGGTCTCTGCTGTCCTCGTGACACTAACTAAAGCCGGCCTCCGCATAAACCACCGTAAGTGTTTTTTTGGCTTGAAGGAGGCCAAGTATTTAGGCTACCTGGTGGGACGAGGACAGGTGAGACCACAATGTTCAAAAATCAAAGACATCTTGGAATGGCCCCGTCCGAATACCAACAGACAGGTGCAGGCTTTCTTGGGGTTGGCGGGGTACTACCGCCGGTTCGTACCCAGTTTCTCCGAAAGGGCAGCACCCTTGACCAATTTAACAAAGAAGGGCGCTCCCTTATACGTGGTATGGAACGACAAGGCAGACCATGCATTCAGTGACCAAAAAAAGGCCCTAACGTCGGCACCAGTATTAAGGACACCTGATTTTGGTCTACCTTTTATTCTCCAGACCGACGCTTCGGACACAGGCCTGGACGCCGTGTTGAGCCGAAGCGTCGATGGTGTCCAGCACCCCGTGATGTACCTAAGCCAGAAACTGCTGGACCGAGAGACCAGGTATGCGGCAGTGGAGAGGGAGGCCTTGGCCATAAAGTGGGCGGTGACCCATCTCCGTTACTACCTGTTGGGCCGCGAATTCACTCTGGTGACTGATCACGCTGCGCTTAAGTGGATGTCCCTACACAAAGAGTCGAATCCGCGGGTCACCAGGTGGTTTCTGGATTTGCAACCGTATAAGTTCGCCGTCACCTATCATCGCGGCAACCTTCAGGCCAATGCCGATGTCCTCTCTCGTATCCACGACCTCTCGGTTAGGTCCGCCCGACCTGACGGTTTTGGGCTGAGGGGGGGGTCGTGTCACGCACGCGCGACTAGGAGACCGCAGACGGACCTTAACACGCTTGGGAAGACATTCGCCGGCAGGAAGTGGCAGGGTACTAACCTTTCTCCTTTTCTTTCTTACAGAAAAAAAGACGCTCCGCCACCATAAGCCTCATTCTTCCCGCAGCACGTTACTTCCGCCCTTCCTCCTCCATTGTTCCTGACGTCATCGATCCCATCTTTCCCCACGGTTCCTTCCCAGCATTCCTCCACTTCTGGCTCCTCCTCTATAAAATGGCCGCCGACGCCATCTTTGGCATCGTGCATATCTGATGTTTGAGTTTATGTATTTGACCTGAGTTTATTTTGTTATTGTGGAGCATTTTTCAGTATACGGGGCCGGAAACCCCAAACCTTTATGTTGTTTATTGCTTCATTTATTACAGTATATATATGCATATATATGTTGTGGAGGATGGCCGGCTGTTTATCCCGGCCAATACCCCCAAGCCGCCAGGTGGAGCCCTCCTTGCAGCATGGAGGTCCCCAGAAGACCAGCAGGGCATCATGGACAATGGAGTTTTTATGCACCGCCCTGCTGGATGCCATGGGGGCCACGAGAGGGAGCTGCAGGGAGGACCGAAGAGTTCTTCGTGCCCTATGACCCGGAAGTTCGTCATAGGAAGAGCGACGGGCTACCGGGGTGAGAAAAAGTATTGTTTACCCTGACCCGGAAGGAATAAGGATTTGTGGACTGTTGGA
>JANRMT010062854.1:23824846-23977307 GCA_026402145.1 Polypterus bichir lapradei | reverse complement strand
AGATAGATAGATAGATAGATAGATAGATAGATAGATAGATAGATAGAAACTTTATTAATCCCAAGGGGAAATTCACATAATCCAGCATCAGTATACTGATACAAAAAAAAAAAACTAAATTAAAGAGTAATACAAATGCATGTAAAAATAGACAAAAACTTTGAATAATGTTAGCATGTACTCCCCCGGGTGGAATTGAAGAGTCACATAGTGTGGGAGAAGAACGATCTCCTCAGTCTGTCAGTGGAGCAGGACAGTGAGAGCAGTCTGTCACTGAAGCTACTCCTCTGCCTGGAGATGACACTGTTCAGTGGATGCAGTGGATTCTTCATGATTGACAGGAGTTTGCTTAGCACCCGTCGCTCAGCTAAAGATGTTAAACTGTCCAGCTTCATTCCTACAATAGAGCCTGCCTACCTAACAAGTTTGTCCAGGCGTGAGACGTCCTTCTTCTTTACGCTGCCTCCCCAGCACACCAACGCGTAGAAGAGAGCACTCGCCACAACCACCTGGTAGAACATCTGCAGCATCTTATTGCAGATGTTGAAGAACGCCAACCTTCTAAGGAAGTATAGTCGGCTCTGACCTTTCTTACACAGAGCATCAGTATTGGCAGACCAGTCCAATTTGTCATCCAGCTGCACTCCCAGGTATTTATAGTTCTGTATTCTCTGCACACAGTCACCTCTGATGATCATGGGGTCCATGGGGGGGGCTGGGCCTCCTAAAATCCACCACCAGTTCCTTGGTCTTGCTGGTGTTCAGGTGTAAGTGGTTTGAGTCGCACCATTTAACAAAGTACTTGATTAGGTACCTATACTCCTCCTCCTGCCCACTCCTGATGCAGCCCACGATAGCAGTGTCATCAGCGAACTTTTGCACGTGGCAGGACTCTGAATCGTATTGGAAGTCTGATGTATATAGGCTGAAAAGGACTGGAGAAAGTACAGTCCCCTGTGGCGCTCCTGTGCTGCTGACTACAATGTCAGACCTGCAGTTCCCAAGACGCAAATACTGAGGTCTGTCTGTAAGATAGTCCACGATCCATGCCACCAGGTGTGAGTCTACTCCCATCTCAGTCAGCTTGTCCCTAAGGAGCAGAGGTTGGATGGTGTTGAAGTCGCTAGAGAAGTCCAAAAACATAATTCTTACAGCACCACTGCCTCTGTCCAGGTGGGAGAGGGATCGGTGTAGCATGTAGATGATGGCACTCTCTGCTCCCACCTTCTCCTGGTATGCAAACTGCAGAGGGTCGAGGGAGTGGCGGACCTGTGGCCTCAGGTGGTGAAGCAGCAGCCGCTCCATGGTCTTTATCACATGTGACGTCAGAGCAACAGGCCAGAAGTCATTCAGCTCACTAGGACGTGATACCTTTGGGACTGGGGTGATGCAAGATGTTTTCCAAAGCCTCGGGACTCTCCCTTGTTCCAGGCTCAGGTTGAAGAAGCGCTGCAGAGGACTCCCCAGTTCCAACGCACAGGCCTTCAGCAGTAGTGGCGATACACCATCTGGACCCGCTGCTTTGCTGACACGAAGTCTCCTCAGCTCTCTGCTCACCTGAAATAGGCTTGTAGTGGCTAAACAGATTTCATACACAGCAGATTTCCAATTCTAGTAAAGTTTTCTTAAACATAACATTTTTAAAACTATAACCTGTTAATAAAACTATTAATACAAAATGACCAATATTGATGTAAAATCTATATCAATATTACACTATGAATGGAGAAAAGGAATTAAAATAAGTTGAGTTAATAACTTAAAACATAATAATTCATTAAAATTCTATAAATACAGTGCATCTGGAAAGTATTCACAGCGCATCACTTTTTCCACATTTTGTTATGTTACAGCCTTATTCCAAAATGGATTAAATTCATTTTTTCCCTCAGAATTCTACACACAACACCCCATAATGACAACATGAAAAAAGTTTACTTGAGGTTTTTGCAAACTTATTAAAAATAAAAAAAAAACTGAGAAATCACATGTACATAAGTATTCACAGCCTTTGCTCAATACTTTGTTGATGCACCTTTGGCAGCAATTACAGCCTCAAGTCTTTTTGAATATGATGCCACAAGCTTGGCACACCTATCCTTGGCCAGTTTCGGCCATTCTTCTTTGCAGCACCTCTCAAGCTCCATCAGGTTGGATAGGAAGCGTCGGTGCACAGCCATTTTAAGATCTCACCAGAGATGTTCAATCGGATTCAAGTCTGGGCTCTGGCCGGCCACTCAAGGACATTCACAGAGTTGTCCTGAAGCCACAGAGTTGTCCTGAAGCCACTCCTTTGATATCTTGGCTGTGTGCTTAGGGTTGTTGTCCTGCTGAAAGATGAACCATCGCCCCAGTCTGAGGTCAAGAGCACTCTGGAGCAGGTTTTCATCCAGGATGTCTCTGTACATTGCTGCAGTCATCTTTCCCTTTATCCTGACTAGTCTCCCAGTCCCTGCCGCTGAAAAACATCCCCACAGCATGATGCTGCCACCACCATGTTTCACTGAGCGAAGCCCAAACCCGGGGGTGGACCCGGACGTCATATTTCTCCCTCATCGGAGATACATCCATCGTGGGTCCTGCCGGAGATTCTGAATGGACGCCTCAAAAGGAATTAACTCTTTCTGGTTCAACTCTCGGCACCCTCCACGTAACACAGATAGGAATGCTGACCACAGCGTGTTGGCCAGCTTAGCTCGGTCAACTACCACCACTGTCAAATGCGACAGCAACATTGTCAGTTTCGGTCTACTGAACATCCGCTCACTCACGAGCAAGAAACATCTCATTCAGGATCTCCTCATTGACCGTAAGTTTGACTTTTTCCGTTTAACCGAGACTTGGCAGCAACCTCAAGACTTTTCTCAACTTAATGAATCCATACCCCGGGTTTGTTTACACTTGTCAACCCCGTGCCTCTGGCCATGGTGGAGGTGTCGTGATAATTTATCGCGAGAAGTGGAAAGTCCTGCCGTTGCCTGCTCCTGCTGTTAGCTCTTTTGAATCAACTGTGTGTTAATTGTCTCGGCCTATTCCTACCATCATTGCAACTGTCTACCACCCTCCTAAATTAAACAATGATTTTTTGAATGATCTTGCTACTTTTCTTACCCATTTATCTAAAATTACTTCAAAGATAATTCTGCTGGGGGATTTTAATATACATCTGGACAATATCAATATCCCTCTCACTAGAGACTTTTTATCTTGCCTGGAGAGTTTTGGATACCAGCAGCACACTGATGTTCCTACCCATTGTAAAGGACATATCTTGGGCCTGATCTGCTGCTCTGGTGTTGTTCCTCTCAATTTTACAGCAGATGAACTCACTATAACCGATCATTTTTTCCTTTCATTCAATACTAAACTTACTTTTTTTTCTATTACTAAGCTCCCCCGTCTCATATCTTTTCGTAATATTAAGAATATTAAGTTGAATTTTCTGTCTTCTAGAATTGATTCCCAAATGGACTTTTATAATTTATCCACTCTCGTAGAATTGGTCTCATATTATAACACTTGTCTCAATGGTATTCTTAATTCTCTTGCTCCACTAAAAACCAGATCTGTTTCTTTTATTTTTTTTGCCCCCTGGTTTATGCCTGAACTTTGGCTTCTGAAAGCTAAGGGCAGGCAAATTGAAAGGTTATATAAAAAATCTGGACTCTTGTCCACAAAGAGATGCATAAAAATCATGTACTCTATTACAAGGATTGTATAGCCCAAACCAAATCTATTACACTCAGTTAATTACTTGTAATACAGGTAACACCAAGTCTTTGTTTTCATTACTTAATAATGTTACACAACCTCCAGACTCTTTGCCATCTCACCTTTACTCAACTGCTTTCTGTAATTCTCTTATGTCTTTTTAATGAGAAAATCCAGAGGATACATCAACACCTCGGTCCAGATCCTCTCCATATTTCTTCTGAACTACACTCGTCTATTCACTCTTTTTCTTCTTTCCAGCTTCCCACTTCCTCAGAAATCTCAGATCTCATCTGCAAATATAAGTCATCTACTTGTCAGCTGGACCCCCTCCCTACAGTTCTGGTTAAAGCCTGCCTCCCCTCTTTGGTCCCTCTCATTTCTGCCATAATTCACTCTTCTCTTACAACTGCTATTATTCCCTCATCTTTTAAAACTGCTTCAATAACCCCAATACTGAAAAAACCTGGTGCTGATCCTACTAACTTCAATAATTTTTGCCCTATTTCTAATTTGCCCTTTATCTCCAAAATTCTTAAAAAAATAGTAGCTATCCAACTTCACTCCCACTTATCTCATAATAATCTATATGAAAAGTTCCAGTCTGGTTTTCGCCTTCTTCACAGTATAGAAACGGCATTTGTTAAAATTACCAATGACCTTCTTATGGCTGCTGTCTCCGGTCTAATTACTATTCTCATCTTCCCTGATCGGAGTGCGGCCTTCGATACTATTTGACATACCACTCTCCTTACTAGATTATCTTTGATTGGAATTACCCACACTCCATTTGATTGGTTCAGATCCTACCTTTCAGGCCGCACTCAGTTCATTCAGCTTAAAACCTTCACATCCCAACCCACCACTGTTACTTCAAGTGTGCCCCAGGGCTGAAATTGGCTCCCGATTAAGTTTCAAATTGAATTTAAAATTCTGCTATTAACAATTAAGGCCATTCGTAACCTTGCCCCTCCATATCTGTCCAACCTTCTTCGTTGCCATTCCCTCCCGTAACCTTAGATCCTCTTCCTCTATCCATCTGACTGTCCCTCTCACCCATCTAACCTCCATCGGGAGCACGGCATTCAGCCATTCTGCTCCAAAGCTCTGGAATTCATTACCTACCGAGCTTAGAAATATCAAATCATTTTCATCCTTCAAATGTAAACTTGTGGACACTTCTACCCTTTTCTGCTGAAAGTGCGTGTGAAGCAAACACATGTGCAGGCTGATAGAGTGTAACGGACATGTGTAGACTACAAGAACCTTAACAGTAACCCGGTCATGGGTTTACATGGCCATATAATTGGATTATTCACGGAGAAATCTACCTCTGTTAATCAGGGTTTCTCAGAGGTCAATAACCCAAATTCTCTAACAAGGGGTTAGATGGCATTTTAGAAATTAAGCTTCTGTGAATATCCATGTTATATTGGACCCACTGTTTGTCAAATTCTTATGATTTTAAGCCTATGAAGGCACAAATTTGATATAAAGTTGAACACCTTACTGCCACAATCAACTTGAAAAAAATGTATAACCAGTAACAAAATATGTTCATCTTGAATCTGTAATCGTTACCCGAAATAAAACAAAAACAAAAAATAGGCAAACCAGGCATGCATTATATTGTGCTATTAGTGTATTATTGCATTGTTGTAGCCATCTCACATTTAATTTCCCATTAACAGTACATAATATAAAATGAGTCTCTGAGGATAAGAGAATATAAAACAAAACACCCATATATTAAGTTGGACATATTTTTGTTGGATTCGGATACCTGCATATTTTGGTATTGTGACATTTTAGAGCACTGACATGTGCTGTGAAGTTCAATCTGCTCACCTTTGCCGTTCCTTCCTTCTCTGCATGCTGACATTGCAACTGCAAAACTATAAAGATACACAAGTCATACATACAGAGCAGACATAAAAAAGGCAGTTGCTTCTTCAAGACCCTCAAAATGCAGGAAACCAACAGCAATGAAGCTTTTCTTTCATTTATAAACGTTCTTTTAATTTCTTTGAAGTTTCAGTGCTTCAGCAAAGCACACTATTCATTCAATGGAAATATAAAACATGATAAGTATTGGGCAGCGCTTAGGCATGGGCATTCAGAAAATAAACATGCACAAAAAACTTCTTCACCTCATTATGAAAACAACTTATGGGTGGAAAATCTTGACTAATATACCTGGCATGGTTCTGTATTACAAAAGCTATTGCTGTTTCTGTCAATTGTATTGTATTGCAAAAATTTAAACTGTTGACGAAACTTGTGTTGCTCCTTTTTTATGTTCTTCCCCAATATTTTATAAATACAAGATGAATAGTTAAGATTTTCCATAACTATAGACTACTGTGTTGTTGCATGTTTTATATCCACACACGAATATAAAGTTGTATGTATATATGTCCATGTCTAATATCTCTGCATCACTCTTTAAATATATCACTCACAGCTTGCTCAGGCTCACCTGCCTCTTACTAAACATTCAGAGAGCACTGGGAGAACCACGGAAAAGGGTCTGAGAACCCTGTGTGCCTCAGAGTCTGGGCTGCTTTCTTTTCAGGAAGGAACTGGAAGCATACAACTGAGGACATGCCCTGGTAGGGAGACTGGAAGCCCGGAAAGTCCAACATGGCCCAGGAAGGCCAGACAGGAGGCTGGCTAACTTCCCTTTTCATATATGCCCCCATTGAGTGGGCATATAAAATGAGTGGAGAAAAAGATAATTGAAGGATTGGGTTTATGTTCTTCAGAGTAAGAACTGCTGTTGAGAGGCTCCTCCAGGAATACGATAAGGGACCTCAAACTGGGCACATTGCTTACTTAAGGGTGCACCTCTCTTGCCTACCAAGCATTAACAAACACGACCACCATGTCTAGATTAAACAATCTTTTCTGTTGTCTCATATATTAGGTTGCCAGTGCCCCTAGGCTCGTAACAATACATAATATTGTGTGTATATTGAGTATATGCCTTTTCTATGTATGTGTGTATAAGTGCATAAAAAAGCTAAATAGAGTGCTATATTGCCTACTGTACACTTTGCAGACATTCACAAAAAACATTTCATGCAATTTATGAATGAATTTTACACAGCCAATATATCATTGAATACAAAAAATAGTGTAGGAATGAAGTCACCTTCATACTAAGTGAGAACAAGAAAAAGAGAAGTCTGTCCAGCCAATATACCTGAACAATGTTCTCTCAGTTTTCACAGTAAGAAGATGAACGCATGATTTCTTTATGACAAAATATGGATATTTTTAAAACCAGTAAAATCCTAATATAAGTCTGAATGAAAATATGTAGTTATCTTGAGGTTCTGCTAAACATTATCACAAATACACAGAACATTCTCTTTGAAGTCTCTCATGATTTTTTCCCTTTCTTATTCAATATATTTATTTGTAAAAACAGTTCAATGTTTGCATATTTGGCAGTCTTCCACTATTGCTGGCAAACCTGGGATTGCATGTAGAGGCCTTGAGGACAATTGTTCTGCACTCTGACTCCCACACGTTCTTCTACTGTCTCCTGTGCTAATACTAGTTAAAATGATTTCTCCTCCAGTGTTTTCCAGGTTTTCTGCTCCCTCCGTGTCTTGAATGTGACTCTGTGGATTGGTCAATTTAAACGCAATACCTGGACCTCGTTTGATGACCTCCACGTTAGCTCTACTGGTTTCCCAGGTACGAGTCTCGAGTCCTTCAGCAACAGTAGCACTTTCATCTTCAGGTGCTAAAATATCATTTCCTGGATTGGAATAGTCTTTACTGGGCATAGTGAGGTCTACAGTTTCTTGTAGATCTTCAATGCCTTGAACTCCTTGTACCATTTGTTGAGGCTGTTCACCTTGGCTGTGACAATTTGTATTGGGCATCACACTCATCACACTGTCTTCTGATATCATAATTTCAATGAAATTAGTTACTTGTTGATGTTTAGGCTCAAGTTCTTGGGGCCCCACTCCACTTACTGACAATGCCCTTTGGATTACACTTTGTGTAGATTCTACTGTTTGCTTTTCTTGCTCTGTATCTTTTGGTCTAGATTTCCTGGGCCTTCCTCTCTTCCTTTTTGTGGTAGTAGTTTCAGATGTGGGCTCTGCATGTCGTTTGGAATTATTGTTGTTTCGTGGAAACGCTACTGATGATGCAGAAGGATTTGTATTTTTTTCGTTGGATGCAGCAGATACAGAATTTTCTGGAAAAGGGACACTTACATTGCCCGTGGGCACGATTACTTTGATGACTGAAAACTGCCCTTGCTGTTGAGTGCCTACTCCTGGAGAAATAGTGAGGGGTGCGGTTGTGACAGGAATGGGCAGAGTTATTTTGACACTTGCATCCTTTGGTGCTAGAACAGGTGGAGAAGAGCGGAGGGAACCACGTGGATCCACCCGAGGCAGTAATGGAGGGTAGCGTTTCAAAAATGCTTCTAACTTTTCTTCTGCATTGTCCATGGACTTCTGAGATTTCTCAGGGAATGTCTGCTTCCCTGTTATCATTCTTTCTTTTTCAGTCTTATTTTGGGAGACAAGAAAAGAAAAACAAATTACAAAACCTTTAGTAATTTTCATTGTCTTTTTGGCAATGCTGACAATGCATTCTTAGGGCTGGTTTGTACTTCACACTCAGAATGCGTATGCACATGCATCATGGCTGCCACGCGTTCCCAGCTTTCACTTGACACGTCCTCTGAGTATATCCTCAGAAATTAACAAGACGCATGCATGAGATGCAGTACCAGCAGAAAGTTGGGGGATGCAGTGTGATCAAACCGGAACTTGACGTCAGAGTCTCTGTTTACTATCTACATGTGATAGAAAGCCACTTTGCAGATCCTACAGCAATTTGGTTCAATTTGGTGAAGCAAAATGCCAACATACAAATGCATTTGTGGTGCTTTTATATTCAAGGTCGCATATTCCCACTCGTAATGACACAACAAATTTTAAAGGTCTCACATACCATCTTCTGTGCTGTCTTTTTTTTTCTTTTCGACCTTCACAAACAGCATCAGAATGTACGGCAGCGTATTTGAGCCGCAGAGAAAAAAATTAGGAACACAGTGAAAAGGTCTATTTTGTGATTAAAGTGGAAATTTTGGCTTTAATCTCAAAATGTCCACTTTAATCTCATAGTTTATTTTATCATTACAGTAGACAGTCGTAAATGTCATCTTAAAATCGACCCAGTTGTTAATCGCTATGTGCTTCTGGGGCTTCCTCCTGAACTCACAGGAGCGGCAAGCAGCAACTGCCACACAGAACATATTAAATTTTTGATATTTAAGCTCTCCGCACATTTAGAATCCTTAGATTTATACTTGATATCACTTTCATGTAAAATTCATTAAATTAAGTATATTATATTTTACAGATAAATCATTCATTTCATTTAAATAATGAATACTGTTATAATAATAATTGTAATAATAATAATTATACATGTGGGGGCAGCATGGTGGTGGAGTGGTAGCGCTGCTGCCTCACAGGGAATCGTGTCGCTGGTGTTACCTGCCTGGAGTTTGCATGCTTTCCTGGTGGGTTTCCACAGTGTGCTCCGGTTTCCTTCCAAAGACATGAAGGTTTGGGGATTTGGTGATGCTAAAATGACACTAGTTTATGTGTGCGCTTGTATTCACCTTATAATGAGCTGATGCCCCATCCAGGGATTGTTTCTACCTCCTGCCTGATGTTTGCTGGAATGAGAACTTCCTTGCATTGATGAATGTAATCATTAAACATTCATCCTTTTCAAAGATATTGTGGCAAGGTCTCCTCGGAATTTAATGGATGTTTCAGGCAATTCACAACACTGCGAAGTCGAAGTTTTCTCACCGTGATGATATCTCGCACTGCCACCTGGTGGAATCTTCCAGATTTACGTAAAGTATGCACGTAAGTATAAACAGTACACCACTTGCGTAGCAGTAGCGTCTGCAGGAGCATGTGTCGCGTTGCGTGAAGTATGAAACCCAGCCTTAAAAGTGCATAATGTTCATTGCATTTGCTATAATAAACTCATCCATAAATTCCAAAACAATACCTATGAGCCTTGTGTATGATGCAGGACCAACTCTCTATAAACTGCTTTGTAAAAGCAAAAAGTTCAGCAAACATCCCTCTGACCCTGCATAACTTCTATATAGTAGTTGTAAGCACACCAGACAAAAAAAATAGTCACCTCTGACTAAATTTAAATCTTATCTAACATCATGTAACTTCTCCATGAGACTGAAGAACAGCTGCAATTCTGCCTGGCATGGATGACATCAGTTTGTGGATGCAGACAACATTAATTTTTATCCACTCTTCCAGCATCAAATGAGTCCATCACTCTACAAGCCCCATCCAGGTACTGTTCCTGCCTTGTGCCCAATGCTTGCTTGGATGGGTCCCAGCTTCCCTGGAACCCTGCTCTGGTCAAGCAAGTTTGAAAAATGGATAGATGGATTACATTAAGATTGACAATTTATTGGTAGGATGTAAAAATTTAAATCAAATTGTAATGATTTAGTTATTATATGAATTTACGGTTGCTTTCTGTCATTTATGAATTGGTTTACATTTTATTCCTTGATTTTTCGGATTATTCATTTTAATATTTTGATGGTGATGTTATTGCATCACCACTTTGCAATGAGTTTCAATTTTGAAAACCTGCAGTTGATACTGTACATCTTTTTCCCAACCAGTGAGTATAGCAATAGCATATCTAACTACTGCATGATGTTTTACGAGTTACCATTTTTGAATTAAATACCTGTGTTACTGGACTACTTTCCTCTTCATCTGTGGTTGAATTTCTCTGATTTGGTGGAGTCTTCTTTATAACCCTATGTGATTTTGCAGGGCCTGCTGTATTAAAAAAAAATAAAATAGACACATGTTTTGAGTCTTTTCTAAACACTAAAATATGACTTGTATATTAAAAATACTAATACACATTTTTTAAATTTCAGAATAAATAAAACTCACTAAAACAATAAGAAAAGCAAAATCAGTGAAGAAATGTAAAAAAAATACTAATGACAATTTGTTGTATCTGGGGTTTGTGCCCTTATGAAGAACAGATACTCAGGTATTATATACTCTAAATATAAATGTCTGAACCCTAGTTCTCAGAAGATAAATAAAGATGATCAGTAAATGCATGTTCTTAAATTAAGGTACCAATAAACCTTCATTGTATAGTAAAGATACAGGTTTTAATGGTTTTCTTTTACCTTCTTTAAATTTGAGCTGTCTCTCAAGACTCTTTACTTTACTGGCATATAAAAATGTACAAACATATTTCAGAGGTACTAAGTGGGCAGCTAAGTCATCTGGATTTTAGAAATGAGAGTAAGGAAAAAACAATGTAACAAAGCTGGGTCCAAAAATGGATTAGCCCTAGCCTAATAATCTATGTCTAAAATTGTAGTCAACCTGTGATCCTACTTAAACTGTCAACACTTTAACAAGAAGAATGCAGCCATTTGCTGGAAAAAGTGTACACAATTCAGAGTATAAAAATGTGTAAAATGCACATGCAAAAGAGGTCAATACTGTTGTAAATATGTAATGTAGAAATGTCAAAATTGGTGGTGTATATCTTTTGCAAACAGCAGTGTGTTCAAGAGAAAAGGAGTGAACATGAAAGAACAGAGAAGGATCAGGAAAAATCTTAGCCAAGGAACAGACGAAAATAGACATTACCAATAGACAGAAAGGGAATCAAAACTACATTAGCATGCCATTTCCAGGCTTCATTTGTAGACGAGGATGGCCACTGTGGCATCAGATGATGAGGCCCATATCCACAAACACTGCGTTACATGACTACAGATAACTGTGTGATGTCACAACACCCTAACTGTCTTTAAATCAGTGATACTAAATATCACAGCAGGGATAATAAGTAGAATTATGAAGTACAACAAACTCTTTAAAAAAGATTATTTTTCTACAGTGAAAAGAATCCAAGGGAGCTTTACACCTACAGTGGTATAGTACAATTATTTGAGTACAATTTTTACAGTTGGTGTGCAGGTGGGTTAAATGACTTATGCAATGTTAGACAACGAGTTAAAAACAGACTGAATGAGAAACCTTCTGGTTTATGGTCCAATGCACTTGAGAAAATTGTAACAGGGTAGTTACAGTTCTTAAATTACTATACTATTTTCCAGATAAATTTAGACATGATTCAAAAGTCTTCCTTTTAACACAGAATGTTTTTAATGGCTTACTTAGCCTTACCTTGCCTTAAAGAAGTTATCAATGCCTGTACAGCAAATCACATTCTATAGTTACAAAGTGCAAGTCTTCTTAAAATACCTGGGATAAACCAAAATGCTGTGTGGTATACTGCAGAATGGCAAAAGCAAATGTCATCTGCATAAAGTGGATTTTTTTTCGGTCTTCTCTGTAGCTAGCTGATCTTACCCAAAATACTTTCATTTATTTGTTAATAATTTAAGAACCTCGTTAAAATATATGGATGAATTAGTGCATCTTTCTGTATACATTTTGAATGCCGCTAACATTTTCAGTACTGCATATTATTTTCAGTTCCATTTAACTTTATTATAAATTTATACAATTAGGGGTGGAAGGGGGGCTCCTAGACTAAAAGTTTTGCTTGGGCCCACCTAGCTGTGCTGAGGGAACTACAGAAACACTAGCAGGTAATGTCAAAACTTTGGAGTCACCTAAACTTGAATAGCCACTACAATGGCAATAGGTAAATGAACAGATACAAAAAGATGACAAGCAATAAATATATAAAGAGAACAAGGGTATAAAATGTCAGAGCTTAAATGATACTTGATAGGCTTAGAACACAACACGTGAACAGCAAGTGATCCCTCAGAGGAGACAGCATACTGTGTCAGGTATTAAAAAAGTCTGATCCTTCAACTATCAGTTTTAAGAGAGAGTGAAAGAGACAAGAGGGAGGGCAACAAATTACTTTCACTAAATCACATTATTTCAGCAGTGAAGGTAAAACTTAAGTTCAGTATTTATAAGAGGCCCAATAAGTTTAAGGTACTATTTATTCATTACATATTTTTATAATCTTCTTATATAATACGCAATTGTGGCTGTCCGTTTGTCTGTCCAGGATTTTAAATCACCCGTAGCTTGCAAACCATTTGACCTATTAACCTGACATTTGGTACACATATACTATATGACATCTACTATCCGCTTTTGGGGTGATGATTGACCTCCAAGGTTTTTCCTCTTTTTATTTTTATTTTATTTTACTGTAGAATCAACTCATGGCAGCAGCCAGCAGGACGGCCGTGCGGTGCATCCGTATGGGCGCTATTCCCATTCCCTACAACCTTTGCCGTCACTTCCCTACCCCTTCATATCTTAAATCGTTCTTGAGGCAAATTAAAGACTTACTAAGTAATTGCAACACAAACACTGACTATTTTTATATTTTATATTTTTTGACAGTTTTATTGAAAAAAGATGTTGATGAAAGAAGAAAAGAAGCAGGCCGCTAGGGTGGAGAAAAGAAGAGCTGCTTATGAAGCAGCAAGCGCATCAACCTCTGAGCAAACGAATTCTAAACGTACAGAGAAAGAGGATGAAAACTATGAATGCTCAAGTCAACTGTATTCACTGCACATTATTGTACAGTGTGCCATTACTGGTTTTAATTTAATTCACACTATTACTAATCATTTTCATTGTTATTTAGAACTGGTTGTTATGTGCATGTTAGAGAGTTTAGCAGTCTTATTGCCTGTAGAAATAAGCTATTGCACACTATGGCTGTTCTTGATTTTATGGAGCGATATCTCTTACCAGATGGCAAGAGATCGAACAGCCCATGACAGGGGTGTAAGGAGTCAATCACAATGCAGATGGCTTTCTTCTTGCATCCTCTCAGCCATCCTCACCACATGCTGCAGAGTCTTCCTGTCAGACACATTCAAGTTTCTAAACCAAGATGTGATGCAGCTCATCAGGCCACTCTCAATAGTGTCCCGATAGAAAGTGGTGAGGATAGAAGGAGGAATTCTCACTTGCTTCAGCCGCCTAAGGAAGTGCCACTTTGCTGAGCTTTCTTGACCTGGTGTGTGGTATTAAGAGTCCAGGGGTCTCATGCATAACGGCGTGTGTAGAATTCACACTATAACATGGCGTACGAACAAAAGCGGAAATGTGCTTACGCACAAAAAAATCCAGATGCATAAATCTGTACAAACGGCTAACTTCCACGTTCTCCCGCTACATAAATCCCGGTCAGCGCGAAAAGTAACATACGTGCACGCGCCTGCTGCCCCACCCCAACTCCTCCCAGAATTACGCCTCTTTGAATATGCAACTCAACATAAACAGCCCTTAAGCTCAGCGTTCTGTGAAAAGGCAACGGCAAAAACAAAAATAGAAGAATTTCAGCAAATACCAAGTGGAGGCAAGGAAAAACGTACTATTTGTTGGTTTAAACAGTGGTATAAACAACAAAAGGAAGTTGATTGAGTGATATAGAGTGTCGGAGAAACTCGAAAGCTCAAGTTCATAAAGTCGCACAGTGCCCAAAATAAAAAAAGAAGTAGTCAGATATCAAAGTCGGCATGAAAAGGCGAGTCGTAGCCCACCGTCCAAGTTTTATATGAAAGCTTACTAGGGTACAGAGAAAAAAAATAGGCACACGGGGAAAAAAGCACGAAATGTCAACTTTTATTTTCGAAATTTCCATTTTAATCACGTAATTTATTTTTTCATTAAAGTAGAATACCATAAACTTCATCTTTAAATCGTTTAATGTACTAGTTTCTCAAATCCCATCATAACTAAAGTAGTATATTAAATGCTTTGTTTTGTATATGTTCTTCTATGTGCTCAATGTGTGTGAATCACTATGTGCTTCTTAAACAGGCTTTCTCTTCCTCCGACAGGACACAGAATCCATTACATTCATGAGATTACAGCTCTCTGAATAATTAAAATACTGAGATGTATATTTGATATTTTCATGATGATAGGAGTTAAAGCATGTTATTAAACATGGGAACACGATGGCGCAATGATTGTTCATGCCTCACGCAAGATGCTTGCTGCGCCGTGCACGACCTTCAATGAAATAACTTATTGCAGCGGTACTGTCTCTTTCAAACGTACTAACTCCCAATTCCTGTCCTTACTTTTCTTTCTCTAAATACCCAATAGCCACACAATCAGCTCTGTAATAGACATTAAGCCATCTGTAAGCTTAGAACGCAGATTCTTCAAAACGTTTAAGGAACATTGAAATATCATTGAAGTACATGTTTAATTATTCTATCCATCTATCCTACCAGTGTCACGCCAGCCCCAGCAAGAATACACCACGTGGCAGGAACAAACCGTGAACGGAGCACCAGCTCCTCGCTAGCGCTGCAGCACTGTGCCCTCACATGTTTAATTATTAACAATATACATTATTTAAATGAAGTTAAACTTTTATCTGTATAATATGATAAACATATTTTGCTGCATTTCATCTTAAAAATGATATCGTCATCATATGTAAATACGTGCTTTATAAAGTGGCTCAGGTTGTACAATATTATAACTGTATCGCAAGTTTACAGTGAGGTAATTGTACTTATAAGTACAAAGCATTCTACAAGGAGCACTTGATGGACTGATTGAGTGTGTTTATAGTTCTTGGGATGAAACTGTTTCTGAACCACGAGGTCTGTACAGGAAAGGCTCTGAAGCATTTGCCGTATGAGAGCAGTTCAATAGACAGCATGGCTGAGGCAGCGTGTGCTTGATGCTGTATACCGATAATTCTCTTTCCCATCAGCTGCTGTGCAGCTGTGATTCCCCACTCAGATACAGTGATATAAATACTCCGAGTGGTGCAGTGAGAGTAATATGGAAAAAGATGATCTGCTGTGGCAACCCCTAACTAGAGCAGCTGAAAGAAGAAGAAGAAGGTGCGGTGAAAGTAACAACGCTACAGCAGCTATGGTATTTAGAATAGTTTGACCATTCTGTGGACCATTCTATTGTTACAGGTTAATTATAATCAGATGCATTAAACTAATAAACAATATGCGGTTAATTTCAGTGCATTTATAAAGCCGCGTCAGGGATGTGGATCTAAAAAAGAAAGGGAAACCACAATGGAACAGTAGCACTGCGTACGCCAGGATTGGAGCTACCGTGAAAATGTGCGCAGCTTTACGCCAAGTTTAGGTTTTATACATTTCGATTTGAATGTGGAAACAGGCTTATGCCACATTTTTGTGCATATGCACTGTTTATACATGAGGCCCCAGGAGAGATCCTCAGTGTAGGAACTTTGTACTGCTGACCCTCTTCACTGGAAAGCCACTGATATATAGTGGGAGATGTTCAGCCTTTGTTCTGAAGTCCACAATCAACTCTTTTGTCTTATTGACATTAAGGGACAAATTGTTGTCCCCACACGAGCTCACTAACTGTTCCAACTCTGCTCTGTATGATGTTTCATCTTTATTACTGATGAGTCCTAGTACTACTGTATCATCAGCAAACGTAATGAGCTGATTTGTGCTGGATTTGGCAGTACAGCTATGTGTTAGCAGAGTAAAGAGCAACTGATCCCCTCACATTGTTCTCAGTTTGATAGTGGGCAATGTCTTTGTGCCGATACGTACTGCTTGTTGTCTTTCTGACAAGAAGTTCAAGATCCAGCTACAAACTTAGATGTTCAATCCAAGCAGGGAAAGTTCCACTATTTGCTTCTATGGGATCATTGTATTAAAGGCTGAACTGAAGTCAATAAACAAAATCCTAGCATAGTTATTCGTTTCCTCCAGGTGGGATAATATGGTGTGTAGGACAAATGTGATTGCGTTATAGTCTAGTTCATACTATAGTATAACAGTACTGAACCATGCCTCTCTAGAATGCTTTCCACATTGATCAGATCAGAACAGCATTGCATCAGGCCCTTTTCTTTTCAACTATTGCAACAGCAACAAGCAAGCAAACGGCATGTGTAAGATCATACATGAATATATTTAATACTACAAAATATGTACAATCCCTTGAACAGTGTTTAGGTGTGTTGCCTTGTAGCAGGTAATATAGTTACAACAATTTAAACATACATTTCAATATTTTGTTTTTAGATAAATAATTACATATACAGACTAAAATAACTTGAAAAAACCTAGATGTTTGTACTGTATGTGTTACATACTGTAACTGAATATTCCCTGGCTTACTGTGAGAATGCTGAGACATTGCAACTAAAATCTATTTTCACTTCTAAAGTGTAAAAAATGAAGTGGTATGGATTGAATCAAGAGTTCCTTATTATATCAACATTTTTACTTTGTGTGGTTTAACTTTAACTTCAAATTAAAAAAAAAGAAATAAACTGCAATATCAGTATCGAATCATAATACTTAAGTTGTAAAAAATCTAAACAAAATAAGTATTATATATATTTGTGTTTACGTTGCTAAGCAGATGTCTATCTTACAGTTATAACTGCTTCCAAAACTGTTTTAACAATATTTATCTAGTATTATTTCAACACAAACACTTTACATATTTCTCTTTACTCAATTTATCCAAGATGCATCCTGGGTCAAAGCTCTAATTGAGAACACTACCATCAGGCACCTGCTCCAGTGAGTCACATGGCTTGAGAATGGCATGTGCTTAGACCTCTTTGGAGTAAAATGTTACTTATCTAACAGTCTTGCCATCACAATAATCCTTAACCCTCTAACAGCACTGATCCAGTAACATCTGCTGGGACACTACTGCTTAGAGAACAATCTATTGTGGTAACTTGCACTATATTACTTACACTATAATATTAACATGGCATCTTATCTTTTGCAACTGGCAGAACAATAACCCACCTACCATAACACAACAGGTAAAAGATGCCCTCTTTTAATTAAAATTTAAAAAAGTCTACTTTACAAAGAACTGTCCAAAAATTCTTAAAAGCCTCGCAAACATTTATTAATGTCCTTAACTAATTAAGAATGATTAACATTTTTAACCATTAGGATACCTCAATATCTTTGAGCAGTGACTTCAAATAAATCCTTTAGACTTCTTGCTCTCTAGAGAGGTAAGAGAATGAAGTAGCATTTGGTTTGAAGAAGATGTAGCACTGTATGTCTGACTGACTTATAAGTCATTCATATTATTGGTTTTATAAATCACTAATTATTAAAAAAGGAAAATAAAGTAAATGGGTTTAAATTTATTAGACAATCATAAATATGTTGCTGTCTTAAAATCTCTGAAAATTGAAAATTAAATTACTATTGTCAGGATATCATTCTGCCGAGTTTGCAGGGATTGATTTTAAAGAGTGCATAGGTGGGGACTATGGCTAAAATCAGAAGAGAGATACATATGTCTATTATGCCCACAGTCTAGAAGACTCTGTCCCAGCCTGATTCCTTGCACTAGTGCTACCTTAAGTAGCCCAGTTGTTCACAGAGCTGAATGGGAATGACACATCCCTCTACTATCTAATTTTTAATGGTGCTTAGATAAGATAAAAATCAACAATTTTAAAAATGTCTGGTGTGGCAAATAAGCAAATAATTTCCTCAAAGCACTGTTTGTTTCAGTTACACATTAATCCCAGTTACACATTAATCCTTTCATCTGCATCAAACTGGGTGGTGATCACAGAGCTTAGGGGACCCCCCATCTACTTTGAGATGGGCATTATACTACTGAAGATGGAAAACAAAAATATTCAGGATTTGGCTTATATTTGTCATATTAGTTTACAATGTTGTTTGGAAATTTATTAAAAATCATGCATAGACTTACAAAGTAAGCAATGTAGGTAGTAACTAAAGCCATTTCCAAAAAAACAATTAGAAGTACTAATGGGACTATACTACAACCGCATAAACATAAAACAATTTCCATTTAAAACCATCAGTTTAAAAAGATAAGCAAGTGACAGAGTTGAAATAAAACATAAGGTATGCATGTCAGAAAATATATTTTGCTTTTCCCCTTTGCAATGGCATGAGAAACCTTATAAGAAGGTCACAAAGAGCAGTTCAATAACATAATTTGTTAAATTATGTGGTAAATATGTGACAAATGTATGGAGCAGAGAATCCTAGTTTACACACTGTTGTAACACACACTAACCAGCTAAGGTGGCTGACATGATAATATGGGCAGAACTGGAGCGTGGGTTGACAATGTGTTCTTGGACCAGGAAGCGGGCAATCTCCACCACAGAGTCAAAGGAACGTTTCAAGATCTTTTCAGCCCAGTCGCAGATGAGAGCGCATGCAGCATCTGTCACTTCATTATTGTATGTCTGAACGAGTTCTGTTAACTCTGACTATAAAGGAAATAAGAGATAAAGTTATTGGGTGGAATTGTAAAATGCTGGATTAAACATCCACTAAACATTTAAACATGTAAAGCTGCTGTAGCAGAAAATTATGCAATGAGATTCTCTGTTATTTTTCAGTAATAAATTATAGTATTTATTATTTTAATTATATCAAAGTTAAAACTTATACATTACTTGCTTTACAAAATACTGTAATTTTTTATTTTATCTAAAATAATACAATAAATTATCTTACCTGGCTTTAAAAATGATTAGGTATAGCATTTATTTGCACAAATATTGACCATGCCCTTGTATTTCCTCTGTTGTATGAATTTAAAATGCAATTTATCAAAATGCTGTTTTTAATAACAGTAATATACTGTTTTTATTGTATATTTGGTAAATACCATTACCTAAGACAAAATATAAGATCAGGATTTAATTATTCAAATACTTTTATTTGTTTTTGAAACAATTGGTGCACAGGCAGGTTAAACCTCTTAAAGTCATATAGCCAGTCTGTGTTTCTCAGAAAAGTAAATGCTAGTACCCCACCTCTGGTTTGCACAATAACTACTAACCCAAATTTCAAGAAAATCTGCAATAAAACTATAAAGTGTCAAAGAAGGGGTATGCAGTAAACAGCAAGAGCACAGATAACCCAACAATTCATCCACCCATCCATTCACTTACTTAACTCACAAAGTCCAATGCAGAACCATAAGGAGGTAGAACCCAGAATACAATGTGCGTTTTTCTGTAAAATTTACTTCTGTATTCAGGGTCCCTGCCCAAATACTAACTTCCTTGTTTGTACTTTCAACCACAAATTGAGCATATTAATAAAGCTCAAACCATTCTGCTCTCTGCCTGTACTAAAGCATTTTGCTGACTTCATAAAAAATGCTTATGTTTTAGCCAGTTTATCTGCTGCATATTTTAGCAGCTACTAAGATCATTCTTCCATGTCTTATGAGAGGCAGCAAAAAAAAGCTGTTTCAGCAATATAAAAAGTAATATACTGCATACTTTCAGATTTCTAATGTTATTTTACTAGTAAGATTCACATTTTAAGCACTGTGTTTTCAGATAATTCAGCATGCTGACAACAAACCTTAATTCATTAAATGAGTACTGATTGTTTAAATTAAGTCTTACTGGGTCATTCCTTAGGTCCAAACTTGGAAGCAGAGGCATATTTAGCACCGTCTTTCTCCTGATGCCACTGTAGCAGTATGTAAGATGAATAAGTTAAAGAACACATATCTTATATTCATAGTTCTTGATCTCAAATGTAATACTAACACTTTTGTAACTTTATTCTTTTAAATGTGATACTGATGCCTTACCAATCACTTTACTCACTGATAGAAGAAGGGTAGCCATTCATCCATTTCCAAACTGCTTATTAGTTAATATTACAAGGAGCCAGGGTTTGTGCAGTTCTCATCAGATATATGATAGAACCTTGCTTGAGTTAGATTTCACACCATGGCAGGGTATTACCACACACACACACACATACATACATATCTTTAGTCATAACAACATTTAACATTTAGAATCAATCCAATGTGCATATCTTAAGATTTCAGAGAAAAGTGAAGTGCATATACAAGTATGATTATATCAGCACAATGACCAGCCTGTGAATAAAACACGTCTTTTTTTAGCTGTGAAGTAGCAGTGCCAAACACTTTATCACCATGCTTCCTTTAAGAGCTGTACCATTTACCTTACCACTTAGCTTCAACATTTTTCATATAATTATTTACATTATTTACCCTACCTTTTAATGACCGTCTTTTAATCTAGTCATTTATACAATTTCTGGCAGACTTTTCTGTATCACTCAACATATAATTTTCTGAAATTTTATTTACTGATTTACAGAAGGAAAGTAAAGTGAAGTGTATTTAATGAGACAAGCATATTTTGCAAATGATGACAGGGGAGAGGGACACTTTTTGCTATCCATACAACTGTATGGAGTTGTATTTAAATATTAATGTAATTGTATGTTTGGTTATAAATCTTCAAGGAGCTTGAGGCAAGAAGCAGGAGCCAAACAAACAATTGGTGCCACTAAAAAAATCCTACCCACGCCCACAATCACTCATACCAGGTTGTATTAGCATCACCAATAAATTGAAAATGCTTGTTTTAGGAGTGTGGGATACAAAAAAGAATCAAAAATAAATCGCAAATGAAAAACACTTGTACCAATCTTAGATCTAGATTAGACTTACATTGTAAAACAATCAAGGGTCCCAGTTAGAAACTTGTTATATTTGTGCTATGTGTACAATCCTGTTCATTGCTCTGCATTTACATTAGGCAGTATTTTGTTAAAGTGAGTGTTATGGTCAATGTCTGCTGTAGCAATAAAGACTCTAGTCCATGCATGCACAGTGGAGTGAACTGTGTAGAGGAGTAAGGAATATTTTGTAAACATGTTGAATATTTGTCATTGTTGACAAGGAAAAGCTTAAATCATTTTTTATAATATATACTTCAAGCTTCCTTGTTATTCACACTTTCTGTTAAATCACTACTTGGGTCTTTTTCTCTGTCAGAAAACTTGTGGTTTGCTCCCTGCATCACTTCTATCTGGCCAAAGTACTTAGTAGCCTTTGGTGGTGAACAAGATGAAGGATGCAACATCTAAAATGATACCTGCTACATCAAGTCTTCTAGGATTTGGCATCATACCTAGATACCATGAATAATTCTGCAACATTTACAAATTTACATTTACATTTACTGCACCATACTTTTTACTTTTACTTGAGTACATTTGTGAAGAAGAAACGCTACTCTTACTCCACTACACTGGGCAACACTCGAATCATTACTTTTTGTCCATTAGATAAAGTCTGACAGACAATTTTCAATCTGCTCTGTGTAGCGTATGCTGTCAAGTTGTGCACACACCTTCCATTGTGTCTCCAGCTCTGACGCGAGGTTTTGGATGTTCCCCAAATCAAGGCGCTGTAGCTTTGAGGACAGATGTTGCATTTTTCGTTTGAAAGTATTAACTGAGCTAATCATATTGACCATGGTTTTCTCTTTTCCTTGCACCTGTAAATTAAGCTCATTCAACATGTTGGTCAAATCAGAAAAAAAATGGCAAGTCTAGCAGCCATTGATCGTTATTAAGTTGCTTGTATTCTGCATATTTAATGACAAGGAGAAACTCCTTTTTCTCCGGCCAGGGGTCTTGAAATCTCAGCAGGAATTTCTTCCTAGCCATCTGCCTCAACGAAGACATCTTTTATTATCTCTCCATCTTGGAAGGACGTCTTATGCTTAATGATCGAGTGACTCACCCGGAACAATGCTTCGGTGTGTCTGCCTTTGCTTTTGAATTCAGCTGAGTGAAAAATGACGGCTATCCGATTAACTGCGATTTTAGTTCCCTCTCCTTTCTCTTTCTCAGATCGCTTTTCGGAAGGAAGTCAGTTTCGTAGTTTTTATGAACAGTTCGAAAGTGCCTTTCCACATTTTCCTTCTTTGCAATAGCAATGACAGATTGACAGATCAGACAAATGCACGTTGATTGTGACATTGTGAAGAAAAAAAATCTTCTTCCAATTCCACATCCAGCCCATAAACAACATTTTTTTTTAAATCCCTTCTTTAGTCGATATAAATTGGAAGGCTAACTAGATCACTTAGATAGCTGGAGTTTTGCAGTAGTTCGAGTGTTTGATCGTGCATGCGGGATGACCAGTGTGTTAGAAGAAAAGAGATCTCAGACTGGCCGCCCTGTATGTCAATGAAGTGGCAAATGCCATAGGGAGGATATATGATAGACTAACATTTAAAAAAAATTTTACACTACCTTTCCGATCTACCGGTCGATTGCGATTGACGCACTGGGCCCCCCTGGTCTATAGGTTTATTTTCTCAAGTATCTGTGCTGTCTGAAGTTTTTATTTTCCTCTCCATCTTGTTCATTTGACATTAGCAAGATTTTCAAATGGGAAACTGACTTAGTCTCTACAAATATTATGTATGTCAACTCATTTTGTTTTGATAGATTAAAATACATCCTGAAGGAAAAATAACATTTATTTTATATTATAAATATCTGTGTTAATTATGCTTATGCAAAATGACACAATATGCAAGCTTTTGAGGCAGCTCAGGCCCCTTCTTCAGGCAAGATGTAAACATCTTGATTACATCTTGCCTGAAGAAGGGGTCTTAGTTACCTCAAAAGCTCGTAAGAAACCTGCCTGATTTTTGTTGTTTACTTCTGGTTTAAGGTGTTAGCACACTGAATTTGTGTTAATGTTACCAGAGATCATTTCAGGAAGGATTCTGTCATTGCCCTTCTTTCTGCATGTATTAAGTTAATTGCATTCCTTCTTTATAGTATGATAAGAAAAGTCTGAATAAAAATAATTTTAAAAGTAACTGTTCTAAGCTTTTTTTTATCATTTGTGTGGTTAAGAATTCCTTTTCTACATTTTTAATCTGCTGTCTATGTTTTCTAAGCTATATTCCATTTTATTTCATGATCAATTTTCCCAGTATTTTTAAAATTGAATCTTAACTCCAGAATTAATCCATGTAATCAGTGATAGTAACAGGCCAATGTCCATCTGCACAACATCAGCTTAACTGTTTAACTAATACATGCTTAGTCTTCACACAAACAGAATGCAATCTTTTTCGTCATAATAAAAAGTCAAAACAAGTATTCTTAAACAAATATATTTCAAATTACACTTAATTGCCAAGACCACTATTACATGTTAACAAAGTTTTTTTTTTTAGAATTCTCTTTTGTTATATTTGTCCAGTGTTACCTGTGCCGCACTTGCAACCAACTATAAATGACAAACAAAACCCCTGCCTCTATAGTGAAAAAGGATATTTGGATTGTCCTCTGCCACCAAGTCTCCTGGCTTTGATGTTGGGAAAAACATCCCTGATGATCTTTCCAAAGTTAGCTGCACTCATAGCACGGTACTGCAGGTTATCACAGTACCTCCTACAAAACAGAGAAGATTATTTAAATTTAATTAAAATATTCCCACACAACTAAACTTGAACACACACACGCTCACACATACACACACACACACACAATCACTACTTGGTTAATTTACAGCTTTCAACTAAACTATCACATATGTCTATGTAAGTATGAAAAATCAGGAATATCCAGATAAAAATAACAAGCCTTGGAATCAAGTCTGGGTTTCTGGAGCTGTGAGGCAGCATTGCTAGTCCATACTAAAGCCCATGTAACAAACATGTATCAGGATTTTGAGAGTTTCTAGGCACATTTTTATGCAATTTCCACCATTTTATGCTGGTTTCTTTTGCTTGTGTACTGTATATATTCTGTTGGTTTCTTCTTTTATTTGTGCTTTAGCACTTGCCACATTGCATATGAGTGAGATACTGCAATGCTTGTGTCACTGCTATGTCCATTGATTTTCAATGTTCCTTGCTGGAGCTTTCAGTTGTAACAGCAAAATACTGTTTCTTAGAACAATTGTTTAATTCAAATTGTTCTTAAAATAACAGAAGGAAGAAAATATGTAGTTTTACATATAAATATATATTTTACATTTTGTGCTCTGGAACTGAGGGCACTGAATTAAGCAGGGGTCCTGAAATAAGAAAAAAAGATTTTGATTTAGTTATTGGCCTTGCGTAAGGTGATAAGGCTGAAATCGTCAAAAGTAAAGTATTAGCCTTTTCTTTTCTTAGTTTAGTTCTTTGTTTTCATTCTTACTTCAATCCGAATGACTAGCCCACAAAAGGGAGTCACTGTCTTGTTTCAACCCTTTCGTTTTTGTCCAGCTGGCTGACCCACAAAAGCTAGGGGCTCTCCTGTCTGTCCAGTTGGCTAATTCACAAAAGGCAGTGTCTACTTTAGTGATAGGAACTGCTGCTTCTAGTCCTTTCTTTCCCTGATTTTCATTTATTGTTGCTCCACTGGTAAATACTTTTTGGTTTTGAAAGATTTTCTATTTTTCACATTTACTTTATTTTTGTATGAGCTCAGCACCTAGATGATTATTACCTATAACAACTTAATGTATGTATAAAATACAGTATTTATGTAGATGTCATGTGAAGCTGAAATCATTGAATCTCTAAGGAATTTAGAAAAACAGAAGGAGCAAAGAAAAACTTACCGTATTTAGAAATAACTTAAGAGAGTTGATCCATATAATAGTGCATTGTTTCAAAATGATGCCAGAATGATGTATTATAATATTATTTAATGAATGCAATACATGTGAAAATTTGATCACTGGGTCGAAACACAAGTGATTTTACATTCCAGCCCTTCCCACATAACTGACTGCTCATTCACTTACAGCAGCACACAGGTAGAATAGGGCTACACGTTTTACAATGTGCCAGTATCAATGAAAGGTTCAGGACTCTCAAGGTAGTAAGATACTGGGATTACACTCCCCAAGATGTGCAAATTTCTTTAATAATCCTGTGGCAGCTAGATCAGTAATTCTCCTTTTAAATTGCGAATTTCTTTTGTAGTACTACCTAGTGGTACTTTTAAGGAACAAGAAATACACATGTTGTTCAAGCAAGGTAATATTTATTATTATTATTATTAATAATAATAATTCTCTTTAATAAAACCCCTGTGTGCGTCCAGGTGTCCCCGTGTGTGTCTTCTGGTGAAGTGCGCATGCGCGGGGCCGCATGTGTTCACTCTCCCTGTGCATTCCCTGTGCAGAAAGAGACAGAGAGAGAGAGAGAGACACACACAGGCGCATGCGCGAGAGAGACACACACACAGGCGCGCGAGAGAGACACACAGGCGCGCGAGAGACACACACACACGCATACACAGGCGTGCTAGAGACACACACACAGGCGCGAGAGACTCACACACACACACAGGCGTGAGAGACACACACACAGACGCGTGCATGCATTGTTGCAGTGTTACTTTTCTTGGTTGTTTATTAAATTAAGGATTTTTCAAATGTTCATTTTTTTCCCTGTGCTTAAAACTCATTAAAAAAAGTGTTTTTAGTGAGCGGTTCGTAGCGCTATAGCGTGAACTCTTGTAGTGTTAGTTTTCTCTGTTGTTCAAGGTTTTCTCAGTGTTATTCAATGTTTTTACATTTAGTTTATTATTACGCTGTGCATTCTATGGTATAATTAACTATATTTGTGCTTAAAAACTTAAAAAAATATATATTTACATACAGTTCGTACGGTCTGGAATGGATTAATTGTATTTACATACAATCCTATGGGGGAAATTACTTCGGTTCACGACCAAATCGGGTTTCGACCAGGGTTTTGGAACGAATTATGGTCATGAACCGAGGTTCCACTGTATTACTGTCACAGAAAATGACAGCCATTTTACGGAAATACAAACCAGTATTACTGCGAGAGAAAATTAAAGGCACACAATGCAGGGACGCATATTACAGCCACATATAAGGTCCCTTGCCATTTAATATAGACTGTTCCTACTAATGTTTATGCACTACTGTTCTAGCGCCCGTTATTGTAACGGGCTTAATGTCTAGTAATAATAATAATAATCATTATCATCATCATCATAATAATCATAATAAATTACCAGTCAATTCCAACTTAAGCAGTTTATATTGGATGCATACAAAAGTACTGGTCTAATTCTATTCTGAAACATTCTATGTAATTTTTGCTTTTTATACTTTTTGAAAAAAAGATCAGATCTATGTCAGATATTTTACCAACTCCACTGAGCAGATGAAATGAGAATGGAATCAGGAGACAAAACGTGGTGTTATTAACAGATAAAGGCCATTACAAGGAGGGCAATGCTCTAATAAATAAGCCCATAACATGCAATCAAAATTGTATTTCAAAGAACATAGTGGAGAAGTTGAAAACCAAAATAATTTAACATATCCAGAGCCAAAATGTAACATGAAAACTGTAGTAAATTAACAAAAGATTTCATTGGTAAAAATCAGCCTGAAGCTATAATAAACTGAAGCCCTTTGTATCCACAAACTTGGACAACTTGCACAATGCTGACCTTTATACCTTTAACCTGGTGATGTCATGCACCATACACTTACAGTTCACCATGCCTAGCAACTCCTGCACATGGACAAATGCACAACATAATGTTCTCATATCAAAAGCAAAATGGCCCCACAGCAAAATGTATATATTTTTTAACAATACTAAGAACTTGTCTAAATAAAAAATAAATGAACCCGTTATGTTATTTGGTCTCCCAAATCCCCTTAACGACGCCTTTGTTATTTTTAAAGGCCAAAGAATGAATATAAAAATATTAAAATACAATTCAGATGATCACACATTTGAGAGAATAACAAATGTATTTCACTCAACATTTAGCAGATTTCCCACAGTAGGGGCTAATTTCATAACAATGGCCTGGGTAGGCACTGTGCTTTGAATGCATAGCTGCAAGAGTGAGCATGTCAGTTCAGCCTTCTAACGTTCCTGCATACTGTATGCATGGCCTGACAAACTTAAGATGGTCATAATAATTTACAAATGGTTTTATCAAAGACAATCAAATAAAGTCATCGGGAATTGGTATAAGTAGAATGTCTCTCAGTAATGGGAAAAGGCTATAACAACCAACTTTTCCTTCCCAAACAGTACTAAATTCATTGTTGACCTTACTTACTTGTATGTGTCATAAACATGCTGCTTAGGTAGGCAGGTGTCTGTGTGCTCCTCCAAGTGGCTACGGATCCAGTTACATGCATGAAGCTGATCAGCAGTACTGAAGGAACTCAGATCATTGCTGTTAAGGAAAATGTATGACTTAAACACATAAAGAAACTAAAGATTGAGAGAGTGAAAAAATTTAAATACGTATTAAATATGAAAAGTGTTCACTTTCTGGTTTTAACATTTATCACTATTCATTCAAGAGTTAAATAATTCAGTGATGTCTCTAACAAGAGTACAGGACTACATCCACAACACTATGTTTATATTTAAAAATGGCATTTTAAATGAAAATGATCTATGTTCATATTAGAGGTTTCACATCTTTTACAAAAGCATCTTTGTTGATACTATAACACCCAAAAACACACATGACCTTCAACTATAATGGGCATGTACGCACTGGCAGAAACTCTCAGAGTCCAGTGAAAATCAGTTTATGTTGTGCTTTATGCTCTTTCAAAAGTATCAGTGTGTGCATATCTCTGATAGCTTGTTCACAGCATATCAGAGAGAGAAAAAAATGCTTTAAGAAGCTGCAACGAATTACCCCTGTGTCCCATTAATGCACTGATTTCAGTTGAACGTAATAGTCTTCAGAACTGCCAACAGTAGTCCTCTCATTAAATAACAACACTGCAAATATAAAAGCGGCTCTTAAAAAAATATATATCATCTCTATGTTTATTGACAAGAAGGACTGATTATAAGTAGCAATCGGAGTACATCTTCTACCCAACATTTGTAAAACTAACTAAATAGAGAAAAGAAATAAATACACGTGTGTTTGTATTTTTGTTTTACCGTATAGTACTTTTGTATCTCTGATCTATACTTCTTGTAAGCACAACGGCATTCAACATCTGTCCACTTCTTTAAATGACTTGTTATTAATTTTGCCGCAGAAAGCGCCTGTCCTTATTGAATGGCTTATGTTTAAGTAATAAACTTTGATAAGAGGCAGTCAACTGAATAAGTTACAATGAATTTACAAAGAGGCTCTGAATTTTTCACTACAACGGTAATGCCGATGGGAACGGAATTTATTGCACAACTGTCGCAACTGGTAAATTATTTGTTTTAGCATATGTGTACAGCATTTAAACTATACAAAATGCAATTTAGATACATATAGATAAGAAACACAGCAAAAGGCATGGAACATGTTTCTTTTTCCATTAAGGATGATCAATCAGGGAATAAGACATTATAATGAGCAGGAACTAATCAATGACTAGCCACATGATAAGCACAAACCAACCAGAGTGCCATGGAGTCAGCATTTTCAAACATTTTCATTTTCAACCTTCCACAATGAAATGATGTGTTCACGTTTTTGAAAGTCTCAGGCTCTGGAGATCACTATTAGAAGTATTTGTTTTCATTGGTTGAAAATGCCAGGGTACTATAGATGAAAAGTCAAAAACGAAAACAAACGTTTGCATTTTTAAATGAAACTACTAGTGTGACTGAGGCCTAGGAAGAATAAGTATTCTACTACAAAAAAGTGGAATAGAGTGTAAATTACCTGCATATATATATTGTCCATAATATTGTATATGACATTGAGAATAATAATAATAATACATTTTATTTATATAGTGCATTTCAGCATAAACAAAGAAGATTTGCATTGGGTATGACGAGTATAGACAAGATTAGAAATGAGTACATTAGAGGGTCAGCTCAAGTTGGACAGTTGGGAGACAAAGTCAGAGAGGCGAGATTGCGATGGTTGGCAGAGAAGAGAGGCTAGGTATATTGGGAAAAGGATGTTAACGATAGAGCTGCCAGGTAAGAGGAAGGCCTAAGAGAAGGTTTATGGATGTGGTGAGAGAGGACATGCAGATGGTGGGTGTAACAGAGCAAGATGTAGAAGACTGGATGATATGGAAGAAGATGATTCGCTGTGGCAACCCCTAATGGGAGCAGCTGAAAGAAGAAGAAGAAGAAGATTTCAGCATAAACCAAATAGCTTATTCTAACATAATAATTAAAATGTATTTTGTAACAGGCAATGGTACACCTTTATAGTGTGTTTTAAAAATTCTTAAACTAATATAGTTTCTCAAAAAATATCCAAACAGCAAAGCAGGAAGCAACCCTGAATGCTCCATATTAGAGCTGGCAATGAACCTAATAGAATGTGGAAGAAAACCTGAGAATAAACACAGCCAAGGAGAGAATATTCAACAACTCTATCCAGACACTGACTGGGTCAGGACTTTAATCCAGTCTCATGGAGATATGAGGCAGCACCACTAATCACTTTATCACTATACTACCCTTGTATGAAGAATGGGACAATGCCAAACTTCATCAAAAGTACTAAAACATAACTAAACATGAGACTAAAGGCTTTAATAAAGGCTAGTGGGGCACAGTGCTACAGCACTACTAATATTTAGTGCTTGCTTTTTATTTTTTTTCCCATCTAGCTAGGTTTATTACACTAAATATAACCTACAAATATTATTTGTAATACTTTATCAGTGACAGTTTCATTATACTTGTTACATACTGTATATAAAAATAAATGTGAACAAAAAATGTAGTACCTTTTTTCTCCAGCACAGGGTCCTGCTGGAAGCTGCAAGTACAGGTATAGTTTATCATTGTCTGAAAATCGCTGCACTTCTTGCTGTCAATAAGTTAAAAAAAACAGTTTAATCAATAGCCAATTGCACAACAAAAATAAAAAAAAATTTCATATTTACCCAGAATAGTTATCATACTTACTAAAATTGAATCCACTTTAGTTTGTATATTCTTGCTGTAAAAAAAAACAAGGAAAAAATAGATCATGACTGAAACAAATATGTACTAATAACTATGAATTCTAATACTTTTAATAAACAATAAAGTGATTTCATTCATGTCTATAAGTACAGTATGTATTATTGAACTTTTTAAACCATTTCCTAGATCTCAAAAACCTGAATGTACTTATTAAAGTAATTCATTGAAGTGTGTAATCTTTCCTTTTGTTACTATGCGCTTCTGTTATTATATATTATTAATAATAAAAATATATAGTATACAAAAAGAAAATGATTTCCATCCAACACATTACAAGAGATATTAAGCATCTTTATGCAATAAATACCTAGCTTGCCTACAAGGACTTCAACATGCCATCACTTACGAGATGCTGCTCTTTAGTTTCTGCAGCAGCGTGTTTGGCTCTGTCTCCTCCTCTCCTGATGAAAGACCACTTCTTTTGGCGTTGTGCAATCCGCCCTCAGCCATAGTATTGGCTGGCTGCTTTGCATTCAACTAAGAGAAGCTAGAAAAAAATACCAATAGAAATATTTAATAAATTGTTTAAAAGAAATAGCAAAACAGATTAGTTATTGAATTTATATATAAAAGTACATCTAAAAAGAGGATTACTATTACTATAAAATTACCACATCACAACTCTCAGAATGTACTACTGTATTTTGTTTCTGTGTACCAAAACCAGCCCTCAGCATTTCACACAAGGCATTATTTTAGCAAAGTATACTCTTGGTGGAGTTGCTGCTGAGCTTCTTTCATATTGCTTTCTTACATTGCCTCTTACGTATCTGAAATCAGTCTTATCAATTTTCCAGCTCACATCACTCCTCTCCGAACTATGGTGAAACTTCACTTATGAAGACCCTCTGTTCAGAAGTATGCTATTTGAATGTACAGTAATTGTTCCCCTACAGAATGATCCATTTCATAATGTGGTTGACACTGGACGGCTGGAATTTGTATTTTGTATAACCACCCTGTATATACCCTATGTATACATATTTTGTATGTATTGCACGATGTTTCTAAGTTTATACCTGTAGTACTAGGGTGTTGTACCGTGTTAGCCATTATGAATGTAGAGAAAAGCCAAGCAAAATGACACCTTTTATTGGCTAACTAAAAAGATTACAATATGCATCATAGTAAAGCTTTTAAATTTCTACTGATACACAATATATCTGTTTTCCTTTTTTGCAGTCTACATTTCATTTTTCATATGTTTATATTTGTAACTATTGTATTGTGTATTATGTGCTAAATTTAAGTGAGCTTATTAAGCATAAAATGGAAAGCTGAAAATTTAAACAACTAAGTATTACTGTTTCTCTTCCACACATTGGCTTTAATGTCTGTAGCTATAAAAAGCAGCAAGTATACTCTATTAAAATGGATCAGATTGCACCATGATTCACATCATTTTCTATATTGTACTGTATATTCAGATGTGAATCTTCTATCATGCCCTATACATTGCCAAATGTATTTGTAATTAAATATTGAATAATATGTATTGTAATAATATGCCATTTTCAGCTTTAAATATTTTCTATAGTTAAGAGTGTCACATAATGCAAGCATAAAGCATTACTGGTTGCGTACAAGTGCATATTTTTATTTCAGTGTCTGCTGTAAATCTGAACATATATTAAGCTTCTCTTTATGTAATAATTTTTATCAATTTGTTTGTGACGCCACTGCGGCACAATTTTAGTTCATGTTATTCTCGTGAGAATACGTTACTGAGAATGAGATTTGCAGTGGAACTTCATGTAATGTCATCATAACCGCAATTATTTAAGTAGGAGGTGCAGGTTCACCAGAATCCAAGTTAAAAATTAAACGAAAAGAGTGGCTCACATTGGTCAATTAGGAAAAGATTTAAAAGGCAGCTATGGCTTTGCTGTTTTCATCAGAGGTTTAGTAGAGCTTTTGGACTTTGATGCTTATGCTGTTTAATTTCCTGCTTTTGACCCTGCCTCTTTTTTGACTACCCTTTGTTTTGCCTCTTTTAGTCTGCCCACTTCCTGGTCCTTAATTCATTCTCTACCTGAACAAGTTTTTCTTGTTCACAACATCATCTTTATAAATTCCATTCAGGGTTTTGTAGCTTTGGAACGGAGATATAACAGTAGTCTTGTGTGCTTAAAATGATGCCAGTGGTATTCAGGGCTGTCTTAACAGCATTTTAGGCCCCCGGGCAAAGCAGTGCGCTGGGGCTCCTACCTACACAACCACTCAGCAAGTCACAATGTACATAGATTAGCGTGGGGCCCCCGGGCAACTGCCCAGCGTGCCCATGCGTTAAGACGGTCCTGGTGGTATTTGAAACTTAAAACAATCAACTACATTCCCAATGAAACAGGAATTTTTCTATCAGTTTAAGCTTATGAATATTGCTACTGCATTCAGATCAAAGATAAAAAGTATTCACTAAGTATGTAAGCTTTTTGTTGGCCTGTATGATCTTCAATTGTGCAATCTTCCTGTTTGAGCTCTCTTCATCTTAGGAAAAGCAAAAACAAAAAGAAGTCCTTCCATACCTTGATTTAGTTTTAGATAAAAGTGTGCAATCACCCTTACATTTATACAATGAATATGTGATTTACTCACTCTAGAAAGCTATTATATTTAAGGTACACAAATAATACAGTACTGTGGACAAATGTGGACACTAGGTGAGAACTCTTTTGTTTCACTGACAGAGAATATCATCTTTCTCTCCCTCTAACAGGCTGACACTTTAGCTCCGCCTACCCCTCAGTACTTAGAAACAGAGAGATAAATACTGTCTCTCAAGTATTATATTTTACAAGTAACTTACAACATCTTCATTTTGCAAGTGTCTCATATTTTGTAAAATTAATTAAACCTGACTGTGTTGATCCTGATATGTATTTCTGAAATCAGAATTTGCAGTTGTTTGAAATACTGAAGTTTTTAAGAAACAAATCGTGCAAAATGCCTGTTAGTGTATAAAGTTCATCAAAGACTTGACAAGATGTTAGAACAATTAAACATGCTAAGTATTCAGCAATGTCATCTTTAACTAAATAACAATGAAAGTAACTACTAGTAAGTAGTGGCATGCTTCAGCCTGGTTTGCTATATGACATCTTTTTAATCTGTGTTGTTGTCGTTGGTTTGGGCTGCATGCATAATATTGGACAACTGCCTGTCTCTTTCGATAAAAGTGGAAGATGAAACCTAAAACTGTAATTTGACTTTTAACTTTAGGGCCAGTATCACAAAACTATATACAGTGCATCCGGAAAGTATTCACACCACATCACTTTTTCCACATTTTGTTATTCTACAGCCTTATTCCAAAATGGATTAATTTTTTCCTCAGAATTCTATACACAACACCCCATAATGACAACGTGAAAAAACTTTACTTAAGATTTTTGCAAATTTATTAAAAATAAAAAGACTGAGAAACCACATGTACATAAGTATTCACAGCCTTTGCCATGAAGCTCAAAATTGACCTCAGGTGCATCCTGTTTCCCCTGATCATCCTTGAGATTTTTCTGCAGCTTAATTGGAGTCCACCTGTGGTAAATTCAGTTGATTGGACATGAGTTGGAAAGGCACACACCTGTCTATATAAGGTCCCACAGTTGACAGTTCATGTCAGAGCACAAACCAAGCATGAAGTCAAAGGAATTGTCTGTAGACCTCCGAGACAGGTTTGTCTCGAGGCACAAATCTGGGGAAGGTTACAGAAAACTTTCTAATGCTTTGAAGGTCCCAATGAGCACAGTGGCCTCCATCATCCGTAAGTGGAAGAAGTTCAAAACCACCAGGACTCTTCCTAGAGCTGGCCGGCCATCTAAACTGAGCGATCGGGGGAGAAGGGCCTTAGTCAGGGAGGTGACCAAGAACCGATGGTCACTCTGTCAGAGCTCCAGAGGTCCTCTGTGGAGAGAGGAGTACCTTCCAGAAGGACAACCATCTCTGCAGCAATCCACCAATCAGGCCTGTATGGTAGAGTGGCCAGACGGAAGCCACTCCTTAGTAAAAGGCACATGGCAGCCCGCCTGGAGTTTGCCAAAAGGTACCTGAAGGACTCCCAGACCATGAAAAACAAAATTCTCTTGTCTGATGCGACAAAGATTGAACTCTTTGGTGTGAATGCCAGGCGTCACGTTTGGAGGAAACCAGGCACCGCTCATGACCAGGCCAATACCATCACTATAGTGAAGCATGGTGGTGGCAGCATCATGCTGTGGGGATGTTTTTCAGCAGCAGGAACTGGGAGACTAGTCAGGATAAAGGGAAAGATGACTGCAGCAATGTACAGAGACATCCTGGATGAAAACCTGCTCCAGAGCGCTCTTGACCTCAGACTGGGGCGATGGTTCATCTTTCAGCAGGACAACGACCCTAAGCACACAGCCAAGATATCAAAGGAGTGGCTTCAGGACAACTATGTGAATGTCCTTGAGTGGCCCAGCCAGAGCCCAGACTTGAATCCGATTGAACATCTCTGGAGAGAACTTAAAATGGCTGTGCACCGACGCTTCCCATCCAACCTCATGGCACTTGAGAAGTGCCGCAAACAGGAATGGGCGAAACTGGCCAAGGATAGGTGTGCCAAGCTTGTGGCATCATATTTAAAAAGACTTGAGGCTGTAATTGCTGCCAAAGGTGCATTGACAAAGTATTGAGCAAAGGCTGTGAATACTTATGTATATGTGATTTCTCAGTTTTTTAATTTTTAATAAATTTGCAAAAACCTCAAGTAAACTTTTTTCACGTTGTCATTATGGGGTGTTGTGTGTAGAATTCTGAGGATAAAAATGAATTGAATCCATTTTGGAATAAGGATGTAACATAACAAAATGTGGAAAAAGTGATGCGCTGTGAATACTTTCCAGATGCAATGTACAACAGCAGCAAGTAATAAAAAAAAAACATATAAAAAAAAACATATAAAACACATAAAATAATATGACAATAAAAAGATTGCACTTATGCCCCAAACAATACAAGTCATCAAAAATAAACATAATTTAGGTTAGATGAAGGTGTTTAGAGATCTGGGGAAATAGAGGATAATCAAATGTTTTTATTGACCAGAGAGACAACAGAAGGAAAGAAGCGCTTTACATGCTGAGTGGTTTTTGTCCTAAGTGACCATTAACATTTATGCGATAGTAATAACTGACATATTTGGATTCCTGAGTGAGTTGAACTTTTATTATAATAGCTAAAGGTTGCTCCATTATATGGGAAGTGAAGGAGATCCTCAGACAGTTTCTTTCTGCTACAGTCTTACATTTTAAATATTATGGGTTCAGCGTATTCTTTACTGTAAAAAAGTATCATTCTGAATAAGGCTGATCTCACCTTTGCTAGTGTTGCCTTAAGAGACAATGAAGAATTATTAAAGGTTTTTGGCTTTCTAATCGGTGCAGGGATTACTTTTTACTTTCCAGTGATTAGAACTTCACCTCCACAGGACCTGTAACACAGTCAAGGACAGTTAATCAATGATAAATGCAGTATATTTAAAGTTTCTGAACCTGCTTATTCTAACATAGCATTACAAAAAGGCCAGAATCTGTCACAACAACACTGGGCACATGGCAGGAACCAACCCGTCACAAGGCACACTCCCATACAAGACCACAAAAAAACTTCTACCTTGTCCAATTTATATCAGCCAGTTTCCTAACCTGAACATTTCTAGCACGTGGAAAAGAAAACCCATGCAACCAAAAGGAGAATGTGTAAACTCCATTGCTTAGAGCTTAGAGACAGTTATAAAACAATGAGCACTATATCACAGAAAATGATAGTAAAAAAACTGGCAAATTAGACTTTTTATAGATACATACCCACGTTTATGAAGATCTGATTAAATGTTACATCAAAAACTGATACTGTGAGGCTGATGTCACTTGACTTGCCAACCACAGTTGACGATCATGTCACTAGACCATGTCAATGAAAATCAATGGGCATGTCAAATTTCCCAACTGAGTAATGACCTTCCAGTGCAGTCAGCCAATGGCATGCTGCCTGACAAAGCTGAGGCTGTATGAAGGGTTCACAGGTATGGCGAGTTCAGCTGCAGGCTCAGGCTTTTTTTTATTTTTCTATTCACACACATGAGCTTCTCTTCTATTTGAGAGGTCCAAAACACCCACATTACTCATTCCTCGTTGCTGCATCACAGGCACTGAATTTCTAGATGAGCATTCATCGGTTGTCAGTGCACACAAAGCCCACCCCTGCGGCTAAAGGTTTGATTCTGCCTGAGCGGGTTGTAGGGCATGTCACATTATACAACTGCTTTAAATATGCTAAGATTATATAAATGAAAGCTACAACTGAAAATCACAGGAAAGGTCACATAATGTGACATGGTTTCAGGGAGTTTCATCTCTGAAAGTCCTTACCAGTTCCACTGAGTATCTTAATGGCATATAGTAATTTATCCATTCTTCATTTTTATTCAGATTATCCAGTTTAGGATAGTAAATGAATATGTAAAAATTAATAAAACTAAAGAATTCCCATACACACAGATATATTTCAGACATGACCCAAAAGTTAATTAATTACAAAGACATTTCAAGTGTTTTTCTACTCAGACGAATCTGAGATTACAAGACATTGACTTTTAACAATTGATCCTCATTGTAAATTTTTATAATAATAACATATTTTATTTGAAGAAAGACTTCATCATGCTCAAGCATTTACAAATCTCTTAATTTTTCCATGGACTATAACCTGCAGAGAATCTGAACATGTTAAGAGCAGGCTTATATTTTTAAAACCTTTATACATTTCAGTTTATGTACCAAAAGTGAACAGATACGGAATGTACTCATAAGAAGAGAACCTACCAACACTGATAGTGATTAAAGCGTGTTAATTTTATATATGACAGTTACTTGACCCCACGGAGGTCGAATTCCATCCAATATAGTATAACTGGAGAACCAGAGGACATTTTGTGAGCAATTTCTTAGATCTTGATATGGGAATGCGCACTAAGCAAGGGTTCTCAGTCATGGGTGTGGATGGCCAATATGGCCGGTTTTTCAATCCACACATTCAACCATTCTTCTTTTCCTAACTCATTTATGCAGTTCAGGGTCTCAGGGCACCAACATCTATCATAAAGAACTAACTAACCCTGGACCATTCCTCATCCATTCAAATTAAACAGAGTTACCATTTAACTTTTTCAGGATGAGGAAGGAAAACCCACACGTATACAATTAAATTATTTAATTCTATCGCTTACTTGTGCTGTTATTCTGCCTTGATAAAAATATGCATATAAATAAAAATACAGTGAAATGTGACAATAAATGCATAATAACCACATGAAATGAGTATAATTAACTGTGACATGCATTTTGTTCTGTATTTATGTATTTATTTGGTTGACGGTGGCACTGACCAGAAAGCAGAAGACAGAGCTGGATGTGGCAGAGTTAAAGATGCTAAGATTTGCATTGGGTGTGATGAGGATGAATAGGAAATGAGTACATTAGAGGGACAGCTCAAGTTGGACATTTGGGAGACAAAGTCAGAGAGGCGAGATTGTGTTGGTTTGGACATGTGCAGAGGAGAGATGCTGGGTATATTGGGAGAAGGATGCTAAGGATAGAACTGGCAGGGAAGAGGAAAAGAGGAAGGCCTAAACAAAGGTTTATGAATGTGGTAAGAGAGGACATGCAGGTGATGGGTGTAACAGAACAAGATGCAGAGGAAAGAAAGATATATGATCTGGTATGGCAACCCCTAATCGGTGCAGCCGAAAGAAGAAGAAAAAGATTGATTTATGTATTTATTTAATTATATCTTTCAGTGACACTGCACACAACAGGAAACAAGTCCTGAAATAAAACTGTCACTTCCACTTGTCAAAGTTGAAGGGTGGGCTCTAGCAAGTACTGTTTTTTGATTGGTGAATCATGTGCATAGTGGAGAGATGTGCTTTGCTTGATTCAAAGTTGTCACTGTGCATGCTGGATACAAGTACAAGACAAAGTTGCCCAAAATTCATGTGCAAGGCAGTGAGATTATTTCAAGAAACTCCAAATTCATCATTAGGAGCCTGCACCTGAAGTGTCTGCTGGAAATGTGACCCTGGATTGAAGAAACATAAGTAAAGTTAAACCTCTTATATCACTGAAAGATGCTGAGAAATTAGTTCACGCATTTGTTTTCAGTCGACTAGATTACTGTAACGCACTCCTCTCAGGACTACCCAAGAAAGACATAAATCGTTTGCAACGAGTGCAGAATGCAGCTGTTAGAATCCTAACTAGGAAAAGAAAATCCGAACACATTTCTCCAGTTCTGATGTCACTACACTGGTTACCTGTGTCATTCAGGATTGACTTTAAAATTCTGCTTATGGTTTATAAAGCCTTAAATAATCTCGCCCCATCTTATATATCGGAATGTCTGACACCTTATATTCCAAATCGTAACCTTAGATCCTCAAATGAGTGTCTCCTTAGAATTCCAAGAACAAAACTTAAAAGAAGTGGTGAGGCGGCCTTCTGCTGTTATGCACCTAAAATCTGGAATAGCCTGCCAATAGGAATTTGCCAGGCTAATACAGTAGAGCACTTTAAAACACTGCTGAAAACACATTACTTTAACATGGCCTTTCTATTACTTCAATTTAACTTAATTTAACTTAATCCTGATACTCTGTATGTTCAATTTCCTCATAATAACTATTCAGGGTGGCTCTAAAATCCGTACTGACCCCTACTCTCTTTTCTGTTTCTTTTTCCGGTTTCTTTGTGGTGGTGGCCTGTGCCACCTCCACCTATTCAAAGCTTCATGATGCTCCAACAATGATGGATGGACTAAAAGGCATAATTCTACGTGACCATCATCATCAAGCTTTTCCGTGAGAACCCTAAATCCAAAGAGGACTGTTTCATTTATGTTAGGTAGAATGCCCAGAGGGGACTGGGCGGTCTAATGGTCTGGAATCCCTAAAGATTTTATTTTTTTTTTCTCCAGCCGTCTGGAGCTTTTTTTTGTTTTTTCTGTCCCCCCTGGCCATTGGACCTTACTCTTATTCGATGTTAATTAGTGCTGATTTATTTTTGTTTTCTTATTGTGTTTTTTATTTTTCTATTCTTTATTATGTAAAGCACTTTGAGCTACTGTTTGTATGAATATGTGCTATATAAATAAATGTTGTTGTTGGATTGCCTTAAGGTCTCCGTCCACTCTACCTACAATTCACCAATCAAACCAAAAAGAAATACATAAAGACATAGGCAACAAAAATATATTTTGTGACAAATCTAGCTATCTATAGTCAAATTTCACGTTGTTATTATTTATTGTCACATTTCACAGTACATTTGCGTATTTATTTATTTAAATTTATCCTAAATATTCATCCGTATTTATCTCCGATCAACTGGCGCTGACCCACAAAGAAATAAAAATATTTTCCCCCGGCCCAGCGTTGGCTCTCGACGGCCCCGCTTCTAAGGACATCATCTTAACAGTTCTACAGACATGGGTTGATCACTTTGGCTCCATTTCTCATTTCTTTCCAAATGTATATTACTAAAATACGGCATGTGCTTCCGCCTTGCAGCAGATGCTGTTGGAAAGGGCTTCAGCATTCCTCTAACCTGAAATCAATTATGTTGGATTAAGACTCTTTTATTAAAGCAGGCAGTTCTTGATGAACACACGAACTAGTAGCGGGTTAACAAAACAAGACTTTACTAAAATTGTGAATGAATCTGTTTAAGGCAAAAAGAAGCAATTATGGTTTGTGAACTTTAACAACCAATGACACTGAAATTAATGGGAAAAGTATTTCGAATCCGTAGCAATAACTGGCTTGTTATTAAAATAATAATAATATAAAATAATAACCGCTGCCACTCTGGTATGGGGTTCGAGAACCCCTGCTATTGACAAAAAGCACATTCACATACGTTATAGGTGGCTTTGGCCCCTCCCACTACAGAATAACCAGACCTGAGCCAACGAACTCAGAGGCAAAGCGATGAGCTCGTCCTGCAGGCCACACCATTCTCAGGAACAGTCATTCTCGTGTACATGTAATGTTTGTGTAGCTTCCGCGAAAACATCTTTACTACCGTATCGAACATGCGGCTTAAAATAGTACGGCATTGCGAAGCACGCATAATCACACTGGGTGCGCCGACTTGCTACAGCACTCCACCCTCGTGATAAACAAAACTAGCGGTCAGTTGTTTCATTTTGCACTCCACTGCGATCTTTAAGACGAGTTATGTTTATTGCCCTTCATCAAAACACTACAATTGAGACAGCAGCAGTGAACTGGCATCTTTGTGGATGACAGCGTAGTGGATTGCGCGCGCCTGTCACTCCCACCCAAACACATGAACCGCCTGCTTCTGCGCGGGTTACTTTCCTGCGCCAATAATGTAGTCGCAATGACCCGTTTAGTATTTTATACAAATGTAAGCGTACATTTACAGAATCGTTCGAACACTGGTCAGTTTCGTGAAAAAATGTAAGCTTTACTATACGCTAGTTGAACTAGTTACACGTTTCGTTTTACAAATCCCAAACAACCTATTTATCAGATAAACACATGAGGTATAAATAGTTTTTGAAAATCATTCCATACAGTTATTAAAGTTACGCGTTAAACAGTTTTAATAAAAAAAGAAAGTAAGTACCTGACTCTGTCTAGTGAATACTGCGAAAAAAATCCCCTTTCGCTTTTTTCTGATTGGACAGTCTGGTTTCTATCTGCCTGGCTACGGGGTAAACGGTGTTTTGATTGGTTTCTTATTTGCATTCTGCCCAGATACAAGATAGTTTAAGATTTTATTGGCTGGCCGTCCATTTCACAAGCTATTTTATTGCGATTGGGTTTACAGTTTGTTGATCAACAAAGGCACTGGCCTGTTCGACTGCACATTATTTTAACGAGCGGCGTTTCTGCTTAGTAACAGATTTTGATTGGTGAAAATATTTTTTTTTTTGCAGCATGATGTTCAAGGTAGGTTGGACGTTTACGCTGACTTTGGCAGAAGTGGAGAAAACCGGAAATGTTCACACCCAGTGTTATTTTTGTTCTTTTTTTTACTATACAAGAAGTGAAACATTTAACAAGTTTAAGTGACGACCACCATTGGTTTGTTCTAATGAATTTATTTTCCAGGAACCCTCATGCTCATCTTGTGAATTAAGAAGTAAGACTCAGTATGTTAAGATTTTATAACAAATGCTCGTTCTTCTGCCTAGGATAAGCAAATACTAAAGGAAGGTCACTCCTCGTGTCACCCAGTGACGTACCCATGCCAAACTGGGGCCCTAAGCGGAATTTTCTTCTTAATACCCCACCCCCCTCCCTGAATCCACTGCATTCGTATTTCGTTTAACAACTACAATTTTAACAAAGCATGAATAAATAACAAAGGAGCTTGCATCACAAACATAACTGGAACTTTTTAACGTCAAATGAAAATACCCTTTCTATTTTTTAATATACAAAACTTGAAAGTGTATGTTTAGGGGTTTCCTCTAATAATAATAATGGTCTATAGTGACGAAGTGCCGTTACTCTGTGTTACTTGATATGGCCAGCAGTTTCACTTGTGATGTGATACAACAAAACAATTTTAATACTACTAGCAATATAAATATATAAAATACTACTACTACTAATAATATATAAAATAGTACTACTATTAACAATATATAAAATACAAAAACTACAAATAATAATGTAAAATACAACTAATCTTCTTTCAACTGCTCCCGTTAGGAGTTGCCACAGCGGATCATCTTCTTCCATACAGTTGAAGGTAATCAGAGCTATTTGCTTTTTTCATATGTTTAGATTGCTTTTGTGGTGCTTTCCCACAATTCGGCCAAAAACTAACTAGCAAGCAAAAGAGCCTGTGGGGTTGGTGAATTTTACAAACATGTCTTCAGTGTAACAACACTCAGAACACTTCACATGTTGCCTAACATTGGCAGTCTTTAACAACATGTAGAGGCCCTGAGGTCTACAACCATGTGACAGTAAAATCACATCACACCACTGACTTGCCCTTAAAGAAATACTGCCACCAAAATTATATATTTTTTTTGTTACTACTGTGACAGGTGTCTGGTCACACTTACAGGTAGTCTAACTTAGACACCATTAAAATATCTGACTACGCCACCCAGTTTTATTAAGAGACTGGGAACTCTTGAAATTTACTGTTTCTTTAAATTGAGCGGTGAGTAAACACACAATGAAAGACAACAGTAATTTCAGGAAAAGCAATAGGAACTTCTATTACACAAGACAATATAAAGTTCATTAAAAGGATAAATGAGCATAAAAAAATCTAACAATATCAGGAAGGAAATTCCTTTTTTTTTTAAAGGAAAGTACACACTCTATACTCTAAAAGTCCATTAAAAACATTAAGTGGAGGATACAACCTTTAGTGGTGCAGAGTCCAGTTTGTACACTGTGTTACCCCAACAATTACTCGTCTAACTGTCCACAGATGTAGTCTGTTCTCCGGACACTCATTTCCCAACAGAAGTTTTGTCAAATTGTTGAAGCCCTGTCATCGTCTCTTCGTCGTTTCTTTTTTTCCACTCTGGGCTCCTTGTGTTGCTGTGACCTAGGCACGCCTCATTTCTCGTCTGCCAGCTTAGCTCGGTCCTTTCATGCGGCTTCCCTCTCTCGTTGGACCCTCAACCGGCGTCTCCTTGTGGAGCTGTCTCTTCCTCCCTGGAAGTAAGTGTTGCCATCCTCATGCCTCACGTCGTTTCAGCCACGTACCCTGCCTGTGAGCCCCTGTGCTCTGTGTGAGTGTCTTGGCAGCGTTCTCAGTGGACCGTCCCTCACTCTGCCTTCTCCTGCCCAGAAGTTTAAATCTCTTTCAGTCCCTGCCATCGTCAGTCCTGGACAATCAGTTTAAACAATGGCACATCTAAATTTCCTGGGTTAAACACAAGTTAACAAAATGTATTGTATATGCTGATTAAAAACCAAAATTCTCAGACATGTTAATTTCCAAGTGAGGTAAATACAAACATTTTCCAAGGAAGGAGCAGTTCTTTTATCACAATTTTGTATTGCTTCTATATTTGACCAGTTAAAACTTCAAAGCAGTGATTCTTTTGCAAGACAACAAATACTGATATCCTGTAGACAACCATGACAATAATCAGTAACGGGATTACCCAGGAAATGTGCCTTTTAACTTCTCACCCCAGTCCCAACATTGGGTGCCTATTGCCTCTTCATCTGCTGTGTTTTAAATGTAATATTTGCATGTTCCTTTGCCTAAGAGAGGAATGGAACCACCCAGTGTACAAAAAATGTCCCCCTCTGACACTACTTTGCCCAGGAAATTTTCTAAAACAGTAGGTCCCAGTTATACAGTTAATCAGGTGTACTATGTAACTGAGTGCTTCTTCTGTATAAAATATTTGTACTTTTTTAACTTGGGCAGTAATCTCCTTACTGTCCCACGCACCAGACTTTCCACCTTGGGAGGCAGGTCCTTCAGTGCTATGGCCCCTCAACTCTGGAACTCTCTTCCTTAGTCTCTCTGAGATCGCTCCTCTTTCTGCACTTTTAAATCTCAACTGAAAACTTTCCTCTTCTACTAACTTTTGTCATCTGTGTAATTTTTTTATTTTTCACTCTGTATGTAAAGCGATCTTGAGTTTGTGAAAGGCGCTCTATAAATGCAACTTATGTTGTTTATTATTATTGGGCTAATATTATTAGTTCACTGGAGCTCCTCATTCTTGAATATTCTACAGCACATTGTCCAGGAGTAAAACTTTCCTACCATAGATCAATTCTTGCTTTCCTCGTGGTTAATCTTGACTTTTGTCGATGGCCACTACAAAGCACAATTTTACAGGAAACTGTATTATTTTGAATTCAAACAGATAATGAGCTTAATAATAGTAATTTTGGGTATAAATATAATTTCATCCTTTAGCACATCCTGTAAAAATGGTAGCTTCAATCAGATTTGAATGTAATTTGTAATATTACAAAGTTTTAGAGAATTTAGATAAAAGAATACACAAAGTCCAAGGAAGCAAATGTTTACCTCAGAGAAAGTGGAGAAGTAAAAATTGGAACCAGTAAGAACCGAAATAATCTTCAAATAAACTTATGAAATGGAAAACGATGAAAGTGAAATAAAACGTAAAGCAAACTGCGAATCCTAACTTACTTACATATCATACAATGGTAGCAAGTTAACTTAAGTAAACTCATCTTCAAATATGGGTCTTTACTTTGTTTACTCAATAATTTGTTTTTAAGTTGACCACCTGTTAATGGGGGGATGAGTAGTGCAGTACTATATTATTATTATTATTTTGTAAAACTTTACCGTGAAGTCATAGCCAGGAAATAAAGTTCTAACCCGGAACCGTGTTTTACTTGAACTAATCGCAAACAGTAAAGATATTTACAGGCTGCACATTTACACTGTCCATGCAATAAAGTGAATGTTTTAAGCATTGTATGGAAAAGAATGGGTGAGAAGAATAATATGATGAACTGCAGAAAGCATTTACTGTGGGGGTGCTGAAGGTGTGGCGTATAAATGGTGCTGGTGGGAAACAGATTGCAGTAGAACTGTGTATTTGTTACAGGACATCACCAATAGCTGTGATCAGTAATGTCGTGAAGGGGTTTTAAAATGGGTTCATTCAAAGCTAAAAACTGCTAAAAAAAATCTCTCCCTTGTATCAAAACCTAAAATTAGTGCCGCCTCAGTATATAGGGAGTTTGAATAGATATCTGCCAACGAAAAAAAGGAAAAGTTACTACTTACTCAAAAACACTGTCCTGCTCTCTTTCTATCACATTCTGAGAAGTCAATCGAAATGACACCTTTTATTGGCTAACTAAAAAGATTACAATATGCAGGCTTTAGAAGCAACTCAGGCCCCTTCTTGTCTTGCCTGAAGAAGAATTGCCTTGAAAGCTTGCATATCGTAATCTTTTTAGCCAATAAAAGGTGTCATTTCGCTTGACTTCTCATTACATCCATAATGGCTAATAACCTAGTACTATCACATTCTGAAAAACAGCGTTTCCATCAGATGTAGAGTAGAAGCCATAACCATCTGTTAATTTTTTTTCTTTTCTCTGTCATTTTTTATTGTTGATTGGTAAGGCAAACTTAATGACAATGTGCAGGCGGACAACAGTGTTGGCTTTTTCAAACACACAACCATTGATTACAAAAATGTGAATTCAGTTTATTTTGGATTCACTGCTACATGTGGTCTACACAGTAAAATGAAGTGCTTGCTTGTCTAAGTGCATCACGCTGTCACTGTCCAGCTGCTCGAATCTTGTTTTGTAGATTATGTCAAATATAACTTCAAAATAGGTAATGATAAACAAAACAGTTTAGTTTCCTTTCAAATACGTTACATTTCACGTGTGTGTTTTGAAAAACAACTATTTGGGTTTGGCAGTTTTTAAAGTTTTGGATGGAGGGTGTAGTAAGAAAGGAAGATTTCTCTTTAAGAATTTGGCAATACAGCACAGAATGCAGTAACATTTAACCTGACACAAGGAAAGCACTTCTTGTTGTATTTCCCTCTTGGCACTTAGGAGTTCAAACCCTGAGGTTGCTAGTTCAAATCCCACTACTGACACCATGAGCAAGTCACTTCTTAACCAACTACGGATCCATGTTTAAAGTCCGCAAATATGAAGGTACTGTATATGTAAAGAATGCTGGTTGGGGCATCCTGTTCAAAGTAAGCAGATGCACATGTACAGTAAATGTAAGTGATTTTGGAGGGCAGGGTGGGGTCCCCAAGGTCCCCTTTCAAAGTCTGTTGATTCCAATGTATATTACAGTGGAGTAGCTTGTGAGAGAACTGATAAGTTTAAGTTCTGTTCCCCTTGTTTGGGATCTAAATATGCTACCTCTCCATTTATCTTCCTGGCTTTTTGCTTCTGGCAAAGCAACACCAACACTCACAGCCACCACATTTGGCACTGGCACTGAAGCTTTATAGCGCATACTAACCATTGAGCTTTGACAAACTTTCTCCTTTCTGTTTCACACCTCACTGTAAATGGAAAGTGGAACTGCATCTGAATTTTTCTTTCCATCCACCCTATTGGCTAGTGCTACTGTCAATCGCTTCTGCTGTATCCTTCGTTTGGATAAAGTTCCCAAAGCCATGTAGAAGACATATAAGTTAACATAATATTAATATATATCAACAAATAAAAAATTATCAACAAATAAAAATACATTAGCTGATTTATTTTTCTATAACCACCAAATTTTAAATAAATCAGTCAAAGCAATGTTGAAATTTTGTGGTAGATTTTCTATTGTTCTTTTGTTTTATGTTACCCTTAAATATTGATATATTCATAATATATCAATTCATAACATATTTAATAAAAAATGTAATAAATGTAATAAATTCATAACATATATAATTCTGTCAAATTTCAGTTTTTTAGCTGAACTGGAAGTAGTGTTTTTGTTGTTTTTGTTGATGAGTGAGCGAGCGAGTGAGTAAGTAAGTGAATGAGTTGGTCAACTTTGCATTATATCAGGCCATTATTTATATACAGAACTATAACTGTAACAGAACTATAGAAATAGTTTTGTTACCCAATGTAATTTGTAATGGAGGCCAAGAAAAATATTTATGCTCATGTCTATGTGGTGAAAGGAGGCAATAAAGTTTCTGAGAGTCTCCATCTCATTCACTGGCCAAGAGTCCTGTCTACTGTACATTTAAAAAGCACAACCCCTTGTGAAAGTGGCCTCCTGTCTGTGAACCAATTTAATTTTGTGGAGTTATTTATTTGACAATATTTTATCTGAAAATACATGGGTTTTGTACAATGTGAGCACATACCTGCATGATTTGTGTGAATTATGTGACACAAGTAACCCATGATTTTTTTCATGGATGTTTTTGATATCGTTTGCTATTATCCTTTGCTGATCACCCTTGGGTCCCGTTATATCGGTAACTTTGTCATTTCTCCACAAAAATGTGGCATTAAAAATTTTTCTTTTTCCATGACTGCAAACTACACGGGGAAAGTAACATACAAAAAATATCACTTTTGGGTGGATGTGAGGCTAAGGATCTGCGCTGGTATCTGAAAGGCTGCCGGTTCAAATCCCGTTACTGCCAGGAGTGTTCCTATCCCGCTGGGCCCTTGAGCAAGGCTGTTAACCTGAAAATTGCTCCACTGAACAATGGTTGGCCATGTGCTCTGAACAGCAAAGGTCATGTAAAAAGACAATATTCCCCCAGGGATTAATACAAAGTATCAATTACCAAGAAATATTCCTTTAACCTTCCTGTACTCCATTTTCTAAATATTCTTTTTGAACCATCCACCTTTATTCTGAACAGGGTTTTGGGGAAGCCACTTATTCAATTTGGGTTCACAGGAATGCTCCAGTTGTTAAAAAAAGGTAAGCAGTTATAATTTATTCTGGGCTTGTAAGTCAGCATGATTAAAAATGTCTGCTAATTATGTGATGGTGTAGTAGTTAGTACTGTTGCCTCGCAGCACCAAAATCCCGGATTTGTGTGGAGTGTCCAATTTCTTGCAATGCTTACCCTAAGTTTTCCTCTAAGACCTCCACTCTTACCTTGGCCCAATGTGATCGCTGGTCTGGGTATCACTGTACCATGGGAGCAGCTTTGTCAGGGTGGGTTCCTTGTGTATTTTTGTGCAGGTACTGGTGTTCTACGACCCAGAATTGGATAAGGAAGTTAGAAAATGGATGCATGGATTTGGGTTTAATTCCTAGCCCAGTCACTGTTTGTATGCTATTTGTATATTTATTTACTAGAATCAGGTCTTTCTGTGCCTGGCTAACATAAAGTGGTATTCAGTTAACCCTTGTTTAGAACTCATATCCATTTTTAAGACTGCATATGTCCAATAGAAGTTTCTGTACCTTTTTGCTGGTAAATTATACCTCTAGTAATGATATTGTCACTGGTGACATGTTGCTCACAGGCATTCCCAGAGAATCTTCGCTGGCCCTGCTAGACTACTTTGAAGTAAGTTATTAATATGTTTAAGGTTCTGTTAGGGTTACCCTTTGCAAATTAGGGAGGGAGCAGACCAAGTGACTTCAAAACCATCTCCCTGGAGAGTTAATATTAAAGTCACATGACTGTTCTCCTTGCTTGGAATACGGGCACCCAATCCCAGAGTCAGTTAAAGTTCCTAGTAGCAAGGTGTTTGGTGTAATCTGAAGGATAATCGACCTGTGGTGTGGACTTATCACCTGTAATTCAAAGTGGGGGCCAGGTGGATTGCCACTTGAATGTGGAATGCTGTTTCTGAAGGACTAAAAACAAACACAGCGCAGAAGTGTAAAAATTACCTAGTCAACATCAGATTTACATATGTCATTAGAAAGGGGGTCATATTTCATCATGAAGTTACCCAAAAAAACCACAAAAAAAACCCCCTGAGATAGGGGTGAGGATAGAAGATCCCCAAAAGGCAGCTTGTACTAGTGCATGCCAGGTCAATTCAATATAATTTAGATTTTTGGAAAGAAAAAGTGTTATTTGTGTGCATGAGCCTAAATTATTCAAGAGTATTCATCCTTCTTCAAGATAATAATTTCATTACTCTGTAGTGTATGGCCTAATGACTCCATAGTTAAATTGGGAGACTTCAGTTGGTAGTTGGAAAGATCAGTCTGTCAGATCTGAATCCGAATGCCAGCCGTGAAATGCTTTTAGATTATTTTGTATTCAAAGGTTGTCTATAGCATCATGTTCTAAGTGCACCTTGTATCAGAGCATTTTGGCCAAGGCTGAGCATGGACTTTGGCTATATCATTTAGACTCTGTTTTCCCAGCTTGTCATCTCATTGTGGCAAGGTAACTCACATAAACCTGTTTGGTGGATAGGCTTGGGAGAAGAAACTGCGTATTAAGCAGATCCTGGGAAAGCCAGGTAGATGCTTATGTTCAGGTTACTTCAAATTTCAAGTATGTAACAGCTTCACCTACAATCTTAGTAAATGTGAAGTACATGAAGCCTGTATGGAGCTCGTTCAAGACTAGGGCTGCAACTAATGATTATTTTGGTAGTCAACTAATCATTACTTTTTTTTTTCGATTAGTCACGATTATTTCATGCCTGACTATTTTGATGCCTGCGACCTGTGGTTGCACATCCTGTTCTGGGCTCCAGTGCATGTGTTACCTCATCTGCTCACGTCTGTCCACCTGTGAATGTCACCCTGATGTCTCTGCATTAACACGATTAAAATTAATAATAATCAAATTAAAATAACAACCAGTGAAACATGAATTTTGAATAATCAGATGTTTTATATTAGTGTGACCATCACAATAAAAAAGAAATACATTAAACAATACAAACTAAAGTGCACATAGTCTTAAAAAAAAAAAGTGCATTTAACTTAACCAAAAATGGCCACTGGTGTGTCTTAAAGTGCAAAAGTTTAAATAAAGCTTCAATTCAAATAAAATAAAACAATAATGTACAGTTTATAAAAAATTGAATTCGTATATTCCTGATTGCAGTGCAGGAATGTGAGCATTTCGACATGCTCTCGTGCGAGGTTGGCTCTCTTCTTTGAGACAATGTTCCCAGCTGCTGAGAAGAGACGCTAAGAGGGAGTAGAGGTAGCAGGAATACACAAGAATGATTTTTCAGAGAAAGATGTTTTAATCATCATAATCTGAAAGAAAAGTGTTGTAGTTTATCACATCATGTACTATATTATGCCAAAATAAAAAAATAACAGACTAAAATATGTAACAAGGTAATTACTGCCAGCACACCACAGCCAAGTATATTTGGAGAAGTACATTTGTTGAACGCCGCAACCAGCTAGAGTCGGTTTCCAGTGCAATTTGGAAGCACGCCAAAGCCGAGTATGTGCGGCGACATACATTCATTGAACTTCGCAGCTGGCTAAAGTTGTTTCTCAGTTCAATTTGCCAACACGCCGGAGCTGATCAGTCAGTGCCGTATATTCGTTGAGCAGCCAGCTCATGACCACTGCTGGCCCCGGCAGAACTGTAGCACCACTGTCTCTGGGATTCAGCCGGTGAACGAGACGAGCCTGCAGTCATCAGCATTTACTCCTGTGTGTTTGCATGCAGCCAGTTCAAGCGCAGTTGGCTCGGTGATATACTGAATTTCATCAATGACTTCAGTTGCATATTGAACATATAGTAATAGATTGTTGCAGTAGTTTTTACAGTTTATTTGCAGTGTGTAAAATGATCAGTGTTGCAGTAATTGTGATGTTCTTTGCATGAAAAAAAATACGTGTTCCATTAAAATTTCACATTTTCTTTGTGAATTGTGATGTTTACTTAAAAAGTGCAGCTAAAAAGTATTTGCATTAACCCCCAAGTATGTGTCGGTTTAAGGGTTAACTATCATTGTCGAAACCGTGATATACACCTTATAGTACAAACATCAGTGTTAACACGTGACACTAACTTTACTTGCTAAAACTTACCTCTCGAGAGACGGCGGCATCACAGCTCCAGGATGTTTGCGTTGGTAGGACTGTGCGTCTTGACAAACAGTACTGCCCCCAGACGTTCATGTAGTGCATTGCAGTTACAAAAACCAATGTGGTTCTTTGTGACTGGAGCCTCTATTGAAGGTTCTGTTTATGACGCGTCAACAATAAAAAAAATCCGCGTCGACGATTTTTTGTAGTTGATGTCGTCGATTACATCGACAAATCGTTGCAGCCCTATTCAAGACCTCTATAGTGAAGGCAAACTACAAAAACCAGTGCCTGCATAGGGTCTGTAGAGGTGTGAGTAATCAGAATATGCTAATCCCGTTTACTTGTTTGTTAACTTACCTTATGAGAGGCAGCGCAGGAATATTTGGTTTTAAGGCTGCTTCTATGTGTCATTCAGTCCCTGTAGTTGTGCAGTAATATTGTAGTATTAAGTTGATTTTGGTTAAAATATACACACAATTCCATCACGTTTACATCTTCTTTGCTCTATTTTTCATGATTTTAATGGAAAACATTCAATGGTGCAGCTAAGGTTGAAGAACATCCAATTGTTACAGCTCCATCATTTGATAAGTTTGTTCTTCTACCCCCTGTGCACTGGGTCAGTTTGCAGCAGTGTAATGTCTGATCAGGGTGAGAATCGGCACCTCTAAATCTGTGATAATGGACATGGAAAATATGGGCTTACTCTCTGCCGGTGTTGTGAAAGCAACAGACCCCTAGTGGGTCTCTGTGATACAGAGGGTTTCATGCAGCAGAACTGTGCAGTGGTGGTGGACATTGTACTGGACACTGAAACTGAAGGGGAAGCTCAGTCATTGGGCAAATTTTTTAATACAGGTCTCTAGTCTCACCTTTTGCCTCAAGCTGAGACCTCCGATACAAACAGCTGAAATGACATTCCTTGCTGTGCTGATTTTCTACACCAGTCTATGACTAAGATCATTGAGACACTGCTACTTTGGATCAGGAGGTGGTTTGGAAAGCCTCTGAACTTTACAATTTCCTGAATATCTTAGTAATGTCTTTTTAAAAAAAAAATAAACAACACACACATGTGCAAAAAACACATCATTTTCTCTATCTTTTTATAACACAGTCATAAAATGATTCATTTGGTTTAAAAAATATTGTAAGCTCAGACACAGATACAAAGGGTGGATGGACATGATAATACCACAGGCCCATTTTTCAGGCAAAGATGCTTAAAATGTTCTACAGCAAAGTTAAATCATTGTTCCTATACATAAAAACTGAGATATTTTGCTTGTATAAGCCTCTTAAGTCATTTTAAACTGAGCTTAGGTACATTAAAATTTTGTAAACCAAAATGGAGCAAAACTGTCATTTTTAATAGGCTACAGAACTTTGTCATTCAGTCAGTCAGTTAGTCATTTTCCAACCAGCTATATCCTAACACAGGGACACGGGGTGTCTGCTGGGGTCAATCCCAGCCAACACAGGGTGCAAGGCAGGAACAAATCCCGGGCAGGGCGCCAGCCCACCGCAGGGCTACAGGACTTCGGAGCAAACAAATTCATCATTAAAGTACATCTACATTAGAAACAAATGACATATTTTAGCAGTCGAGTTTAGAGATTCCAGTTAACCTCACCTGTTTTTGGGATGCAAGGGGAAACCTGAGCACACAGCAGATATGGGGAGAACATAATCCACAAAAAGAGTGACTGGGCTGTCTAAGGAAGAAATTATGGTTGACAGTGAATGCCTGAGGAGAAAATGAAAACCATGTTGTTTGGTGTGTTACTGTATTTTAAAGATGCTGTGTTCTTATATACAGTAAAATGTCCAACATCAAAATTCAATCACATTTTATTAGTTCTGTATCATGAGAGATTCACATTTCCAAGAAAAAGAACAAACACATCTTTTTCTATGAAGATCCTTTAGCCTTAATTCATTTTTTTAACTTTATTGTGATTAATGAGGTATATCCATGTATTCAGGGTTTAACCAGTTGCACAATCAGTAAGCTAACAGACTCTGATCCTGTCTTTTTGTGCCTTCTACATCAGATTGATGTTCTTTTCACTGCCATCAGCTATCCACAAAGACAGTGAATTAACACGCACACAAATCAACAGTACACATACTGGACTATTTAGTCTAAAGTTTACAGTACATTCACCAATGATTGTTCCAAAAGCTTGGATTTGTATAACTACAAAATGTATAAAACAGTTACAAAAATGTTGTAAAAAATCTGATTTTTGAAATCATTCCATCATTCACTTGATAATATTTTGATATATATATTCAATACAGATCACACACCGCAATATTCATATATAGTATTTCTTTTAGAATCTAGGGGATATCTTTCATTTTCTACTGCTCTGTATTCCAAATATACTTGCCTTCATACTTCTCTCAACTGAGTATTTAGATGCGGTGTTTAAGCTTCTCATAGATTGTTTTACTGGAAAGAAAATCTTTAAAATATAAGCAAGGAAAATACATAGAAAAAGCTTTGAAGCTGGTTAGCTTGTTATATTTGTTTAAAATTCATTCACATAACATTTTTGATTAAAAGCTTATATTTGAGTAGCAGTTATGTAAGCAGGGAGGGAAAAGGCACAGAGCAAATCGTGGATTTCCTTGTCTTTGTATTCTTCACACCCAGATATCGGAGCTGCAGTCTCCACCAGGGTATCGTACTTCATGAGCCAGAACTGGACCACCAGGCTCTTTGCCGAAGTCAACTAGGAAATTCTCATTGAGACGCAAACCTCCATTCTCTGTGTCTACGTCAACTTGTAGCATAACAGAGCCCTCTCTGAAAAACAGCATAATAAATTAGTATAAGAGGTACTGATTTTGCCTTTCTAATTTGGACTAAACTAATACAAGAGGAACTTTAAAACACTATCCATGCAATTTGGATAAACAAGAGTCTCTCTTACGTTTTGAGTTGGTTCATACCTGTAGAGTGTAAAATAAGTTTGTTTCTTACTTAAGAGCATCTGTAGTAGCATTATTAGTTATCATAATAATAATACATTTTATTTATTTGTAGGCGCTTTTCTAAACACTCAAGGACACCGAACAACAGACAAAACACAGATTATAAACAAAAGTAAAATATAGAAGTTAAAATGAACAAGGATAGCAGTGGTGTGGGGAGTGAGGGAGCGGTGAACACAATTAATGTTACGCAAGTGTAAATATGCAAACCGGGAGATGTTATTGATGTGGGACTAAAAGAATAAAGTACTGTCAAGGATGACACCCGGACTCTTAACCTGTGGGGAAGGGGAAACAGAGGAATTATCAATAACAAATGAAAAGTGATCAGTTTTGGATAATGTTGATTTTGTACCAATGAGGAGAACCTCGGTTTTGTCACTATTTAATTTAAGAAAATTTGAAGAAAACCAGGATTTGATTTCTGCTATGCAATCAGTGAGGAGGGTGGAAAGGAAGCAGTAGGTTTGCTAGTGAGATAGAGCTGGGTGTTATCAGCATAACAGTGGAAGCTAATGATATATTTACAGAAGATATTGCCAAGGGTAAGGAGGTAAATAATGAAAACGAGGGGCCCGAGGACAGAGCTCTGGGGCACACCTGAGGTAACAGCGGTGGGTTGGGATGTGAAAGTTTTAAGTTGAACAAACTGAATGCGGCCTAAGAGGTAGGATCTGAACCAATCTAGTGGTGTGTGGGTAATGCCAATCGAAGACAATCTATTGAGAAGAGTAGTGTGACAAATAGTGTCAAAGGCTGCACTCAGATCAAGAAGGATGAGAATAGTAATTAAACCAGAATCAGCTGCCATAAGGAGCTCATTAGTAATTTTTATAAGTGCCATTTCTGTACTGTGGAGGGGATGAAAACTGTTCATATAGATTATTTTGAGATAAATGAGAATGAAGTTGAATAGCCAGTATTTTTTTCAAGAATTTTGGAAATGAAGGGTAGATTAGAAATAGGAAGAAAATTACTGAATTTGGTCAGATCGGCACCATGTTTTTTCAGTATTGGGGTTATTGCAGCAGTTTTAAAAGATGACGGAACACTTCCAGTAGTAAGAGAAGAGTGAATTGTAGCAGAAATAAGAGGGACCAGAGAGGGGAGGCAGGCTTTGACCAGAACTGTAGGGAGTGAGTCCAGTTGACAGGTGGATGGCTTAGACTTACAGACAAGATCCGAGATTTCTGAGAAAGTAGGAAGCTGAAGAGAGGAAAATGAGTGAGTTGGTGGGTGAAATTCAAATGCAGTACTGGAGGAATCCGTACAGAGAGACTGGTGAATCTTCTGGATTTTTTCATTAAAAAAAAGGACATAAGGGAATTGCAAAATTCAGTTGAGTAAAAGTGAGAAGGTAAAGAATCCAGGGGATGTGTGATATTGTTAAGTAGTGAAAACAATGACTTGGTGTTTCCTTCATTGGAAGAAATAATGAGAGTATAATAGATTTAGTTTGGGCAATACAGTCCATAAAACCTACTGCACATACACTAGTTGGAGGACAGACAAAGGACACACATTTGTAAAACAATACACGTAATCTGAACACAAAACAAGCCTAAAATAGATACACTTGCTGTTTTATGATATTAACAAAAGCCATAATTTTCTGATGGCAAAACACGTAGTATAATGGAACTATAAACCCTTTCAATGTCAGACATCTTCATGGAAATAACAGAAAACCACATCATGATGGCATTACACACAATATGGCAAGTTATGTCTTGTGCAGTAAAAAATTTTAATATTCTCAGAATCAGAGTACTGCAGTCATTTCCCTTTTAGATGTACGTGCAGCTTTTAATAGTTCTGATCACTGAGAACACTGATGCCTTTACCCAAGGTGACTTATAATGTTTATGATGCAATTGGTTATATTTCATTTTCCAATTGGGACACAGGCAGGTCAAATAACTTGCGCAGGTCACACAGTGTCAGTAGCAGGATTTGAACCCACAACCTCAGGTTTTGAAGTCCAAAGCCCTAACCACTACACCACACTGCCTGCATTGCACTGCACACACCCCCAGCTTCCCAGCAGATGGCAATGTTGTGCAAAAATTAAGTAAGTATCAAACTTGCTTCAATACTGCTACCCCTTGTTATTAATAGCAAATTTGTCATCATAATCAATTTTTCCAATTTTCCATGACATGCTCAATGCAATTTCCAGTATGATAAACATTTTTTGGAGTATATGAAACTGTCTTTATGTCCCAGCCCTTGGACTGTGTTATGTTCACGACATTCCTTTGCTCATGTCAGTGTATGTGCAACCTGAACTTTTCAGTTCCACACTAGGGCTTGAAGAATGAACGATTTTAAGTGACCCACTGGTTACATTTTTTGTGACACAATTTAAAGGGTCTGTAAACTTGTACAGTACATCTGGCATGGCTTCAAAGAATGGCTCTGCCTGTTCTGATATTATCTAAACAACTATTATCATACACTGATAATCTCTGTATTATCCATATCTATTATTTATTATATTACATATCTTACACATCAATATTGCTGCTACTTCTTTGTCCTATCTCTGCACAATGTCTTGTCTTGTTTGTGTTTTAATTTTTAATTTCTAATTTTTAAATTTTAATTCTATTTTTAATTTATTATTTGCACATCATGTTGTTACACTGTGGACCCTGAGCTTCGCAATTTTGTCTCTCTGTATACTTGTATATGGTTGAGATGACAATAAAGTTCACTTTGACTTGATCTCTCTACTAGGTCTGTGTAGCCCCACCAGAATTTTCATGGCAAAAATGCCACATACAGCACTGGTCAAAGAATTCATGTGGACTGTTAGGCACTGCTCTTACGAGTGGTTTACATCATACTCAAATTGTTTCCAGGCCAGAAATATAATGAAAGTACTCCCAAAGTCAGATATGGTAGGTTTCAAAATTGACAGTTTTCTCAGTGGTGTAGTTATGGGCTGAACAACAATAATTTTAATAAACTTTCATTTACATGCTAATGGCATTTAGCTGAAGTTATCAATATACCAGACATTTTTTCCCCAAATATGTAATTAATTAATTGCTATAGTGAAGTGAAAAGGAGAATTGTTTAAAATAATTTGAACTAATTTTTTTTGGGGAAAAAAAATAAAACAGTAGGTAATCCAACAAATACCAAGTCATTACTGAATTGACAAAAAAAAAAAAAGATTTTATCCTTAACACAAAAATCCATGAAGCCTATGCAAAAAAGTCGTAATCCTGGGCAACCTTAAATTCCTTTGCAGTGCCATGGTGACGGTGTAGGCGCCCAAAAAGAAGAAGTCTGTAAGCATTCTCAGTACCATGGACCATAACATGAAGGCTGAGCAAGATTGCGGAAAAAAAAAACCATGTTCAAATAACAACTTATGTTCAAATGGCATAGCGTGTTCATATATGAATGTGTGTGCATAAGACAGAGACAGATTTGATGTCATTCAAGTGGTTACTGGAATATAAAATAAACACTTTCTCAAAGGTATAATGAAACAAGTATGCTTTTATGCAACAATAAAACTGAATAACAAAAAATTTAAATGACAACAAGATACCAAGAAGATATGATTCACCAGCGTTTGTGGGTCTGCTCATATCTCTTCAGCAATATCTTTTACAGGTAGCAATAAATTGCACCAGGTGTTATAGATTCAAATCAAAGGCTTCTTCTTTTTGTGGGGCATACACCATCAGCATGGCACTGCCAGATCTAACCACTAGTGTGGTGAACTGCTCGCATACTAAAGTAACTATAGCTGCAGGTGGAAGTCCCATTTTACTTATAGTGCCAAGCAGAGCTGCGTTGCAGCAAGTCTATTTGCCAGCGAAAGTGCTGTGAAAAAGCTGTCTGTTGTTTCGGTCCTGCCTTTGCCCAGAAACGGCTCTATAAACTTTATGACCACAGACTTGGAAAGTCTTTGCCCTGGGTTGTAACTCAAAACACAGTTCTCACAGTTTCATACGTTCCATACGGGCATCTTTTTTGTCAAAGCGCAAACACTGCATAATAGGCTAATAGCAGTCACAGGACGTCTTATCTTTGATTGCCGGTAAAACAAATAGTTCTAAGCAGGCATCAACCACAGCACCAACTGTGGTCAGCGCTGCTCTTGTGAAAAGAATGGAGATAAACGGCATCAACTTAGACAGGGAGAGGCAAGTTCATTTTACCATGTGAACATCACTGACAGAATAAAACTGAATGATAAAAAAAAAAAGTACCCAAAAATTTACACGGAGTATTACAGAGTCAAATCAAATGTATGTTTTTATTATATTATAGTAATAATAATAGCAGCTCACTACTCAAACGAGGAGTGCCCGGACTCAAACCCGCAACCTTTTGGTTATAAAGGAGCAGTTCTTACCTCTGTACCATCCAAGAATACATGATCAACTTTCTGTTGATTGACATTTGAGCTTGGGTTTTTAACTCAACGACAGCATCATGTAAATCGAATTGAATAAAAGCTCAAATGTTTGTTTGATAATTGGACTAGTCTTTACACATTATACACTTCTGTTGTGTTTTTACACTTAAACGAACAGTATACTAATATATTAATAAAGACAGACACAAATGCAGCAATTGTCAAACTTCCATCATTTTATGTGTGTAACAAGTTCCAGCAGTAAAGTACGCCTTAATACCAAGGTGCAGGCACATCACACATTCAATGCAATTGTTTGTAACATTAAATAGACCTTATATTTAGTCTTAAATTCTTACATATACATAACATTTCCTCCCAACCAGCTTGGATGTGTAACAGTATTTATTTATTTTTTTTAATTATAATATCTACAAAACACTTGGCATGGATACAAAACATGAACATAAAAAAAGACCTAAAACATACTATATAAAGGTGCACCATTTATATACGGTGAAATCCAGTTTACCAAAGCTAACAGACTCTGAAGTACTTTGTACATTAATATCGACTACAAGTTCAACCTTTCAGGAGGTTTACGAATCCTCTCAGGATAGCATCTTTCTTGTGTAGGTGGAGCAGACGTTTGAGATGAGGTTGAGTCAGCAGATTCTTGAGGCTGAGATTCACCAGCAGCAATAGATGAATCAGGTGTCAAGAAGGTAAACTCATTTGAGTCCTGAGGAATGATCAGCTCCTCAGCCTTGTCTTGTGATGTGTCTTCCTCAGTTTGTGCATCTAGAAGCTGGTCGATATGTCTGCGCCAGACTGTATCATGCCCCACCTGCACTGTGTATGTCAGTGGACCAGTCTTTGGCACAATCTTACCAGGTTGCCATTTCTGATTTGAGTGTTGGTAGTCTCTAGCAAGCACTTTATGTCCAACCTCAAATATTCTAAGATTGCGTTGTTTTTGGTCTTGGAAGCACTGCTTCTTTTGCACATGTTTATACAAATCAGGTTTCAGCAGATATAAGCGTGATCTCAAGCTTCTTCCCAGGAAAAGCATGGCTGGAGTCTGACCTGTGGTTGAGTGAACTGTGTTTCGATAGGCTAGGAGGAAGCTTGCAGTTTTCGTATGTAGCGACTCTTTTTCCTTTTCCATTGCTTTCATAGACAGTTTGAAGGACTAAATAAAACGTTCAGCTAGACCATTTGTTGCAGGATGGTAAGGAACAGAAGTGATGTGCTTAATGCCATTCTTTTTTACAAATGCCTGGAACTCAGCAGATGTAAACTGAGTTCCATTGTCACTGACTAATTGTTCTGGAAGTCCTGTGCATGCAAATAAGGTGTGCGCATCCTCTTCCATTGCAATGTGTGCCATGATATGTTTGAGAGTCCTAATTCCCTCTTGGAACACTGGTCCATAGTGAACCAATAGTGAATTCAGCTTTTCTTGCTTAATGACATGTGCTCAGTCCTGAGGTCACCTGCATTTCTTTTATGAGCTGCCAATTAAGCTGGATACTTTTTAGCCATTCACGTCCAAATAAGGGAACACCTCCTCTTGGTAGCACATATAAATCCAGCAGATGTCTCTGGCTTTCATAAACAACTGTCACCTTAAGCTTACCAATGGGAGCAATCTTTTCACCTGTGTATGTTTTTAGTATTACTGAAGTGCCTTTCAGTTTCACATTTGGAAATTTTTCTTTATAATCTTTTTCTGAAATAATTGACAGGGCTGATCCGGTGTCTAACTCCATTTTTAATGTCACTCCTTCCACTTTGGGTGCCACCCATATTATTCTGCGGTCAGTGTGTTTAATAGAATGGAGCTCTAGCCAAGACAAATGTTCAGTTTCAGAGTCACTGGAGTTGGTTTCATCAATTTCATGCACCTTTTTGCTTTTATTACCCATTTTACGTGGCTTCCCTTTATTTTCGTTCATTCTGCACATTTTGTGGATGTGCCCTTTTTTATTACACTGTCTGCACTCTTTATCTTTAAACCAATATTCAGACGGAATGTGTGATTTTCTTCCACATCTAAAACAGGATGGTATTTTCTCAGCGTGCTTTGCTACAACCTTATTGAGGAGGCACTGTGGAGTCACTTTTCTCTGAAATTCTAAGGTGTCTTTTGCAGCCGTTTCCATTGAAATCGCTATTTCTTGTGTGTGCTGTAATGTTAAATCTCTTTCTATGAGGAGCCTTTTCTGTATGCTCTCGTTGTGAAGCCCACCCACGAGTCGATCTCTTAGCGCGTCGGACAAGCCCTCATCAAAATGACAGTGCTCTGCAAGCCGCCTTAGCTCAGTAATATAGTCCGTAACTGACTCTTGTTTCTGCTGGTCCCGTTTATGAAAGCGAAACCGCTCGGCAATAATCGTCGGCTTCAGGTTCAAATGTGCTTGCAATACATCCACAATATCTTTAAATGATTTTTCTGCGGGTTTCAACGGTGCCACTAGAATGCGCAACAGATTATAAGTTTTCGGACCCATTACACATAAAAGCACGGCCACCTTCCTCTCATTCCCGATATCGTTTGTGAGGCAGTACTGCTCAAGTCTCTCAATGTAAGTTGCCTATTCCCTCCTCGGTGCTGTCAAAAGCAGCCATTTGTCCTACACATCTATACATCTTGTTTTAAATTCTTAAGATTTTCTTTACTCACTTCTGTTTTATCCGTGTCTCTTCTCACAGGCCAAGGGTGGGCTCTTCAGTATGCCACGCAGCTCATAGAAAACATGGAAATTTACTCAACGTAAAGTGGAGAAGCTCAGTTTGTTTTGAACATTCAGCATGTGGCAGGTTTTTTTTTTTTCTCGTCGCCAATTCTGTTGTGTTTTTACTCTTAAACCAACAGTATACTAATATATTAATAAAGACAGACACAAATACAGCAATTATCAAACTTCCATCATTTTACATGTGTAACAAATTCCAGCAGTAACGTGCGCCTTAATACCAAGGTGCAGGCACATCACACATTCAATGCAATTATTTGTAACATTAAATAGACCTTACTCGTATATTTAGTCTTAACAACTTCACATCGTTATTAATATAACATGGGAAACGTTTCTGTTTTAGATATGTGTTCAGCATTTCTTGCCTTGCATTTCCTGTCATCCTACATTTACACAGATCGTTGTAGACATGGAACACACATGAAATGTATGTACAGTGATCCCCTGCCTATAGCGGAAGTTACATTCCAGACCCATCAGCGATAGGTGAAAATCCACAATATAGAAATACCATATAAACAAACATTTTTTTTTTATAGTTTAAGCCTTAAAATACTCCACCCACATGCTTTAAACACATGTAAACTTATTAAAACACACTTTGTAAACACATATATGATATGATATATGTGGATGTCAGGCTAAGGATATGAGTAACACCTCTCTATTATAAAAAAAAAAAAAAATCTTGGCAGGGAGACCAGTAGTTGATCCGTCTGCTTCTCCTTGGCGTGCGTTCAGCTCCCCCCCTTCACAACACGAGCAGGAGAGACACGAAGTGGCAGGAGCGTAGCGTGCCTCCGGGGGGGGGGTTGAGTGAAACGTTTGAGACCAGATCATCTCGGAGAGACACTTTGACGGCACGCGAGACTAGACATTACAACCTTAGGAAGAAAAACCTATGAGGACGGTGACTTTTGCACGTCATGCCCTACTTGCAAACAATTTAAAAGAAGTTTGCAGTTAGCAGTTGTTGGAATGCTTTTGGCAGACACACTTCAGGTGCTCCCAGCTCTTAAAACGACAAGCAGAACACGAAGCTCGCCAGCAGCAGATGATCTGAACACTTCTCCTTAGCGTGCGTTCAGCCCTGACCCCCAACCCCCAATCCCCCCCCTTCAGAATGTTGGCGGCAGAGACGTGAAGTGGCAAAAGGACAGCAGCGGTACAGGCTTTTAAATGATTGACGCAAAGAGCAACTAGCAGAACACGCAGCTGGCCAGCAGCAAGAGAGCAGCTGAACCGATCATATCTTTTTAGCATGCGTTAAGACCCCCCTTCACAACGCGAGCAGCGTTATAAGTCCTGCGAGAAAGAGATTTAACCACGCCTGGGGCAGGAAATAAAGGACAAATATTGTTTTTACAAAAGTTTTAAAGTAAAAATGAAAATAATGCATATTTAACAATTCCCATGAAAATAACAATCTCTTTAAATTGTTTATCCGGTAAACCATACCTGGGGGTGGGCGAGCCCCCTAGTAATAATAATAATAATAATAATAAATCTGTGATATAGTGGGGCACGATAGCTGAATGGCAATATAGCAGGGGATCACTGTATTCCAAATAGCGATATATTATTTACCCTACACAACTCCAGGCACCTTACACCCATACAAACACACTTGAACTCGGAGACTTTTATGACTGAGTTTAGCTCCGTTGGTGGGGGGATTGGATAGCAGGCTGCTTGTGCTGATTGACACATTTGCAAAACAAAACACACAGAGAGGTGCGAAGGAATTTAAGGTGGCCTAGGATTATGACTTTTTTCTTAGGCTTCAGTTATTCTAGTGTTAAGGTGGATTTAATCACAAGTTGCCTCATTTCCACAGTTTTGTCCATACTAAAAAATAAGATGGTTTTTAAATAAGTGGGTTCACTAATTTATATCCAGTGAAATTTATCTCTATAATACTTTAATGTCAGGCTGTCCAAATTACTTAGTTACAAATTGTAGGTGCCAGGGAGGAAGGACAGGGATCCTAGCCAGGAAAAAGAATGGATTCATACCTAGCCAGGAGGCCATAGTGGAGGACTGAAAGAATGGCCATGTTGGGAGCAGTTCATTCCCCCAAATGATAGGCGTCACTGTTCCTCAGTGTTCCTAAACCTGATCAAGACACCTATAGGGTGACATGGAAGTTAGTCCAGGAACGCCAGAGGGCACTGTCTGGGAAGGACTGCTCTGGTGATTTGATGTGATTTACTGGTATTCTTATGAAGATGTTTTTGTCAAATAAAATCCTTTATTTGAACCTTGAATTGTGTTGGGTATTATTGCGTCTATGGTTTGGGGATCAGTGGCACCCGCTTGTGGTTAAAAACAATACATCTGATTCAAAACATAGCGTAGAAGCAAAAGTAAAACTAGAAGATATGACCATATAATTCATTCTCAGTGTCCATCCATTTGTCATTAATCATTTAAGCAACACAACGATCTGGCCAGCAAAGGCCACATTATTCCTAGCAACAGCCTCTAGCTCTTCTTAGGAAGTTCTCAGAGATATAATCAGCCCATCATGTCCTGCCTCTTTTTGTCCTTCTAGTTGGAGGTATTTGAAATGGCCACTATAAGCAGAATTTAATGTCATCCTCAAAATTTCAGGATAACATCAACTTGCCCCTCTTAGTCCAAGGTTTTTCATGAAAACAACAAGAGGACACAGGACACATCATTGGTAATGTCTTACACTCGGGTTAATAATAATTTTGTGACCAGATGCCACCCCTCCCAAAACAATATGGGATGGAGGGATGGGATTGGGGGTTATTGGGAATTCAGTTGGGTGTCATTCAGTTGGTGAAGGGTGGGTATGAAAGCAAAACAACAACAAAAAAAAAAATTTAACAACAAGGCACCTCATAGTAGGGGAATCCATTGAACTTAAAATTTAGAACAATATCTATCAAAAGCAGGGTACTACTCTCATATCCCAAAAGATGTGCTGCTTAAGTTAATTGGCCACTGTCTGAGTGACAGTGTGGGTTTATCGTAAGTGGGTCCTTCAATGGACTTGCCCCGTCCATAGGGCTGTATTCTGCCCTATGCCCAGTATTGTCAGTACAGACTCCAGCCCCCTGCAAACCTGAACTGAATAAAGCAAGTGTGAAAATGTGATATCTATATTAAACAATGTTATTTTTGGCCAGATATGCTGGGCTAGTTGTTCTAAGAGCTGTACTTTTCACTTGAAGAAACCTTTTGCATGATTCTTACATGACTAAAGTTAGTTATCTTGGAAGCACATACGATGATAGGAGCATGAATGTTAAAACTGATTTATTTAAAACTGGCAAGATCTGATCAAACTGATGTGGCTAATGATTACATGCAGTGCACTGCTCACCGTCTAGCATGATGTAAGATGTGCAACAACATACATAGTGCAATGTCTATACAACCATCCCATCGAAAATATGGAAGTAATAAAGATACTTTAAAAGTAAGTTACAGCAAATTGCAGATAATATATGAAACTGTCTCAGGAAATAAATACAGGACATCTGGTCTTTCTAATGTGAGCACAACTCCTACTCTTCAAACACCAATATGTAGTAAATTTTATTAAATTGCCACAATAAATAAAGCTAAACTCTGGGCTGATCTACAACAACAGTATAATTTCTTTATACAGAACACTTTTACACAGAAAAGTAGCTTAACGTTCTTCAAAATAATAATAGATACATCACAAAGGGTTACACAAAAGAAAAATTTATTTTATAAATAATTGCTCTAAGACTCTAAGAATGAGACCATAAACGTCCATATTAATAATAACAAATGCTATGGACGGTCAGACAGGGGAGGAACGGAAAATAAAGACTCCAGCTGGCGATGACACTAACAAAGCTAAACCTCTAGGGGTTCCATATCCAAAAGACCACCCAGGCCCTTCTGCATATTCTTAGACATGTCAGCTGTTATTGGTTATAACCTAATGAGAGGTCCAATCCAATATTAAAAGATACACAATCAGCCCAGTATTTAAGTAAAAGCTAAAGGCTCATTTTAGAATAGAATATTGTGGTTTGTGCTATGCTCATGTCACAACAGTATTAGTAGAACTACTCTTAAAACTAGAGTTGGGGTTTGGAATGCTTTGTATTTATCATTGCAATTGGCTATTACTGTATCTTTCTAATTTGCTTTCTGTTCCCAGTGTAATGTGAGCACTCTGTGTCACTAGACATTTCAATGAGGGCATCTCCCCTGAAATTAGCAAGGGGTTCTTAAGGCTGGTTTATACTTCATGCTCAGAATGTGTATGCGCACACATCAAGGCTGCCATCCCTTCCCAGTGCTCATTTCATGCATCCTCCGAGCATGTCCTCAGAAATTAATGCAATGTGTGCGCAAGTTACAGTACCAGCAAAAACTCAGGGGGCACAATGTGTTCAAGTTGGAACGTGACATCAAGAGTCTTTGTTTACTATTAACATGCTACAGCAAGCCGCTTTGCAGATCCTACAGGATCAACGTGCGTGTTTCAATGTTTAATGAATGGTTCGATGTAGTACAAGCATCGTATATTCACCATTGTAATGACGCAATACATTTTAAAGGTCTTACATATCACCTTCTGTACCGTCTTTTTTTGTATGCTATGGAAGCATATTTCATCCATCCATCCATTTTCCAACCCACTGAATTCGAACACAGGGTCACGGGGGTCTACTGGAGCCAATCCCAGCCAACACAGGGCAGAAGGCAGGAACCAATCCTGGGCAGGGTGCCAACCCACCGCAGGACACACACAAACACACCTAGCGCACACTAGGGACAATTTAGAATCACCAATCCACCTAACCGGCATGTCTTTGAGGGGACTGGGCGGTCTCATGGTCTGGAATCCCTACAGATTTTATTTTTTTTCTCCAGCCGTCTGGAGTTTTTTTTTGTTTTTTCTGTCCCCCCTGGCCATTGGACCTTACTCTTATTCGATGTTAATTAATGCTGATTTTTTTTGTTTTCTTATTGTGTTTTTTATTTTTCTATTCTTTATTATGTAAAGCACTTTGAGCTACTGTTTGTATGAATATGTGCTATATAAATAAATGTTGTTGTTGTTTGGACTGTGGGAGGAAACACGGGGAGAACATGCAAACTCCACGCAGGGAGGACCCAGGAAGCGAAACCCGGGTCTCCTAACTGCGAGGCAGCAGCGCTACCACTGCACCACTGTGCCGCCCGGAAGCATATTTGAACCACAGAGAAAACAATTAGGGACACAGTGAAGAAAATGATTAAAGTACAGTGAGAAATCAAGCAAAATGACACCATTTATTGGCTAACGAAAAAGATTACAATATATAAGCTTTCGAAGCAAATCAGGCCCCTTCTTCAGGCAAGATGTATTACAGAATCTGGAGTTCCCTGTGCTTATATACACACTAGGACAAATAATAACAATGAAAAATCTTTAAATTAGACATCTTAAATGTAAAAAATTAATAAACCTCTTCTGGCTAAGATTCATTTAGCAAGAGAGGAGAACAATGTATGGTCAAGATCTTTGGAAAAGGTAACTGTCCAACAAAGTCTTTTGAAGTTTCTGATGAGTTTTTCAATACAATGTGAGTCCGTTGACATATTGTCTGCGTCACCCCGAGAGATGCAAACAGTCCTCATATCTGACCATAAAACTCTTGTCTCTATTCAGACCATGTTGTAATGTGTTAAATTTTAGCATGAGTTTGTCTTCCCATTCTTTTCTCCCTTGCTGTGTTCTAAAGTTGCCCATAAGCACTGTGACTTTAAAGTCCCTCTCACAGTGTCCATGGCTGTTGAAATGGGCCACTACAGGAACATCTGTGTTGCCACGTTTAATGTGGAACTTGTGTAAATTCATTCTCTGGCAGAGTGTTTGTCCAGTTTCTCCCAACTAGAGTGCAGTGTCAGGACATTTCATGCAGAGAATTAGGTAGACCACATTAGATGATCTGCAGGAAAATTATCCCTTTATGTGATGTTCTAGTTGGCAGTAGGGTATAACTATACGGTCTGTATTATAAATGTAGGCATTCGTTTTACATCTTTTCCGTAGGCAGGGAGATGTGCTATTTTCTGTTGGTTCACTTAGGGAGCTTTGGACAATTAGTTGCTGTAGGTTTGGTGGTTGTCTGTATGCCAGGAGGGGAGGTTCTGGAAATACATTTTTCAGTGTTTGGTCATTGTTTAGCATTGGCTGAAGTTTTTATAATTTTTTGAAGTGCTTCAAGATGTGGGTTATAGGTGACAACAAGGGGAATGCAGTTCTTGTTGTCTTTGTTTTTATATTCCAGAAAGTTGTCTCTGAGTATGGCAGCAGCTCTTCTTATTGGAGTGTGTTGTTTTTGGGGGGTATAACCTTGTCTGATGAAATCTTGTCCAATTTCCTGCAGTTGTTTATCCCGGTCTGTCAGGTCTGAACAAATACGGTTCTATCGTATGTGAATTTCCCCTTGGGATTAATAAAGTATCTATCTATCTATTGCTTGGCTGAAAATAATGAAGCGCCTTATATGCTTGGGGTGGAAGCTATCACTTCTCATGTAGGTCCATCTGTCTGTCAGTTTGTGAAAAACAAAAGTTACAAGGTTGTTGTCTTCAGCTGAACGGTAGTGTCAAGGAAGCTGAGCTCTTGTTTTTGAATAATTCAGCTTCAGCTTTATGTTAGGGTGGAAAGAATTATGTTCATTATGAAAATGGAGGAGGTACTTTTCACTGGAAGTCCAGATTATGTCCTCTATGTAACGGAGATACAAAATTGATTTTAAGATGCATGTTGACATAAACTCTTCCTCCAATTTTGCCATTCATAGATTTGCATAGTGAGGTGGAAACTTACAGCCCATTGCAGTCCCCATTTGTTGCAAGTAGAAGTCTTGTGTAAATGAGAATAAATTGTGTGTCAGAGTAAATTTTATCATTTGTATAACTGACTCTGTGGGCAAATCATGTTGTTTGAGGTACGTTTCACGTGCCATTATGCCATCATCATGGGGGATGTAATCTCGTAGTTTATTTTTTCATTAAAGTAGAACATCATAAACATCTTAAAACTGACCCAATTGTTAATCGCTACATGCTTCTGGGGCTTCCTCCTGCACTGACAGGAGCGGCAGGCAGCGATTGCCACACAGAACACATTGAATGTATAATATTCCAGCTCTCTGCACATTTAGAATCCTTTGATATATACTTGAAATCATTTTCTTGATGAAATGTGTTAAAGCATGTATTTTACATTTTACAGATAAATCGTTAACTTCATTTAAATAATTAATACTGTTAATAATTACACATTTGGGGGTAGTACAGTGGAAGAGCGGTAGCGCTACTGCCTTGCAGTAGGGAGTCATTTCCCTGGTGTGTGCGATGAGCTGATGCCAAATTGTTTTTGCTTCTTGCCTGATGCTTGCTGGAATGGATGCGTCCCTGGATTGATGGATGTAATCATTAAACATCCATCGTTTTCAGAGATATTGTGGCAAGGTGTCCTGGGAATTTAATGGATGTTTCAGGCAATTCACAACACATGGAAACCAAATGTTTTTTCACCATGATGATATCTCACGCTGCCACCCGGTGGAATCCTCCAGATTTACATAAAGTAAGCATGCAAGTATAAACAGTAAACTGCTGTGTGGCAGTAGCATTTGCAGGAACATGCGTTGTGTTGCGTGAAGTATAAACCCGGCCTTAGAATGCAAGTGCCATCACTATAGATCATGGTTTGAAATTCACAACAGGATTGCAGGTATCTTCTACAATTCCTGGAAGATCTCATTTTTATAAATTTCCCACATACTGTATATTTGGTAAGTAATCTCTCTTACTTGTTGCAAGAATATTTAATTTTTTTTAAATTACTGTTTTATAATTTTTTTGTTACCTGGGAATTAAAATTTTTCATTGTTTACATTTTGATATGCTTACATGCATAGGATGTCACCTTCCTGTTGCAGTTGCTTTTGACCGGCAATCTGATCAGCTGCTCACTGTGAGATGCACTGTGTTTAAACTGCACTTTAGAAGAAACGTGACTAAATGTTAGTAATTTGTACTGTAGGATAAAAACAGGCTGAAGATATATTTTTGCTCTCGTATCAATTAAAAAGAAAACAAAAAAATGGGAAATTGACTTGGGTTGTTTATTGAATTTGTATTAAGTTTAGTCCCATTTTAGTTTGATCAGACCTCTGCTAATTCACGGCTGCACTGTCTCACTTAAAAGTCAATTGTAATTGTCATTTCTTTACAATGTTTATGGTGGATTTTAATCCTGAATCTAAAAAGTAAATCAGCGAGAAATACAAAATGATAAAAAAACAATACTCAAGGGATCAGATAATCTTGAAGAAAATCGGCTGTAGATATACCCATGACTAAGACGTCTGCCTCAATGACTTTGAAAAGCAGGGCATTTCAACAGAAAAAGGAGAATTTTGTAGAATGCCTGTCCCTGAGAAACTACAATTCACTTTTTCATTCCTTTACAATCTTTTAGAAACACCCTTTATTTTTGTCAACAAAAGCAAATATGTTCACCGACCAACTAATAGTCACAGACATTCTGAAACCTGCTTACTCCAATTCAGAGGAGCAGAGACCAGGAGCCTATCCTGTCAGTTCTGGACCCGAGGAAGGAAATGGGTCTGGACAGGGTACCAGTCCATGCATGCACACCCCCACATTTAAACTGGGACAATTTAACCAAATCTACAAGGAACTGAGAATGTGGGAGGAAAACTGGAGGACCAGAAGAAATCCACAGAGACACAGGGAGAACTTGCAAACTCCACTCAGTCAATCAGGTGCTGGATTTGAAAGGAGTATGATGAATCTGTAAAGTGGAAGTGCTAACCAGTGCTGCCTACTGTGCCAGCTATGTTAACTATACTATATTTTAATAACATGCCTTAAATTTCTAAAAGGTAAGAGCATTCAAACTTTTAGTGTTATTTAGACTGCTTAACTGAAAATTACACTGTGACAGGAAAAACAGTGGAGTATGGCCAAAATATAAAAATACTCCTTTTTCTCTGCATATGTTATTTTACATTGTCTAGAATTTGTTTACTCTATTGAGGCCATCTTTCCTTGGCAAGTTTGATTTTGACACCACACGGTCATTCCCCCATAGAATCTAAAATCACCTCTTGTTTTAAATTGAAGTTGGGATTCCCCCTTAGTTTTAAAGAGAGGCCTTGGGCATGAAGCTTTCTCTTTCTAATAGGGGTTGGGAAATGTTTCTATGGTATAATATTTGTGCCCTTGCTATAGCAGATATAGTATGTTTATAACTAGCTAGTTAGGCAGATCTGTGGTGGGCTGGCGCCCTGCCCGGGGTTTGTTTCCTGCCTTGCGCCCTGTGCTGGCTGGGATTGGCTCCAGCAGACCCTCCCGTCACCCTGTAGTTAGGATATAGCGCGTTGGATAATGGATGGATGGATGGATAGATAGTTAGGCAGATGCCACAGGCCAAGAAGACTTAATCCATCATTCAGTATATTCGGCTCCATTGTCACTTTTGTTCTTGGTATGATAAGAGTGCAGCAGCACCTACAAATCACATTTTCTCTTCAGAATACTGAAGGAGGAGGTCCTCACACACAACCAAGCAGAGACTGTACTGTCTGCCCCTCAATATGCCTTATTTTCTGTCAGAGTTTGTTTTTGTGTTAAATTGTTGCTCTGACTGACTCCTTGGCTTTGACAGAGGTTCAGTCCTGTGCTAGTACTACAACAAACATTCAGTATTTGTCACCTTCACAATATGGATGCACAAATGGTTAGACCCCTCTTTGCACGAATAAGCCTACAGTGCATCCGGAAAGTATGTACATGTGATTTCTCAGTTTTATTTTTAATAAATTTGCAAAACTTTTTTCACGTTGTCATTATGGGGTGTTGTGTGTAGAATTCTGAGGAAAAAAATGAATTTATTCCATTTTGGAATAAGGCTGTAACATAACAAAATGTGGAAAAAGTGATGCGCTGTGAATACTTTCTGGATGCACTATATATAGTAATACCTCAACACGCTTGCCAACAAGTTTGTAAAAGTGACATTTACGAAAGCAGTATAGGGGTAGAGTAATAATTCTTAAAGGTTTAACAATAACCGATTCCCTGAATCATATGATTTATAAGCAGGACTTACTTGACAAGATCAGGGTAGAACTGTTTGTCCCAAGCACTAAACAGAGAGGTTGTTACGTAGAGTCTCTTTCCATCCAAACTCAGCTGGATCATCTGTGGTCCACCTTGGACTCGTTTTCCCTGTTCAAATAAAATCCAACTAATAAACAAAACAGTCAGCAAGGAGCCAAGGTGTGTAGAACTGATCAAGGCAGATTAAAACGACAAGGTTACTTCATCAAAACGTATCAAGAAATAAGACAGCCAATCAATAATCTAATGAGATTGGTATATTGTGCACATTGGCAAAATTAAAAAACACCACAACCAGTGAAACTAGAAATTCAGAAATGCCTGTTCCCACCTTGACTACACGGGGTGCAGGTTGGCTCTTGAGTTCAATGTCCTCCAGCACAATGACAGGCCTGTCATTCACAATGCTTCCACCCAAGAACACCTGTATAACAGGGAGAAGAAACTGAAGATCAGTGTATTCAAAGTGCTTTCCTATCTCCACAAATCATAACTGATATCTGCTTTGTTTGCCATCACTTCTACTACTAGCAGAGACAACCAATAAAGGACTGAGTTCTTATTGGTTTCTAATTGCTTTAAAGAAGGATTATTTTTTTATATATTCATTTTTTCAACTTTGTCTCCTTTAGTGACAATTACAATATAAGGGATTGCCTTTACATAAGCATTTCCCTGCACTCGCTAAGCATGTTCTTCATTCCCTCTTATCTACATGTTATCTGCAGGGGGCTCATTACACATTTCTTCCAAGATACTACTTAGTCTGGTGCCCCTGGTGGTTTCACATCTGGAGCACCACTCATGATAACATCTGTTGTCCTGTATACAATGTAAGGTCCAATAAAGTAATACCACAACATTCATTAATGCCACAGACAGTTTTCTCTTTTGTTTAGAAACTTCCTATTCTCTGCCTTTGCCACACAAGCAGGAGCCTGAACCAATAACATACAATATTTGCCAACTGAGCACCCTAGGACTACATACATAAGATACACAGGACCCTCCATAAGTACTGGGAGAGTAAGGACCACATTGCAATTTTTTTACTATGTATTTAAACAACTCAGATTTTAGTACAGAATGTCAAAGCTCATTTCTTTGACACAGTATGAAGTTATACCAATAACACTTTTTGCTTCTCCATACATTTAAAAAAAGTATACTTTACTTTTTTTGTATAGGAATGTTTACAAAGTTTCTACCTTTCTTAAGCAATGCCAGTTATACAGTAAATGCAGTTTTCTATCTGTTCAGCAAAAGCCCATACAGAGCAAACTGTAATCTACCTACAAATATTATACGGCAAATTTAAGCTCAAAATTCAAATTGATCGATCAAAAAGTTGGAAGATACATCTACAGTCTTATGTTTGCCATTCCAAGGAATCATATCACAACTGCCTGTGTCTTCTTAATATATCATCATTTTATTAAAAAAAGCAAACAATTGCATACTATGGTAGATCTTAGATAATATCTTTAGCACATAGACAATATATACTATACTTGATTTATTTGCTTGCAGTAGATAGTATAGGGAAAAACCTGCTTTACCTGCCCCACTAACTTGGGATGCTTAGTGTCTGTTATGTCATACTGGCGAATGTCTCCATGCAGCCAGTTGCTGAAGTAGAGATATCGATCATCCAAAGACAGCAAAATGTCTGTGATGAGACCTGCAAGTAGAGGGGACTGTATGAACAGATATGCTTCATATAAGGAGGTGACTTTTGTCTTGGCTCCCTCTGGACACTAGATGATATCTTAGCCCCAGGCTACTTGTAAGTTTAGGACCAAGACAAGGTAGGTCACAGACTCTTTTCATGCAGTTTTGAAAAAGTGAACTTGAATGTAGTAAACAAAGCTCAAAATAAACTAAAAACAGTCCTGGTGTGTTAGTATCTAGCTATCTATCTAGTCTACGTCTTCAGATTATAGCACATCTTAAGCCACTTGTTTGGTTTTTCAAGCAAAAAAGTGTCCCTCTTGGGCAGAAAAGGCACAGCTCTGCTATGCTCTTTGGTTAATTAGAAAGAAATACTGCTGATACAGGACATACTAAATTCTAGATGTTACTTATTTAAAAAGTAGGCACATACAAGTCAAGACAAAGCATTTTTTATTATCCAATCTTTGACAGATCGCCGTTTTCTCTCTTAGATCAGTTTAAGCATTTGCCTCCTGTGTTCACAAGCAGAGCTGCAGCTGGCTTATACTTATGGAATGGCATTTATACATTTGTGACTGGCAGCATGCATTCTATGGGTTTGCTCACACCTCTTTGTTTTGCCCAGGTACCAATTCATAAAAGGTATTTAAATGTCACACTACATTTTGGACAATAATCCACTGTTCAGGCTCCAAAAGAGATACAAGCCAGAAGAATAATTAGGAAAGCCAGTTTAAGGTAAACACTTATAGACTGTTGACACCAAATTTTTAGAAGGTCCAAATTGTTGCCAGGCAGTGGTATTTCATTTAGTAGTAACACAACTGTATGTAAATTTTTTATGTCAACCCAACCTCCAAGTCACTCAAGTGCTTTCGCAGCAGCATTCCACCTTGCCTTGCAGTTCTATGGGGTGTGTAGATACCATATTAGTTTCCCAGAAGTACAGTCCAGGTCGGGTTGAAGCCAATTTGTGAAGCAGGTCAGTCACATGCAAAACACACTGTGGATACACATGGAGGACATCACGTAAGATATGTAGTGCCACTAAGGGCTAATGTTTCATGTACAACTGGACATCCATTTACATTTGTCACCGTTTCCTTCATAGTTAGTTAATGGCAACACAAAACAATGATGACTTTTTCAAAATGTGCCATGTTTTTGTTTTAACTGATGTGTGTTTATTTTTGAAATTCGTCTGGCCTGCTGTTAATGTGGCCCATTTTATGAGGAATTGTTCCCACTGAAATTGCAATACAAGTTCGGGTTCAATGCCCATTTATGCCTGCCTGTTTGACTACCCGAGTCTGTCAGCTTCAATAAAATTGAGCCGGGAGTGTCATATCCAAGAGTTCTAATTTGGGTGATAATGTTAGAAAGGAAATACCAAAAATGAGTGCCTACCAATTGGCCGCATTGGTTGCATTTTAAATCAATGCTAAAGACTGATTTCAGCATGGAACCCACTTGGTACAGCCGCTGCCGAGTTTATTTGTTCTCAAATCTTAATTGTTGTTTTTGCCATAAACAGGTCTTTTCCATTTGTTTTCCTCTTCTTGGCATCAATGGTGACAATTGGTATGCACCATCTCTATTTTCAGACATCTTGAATCCAAATGAAACTTTCATTTAAATAAGGAATCCATTTTAGAATGTGGGTGTGCAAAAACCACACAGTATATGTGTGTGACAATTCTCTGTTTGTGATGCAACCTTGTGTTTAAATTTGATGTTGCATCTCATTTTTCATATTCTATTTGTAATTCCTCTATAGTGCACTGGGCTTGTAAGTGATAGTGTAATTAATGAGAATAAACTGAAAATGTCATCTTTACTTTGGTTTACTTTAGTCTCTTATTTTCCTTGTGTATCTAGCTACTACAACACAAGGAGTACATTTTCACCCCTAAGACTCCATCATTGTGGCCTCAGTGTTTTCTTAGCCCTACATGGCTAGATTTAAGTTTTGTTCAGGAAATTATGAATTGATTTGACTTTGCTCATAGCAATTGTTTCTCTTAATAAGTAAAAGTGATATTTAGAGTATATAATTTAATTGCTTTTAGATTGTAAGAAATTTACTGTTGCCACGCACTTGCACATAGAGGACAGCTGAAGGGCTGCAGTGACTGTAATAATACCACCATTCCAGTGGCTGGCGCTGTATCCTAAAGCCTTTTTCTCTTCCTCCCTCTGCAGACCGGATGATTGACGACTATAACAGCTCAGGTGTAACTTCCGGTGTCTGCCCATGTGGACTCGCCTTTTACTGTTGGAAGGACCCAAAATCGGAAGCTCTGCCATCTTTGGATCTTTCAGTTCTGTTGTGGAAACATCTTTGCAGATGCCAGTTCACATTTTTGTTTTTTGCAAACCAGTTATACAGGGATACCAGGTTGGTACCCCAACTCTTTGTATCACCGTTGTTGGATTTTCTTACATGGTATAAAAATTAGACACACCTTTTTTCCCCACCACGGCAGAACCCCATTTCTAGTTAATTTATAGCATGTTTTGTGTGTTTGAAAATTTTGCATCTTCTGACACTCTAACCCATGAATTCATTCAGCTTTCATTTGTTTAATGTATCTCATACAACGATTATGTGTTTACAAAATATTCAAATTATAGAAAATAGCAGCTGTTACTTTTTAATTAAATTTATCTTTAACTTTTTACATGAACAGAAATTCAGAGCATCAAAAAAAAAAAAGAAAAAAAAAAAAAAGTAATCTGGGCAGTCCTTTAATTACAAACTAAAGGCTTAAATCTACCTGGCATCTCAGGGAGGCACCAGCCCTTCACCTTCTTGCTGGGCACACTGATAACCTTCTCTACAGCCCATTGTCCATTCTGGAAACAAAAAAAAAAATTGGCAGAATGGAAAGCACATTCAGTGGGGTAAACCAAACCTAAGCTTTCAAAAAGTATTTCAAAAGTGTACTGAAGGAGATATTCATCAATTTAAACCACAAACGTGTTCTACCTCTTAGTGACTCAGTACTTAAACAGGCTGTAATTATTTTTGCCTTTCACATCTGATGATTATACAAAAAATAAAGAAAAGTTATGGGTTTAATGAGCTGCCGCCCCCCCTGCCATAACACACATTGGAACATCAGAGTACAGCTGCTAGGTGTTGAATGCAGTTGAGATTCCATACAAGATATGCTATATATATGAAATGAATGAATGAATGCTTACCCCGGATTGAACAATATGAAGTAGAATTCAGATGCAAGATCGTACAATGATATTTATCTGTAATGAAACCAGTCTTCTGTAATGGACTAGTGCCTGTCCAGGGCTGTTTCCTGCTTTGCTCCAATTGCTGCTAGGATAGTCTTTGCCCTACCTTAACCCCTACTCTCTCATCCATCATCCTACCTGTTCACATTGAACTGAACTGCTATCCTAGAGTACTTTATAGACTACAGTTCAGCTTTGAACAAGCTCTTAGTCTTAGGACTACCCTCCCGTGGTGATCTTCAACACAGCTAATCCCCAAATGTAGAGTGCTGAACCTCCTTTGTACACCATGTTCAACCTATGATTGCGAGTTCTATCCCCATTACTAAATTTGGTGAGGACATCACCATCATGGGCCTCCTCTCTAACTGCAATAGGAAGGCTTACAGAGAAGAGATTGGTCTTCTGACAAAGTGATGCCTGAATAACCACTTCTCACTGGCAATTTGAGGAGGGCACAACACATTTTGGTGATCATCAAGTAAGCCCACCGACTTCTCTACTTCCTCAAATATTTCTCATAATTACAACAACTAATATACTGTAGGTGTGCAATGGAGTCCACCCTCACTGTCTGCATATCATCCTTTTTCAGCATCTATTCAGCTTAGAACCTTAAGTACTGTAGAGTGTAGTGAAGTCAGGCCAGGATATTGCAGCTTCATTTGATTCAGGGTATACAAAGTACAGCAAATACTGTTTTAGAATGTCAAACGGCCTTTTAAAACCTCAGCCATTCAGCACTGTAACATTTTCTGGTCTATACTTGCACCGTAAGATTCAGGGTCAGTTTTTATCCTTGGGTCATAATGTTAATCAACAGCTTCTTACATTGACAAGTATATGAGCAAACCTGAAGTGTTTCATATAAACAGCATATCTTCTAATGCCATGTTTCATTTATGGAGTTGTAGGTATCTAATGCTACTTTTAGCAGCTTATAAGAGACATGCAAGAAAGATGAGAAACTATACTATGCACATGGCAGTAAACCTGAACCTAGGCCATTATAATAGCACACCTTAGTTTTGAAGAAGCGGAAGACATTACTTCTCAAAGCGCAACCAACAAAACCTTCAGTGGCATCTGGATTGTGAAGAAACCGAACTTCCAATGGAATGGCTCCTTCTTCTCCCAGATCAAGTGTCTGGATGCGAGAATGTGTTGTCCAGTCCCACACGTGCAGGCATTTTCCATAATTGCCTATAGTCAGAGGTCATGATGTTGCATTAATTTCTTTTTATCATTTAAATTATAGTCACTAAAAAGGACAGTGAATGTAAGGTGAATAAAACGAAAATGCTTCCTACCTGCCTTTACATCATTTGGACTGAATCCGTAAGCCAACACTTTAGGAGTGCCCCATTCGGTACTTATCATCACATTGTGGCGTGGCTGATACCAGAAATCATAGCCAAAAGGGGCCTCATTGCCAGGCTGCTGCCAGCAGCCCTTCACTTCAAATGTCTCTCCATCCAGCAAAATGAAACCTCCTAGAAATGGAATGAGAGCTTTCATGTTGACTAAGATTCAACTGTTGAAAATGTCAATATTTCTTGTATCTCAAATACAGAAGAAATAAATAAGGCAATCAAATCAGCCCAGCTTAATTTTGATTTTAATTTCGCTTAAGGTTTCCGGAATAGTCAATTCAACATGTGAAGATCCCCAAGGTGATACTTTCAGCTGCACTACTTGGTAACTTGTTCAATACTTCTTCTGATCTTCATATAGTAATACCTGTACAAAATCTACTTTTAACCAGCTATATCTTTTTAATGATGTAATCTTAAAGCAACACGTAGCAGTTACTCTACAGACTCATTTCACAGTTTTAAGCCCTTAATGTTCATTCATTTAATCCAAGCCAAGCCATTCTTTCAGTAGTTACACAAAGCTCATAACCTACTGTGCTACACCTGATGCAGGTGATTGTTGTTCTCTAGACTCTGTCTAGCACTACACATAACCTGTACTAAACACACTATGCTGCATCACCTCCAGTCCTATTAGGCTTTTTGGATTCGTTTGTAGACTCTTTATTCCCAGTTGGCGACAGTTCTATTAAGACACTCACTCCTTTCTAATAAAGTGTAGCATCTAGAACCTTCATAGTTTAGACCAGGGGTTCTCAATGGCGGTTCTGGGGCCCACTGTGGCTGCAGGTTTTTGTTCCAACTAGCTTCAATTTTTTTTTTTTGGATTCCTGGACTAATTAAGTGAACTGTTGTTATTTGCTAGATTCTGTGTTGTGGGGAAAAATGTAGAAATTAGAAGACTAAGTTTGGTTAAAAAAAAAAAAAAAAAAAAAAAAAAAAAAAAATGTACCAAACAGTTATATGGGAATAATGCATTTTTTTTCTTTTAAACAATATTTTCATCTTGATTTTCATTCTATTTTTGCCGGGTGTTCTAATTGTTTAATTAATTCATTTTCTAATTAGTGGGTCTAACGCTGAAGTAGTTGCAGCCTTTCATGATTCAGTGTTGTTTGCCTGGCTGTCTGCTCTGCTGGTTGTCATTATTAAGATACAATGAAGGTAGCAAACTGCACAGAGAAAGGGCAAAATATAATGAAAGCAACAAAAGGGAATTAAGCATTTAAATCTCTAGCAAAAATGGAAAAATATTCCTAAATGTCTTATAAATGTAAACCATGCTGCGGTGCTTTAAATGTAGAATAAAAGAAGAGAAAAAAATACCAGCTAATTAATTGAGATCAGTATTAGCAGGTATTGTCACTGATTAGGAATCTGGTTGGAACAAAAACCTGAAAGCACAGTAGGCCCCCAGGACCGACATTGAGAACCCCTGGTTTAGATTTTTAACTTCCTACGTGCAAAATTATACATTTACATACTATTTCATTTGTAGCAGACATTTTCATATCCAGATTTTCTTTGGGTTAATGTGTAATGAAATAACCCCATTTGCAATTTAATTTTCACCCTGAACTGTAATGAAATTGCAAAAATGAAAAGTAAAATGCATTTTCATTTTAAGTTCTCAACATGGAAATAGTGCGGGTAATGGGCGGGGCTTTGTACCTCGATCTCCCATAAGTCGTTTCGACGAGTTTATGCACTGCTGCAAGGAGTTGGAAGAGGCCGCTGGGGACAGCAACTTTGAAGGGAGGACTATGCAACAGCAGAGCAGAAGTTACATCAAGTAGGGATAAGTCACCAAAAGACTGAGCTGGCATTATCATCATCAATAGCAAGAGCGTCAATAAAAACGGCAGCTCTGCACAGTTGCATGGGCTTTTCAAACTAGTCCAGAAAAAGGCAAGCAGTCCTTTTAAGGATATCAAGCCACCTCAAAAAGCCACGTAAAGAGCAGGAAATCCAGCCTTTGCAGTATTCTGTGCTAACACTATACTATAATACTACAAAAATACAAAAGTGTCCCATTTTCACTTCAGCATAAATAAATGTACATTATGACATAAGGCTAATTTCTGTCATGTTTAATATTGTGATTAAATTGCACATTAATTTCTTCAGAAGTACAATTATGCTTGGTCTTTAGATTTTGAGAGACAGTTTTTCTATGAAGCTCGCAGTACTGGGGGAGAAAAGATCAAAAATCACATGAATTAAACACAGTCGAAGTATTTGATCGATCGAAATGGCTCTACAGCTACAAAGGACAAAACATTGTGGAAAATCTCCAAGCCCCGCCCAATGGACCTCTCTATTTGCATGTTGAGATCTTGAAAATGAAAATTCAGTGAGCAGCTGGTGACACCAGTGTTTATTTGCATTTTACTTTTCACTTTTGCAGTTTCAATGGAGGTTCAGGCAGAAAATGAAATTGCAAATGGGGTTGTTTTTCAATTATTGCACCATTCTTGCGCACAGACTTTGAAAATTAAATTGCAGAAAAGAGATTGTAGTTTTATTTGATAATTTTAGTTTACATTTCCTTTTTTTGCAGAAAATACCTCCCATATAATTTAGCTATTTTTTTCCCCCAAGAGTTATTGAAGGATCTGAAACCCCATTTATCAAAATATATTGTTATATTAATGGTGTAGTTCACTTTATTTTAAAAAAATTAAATTTAAGAAAAGGTAAATAAACTGCAACAATAAAATTGTTTGACTGAAGTGACCGTACATATTATCCTTTCAAAACCATGACATTCTTGTATTGCAGCCCAAGAATGTATTTCTCTCTGCTTTACGTAAAGGAACAGAGATATACCTTAGGAGACCATTCCCAGTTTTGAAAAATAATTTGTTTAACCGACAATCTCGGAAAAGGTACTATATAAATAAAATATATTATTATTAACAACAATGTGCGTGTCGCACATGTGCGACCAGGGTATCCTCTTCTGGGCTTGGGTGAGCCAAGCAGCACTTCTTCAGGGTTGCTAACAGCATCTTTTCCCGCAGCCCGGTGAAGATGCTCAGTGAGGGCGCTCAGGTCACAACATGACGTCCTGAATAAGCACTGCCCCTTCTGGTTGGGTTGCATTAAATGAACTAAAAGGAGTTCCCGAGTAAGACTAAGGAAGTGCAGAGAACTCTGTATTGGCGGACTTATTTATCAGCGTCTTGTGTTATGCCTTTGGGCAACTTTTTGTTTTCTGTTGCCATAATTAAAACAGGCATAACGGGTTGGTTCCCCTAATAATTCTGGCAATTTCAAACTGGTTATACTTGCTTTACAGTTTTCTCTTTTAGTAATATTCATGTGAGACAAGTGCTTGAAAGGAAACAAAATGTTTACCGTTTTATATTATATGGCTATTTTTATTTGTCTATTCATGGCTGCACTGTCATTATGATATTAGTCCTTTTCCTAGGTCCCAGTATGGTACCAATTTTTTTTTTAGGTTCTCAGATTAAAGAGTTTCAGAGCCCCTGGTTTTGATATTTGGTTCTGATGGTTATGTTTGGTTTTGTGAATCTAAACCAAGTTTTTACACTATACTTCTGCCTAACTGATGTGCTTCAACCATCGCTTGGTCATTTTTGTTAAGAGTCTAAACTTTCAAGCACCTGTCTTTTCCCAGGTGATTGGAGTAGCAGCAGCTGCATGGCCAGATTTTGAAGGAGGAGAAGGAGGAATAAATTCAGAAGATCAGCATATAAACTGGAGTGAATTATTAGTACGGATGGGTGGTCACGGCCAAAACAGAATCAGCACGTATGAGAAAGTACACTTTAATCTAAAGCAGATGTACACTTTTACATAACATAAAAAATGTTATTCTTTAAATCACACACACAAATCCATTTACTGCTCAGGCAGTGTTCAAATGTTTACCAGTTAAATGTTTGTAATCTCAGAATGAGCCATTGTGGCTTTGAGGAATAAACTAAAGACAGGGTGACAGCCAACATGAGAAAAGACAAACCTAAAGGAGATCCATCATCTTGTCACACAGAAGTAGCATCTCCTAAGAGTGAAAATGAGCTGGAAAATGTTTTGTCTATGTGCTAGAGATACACCATTAAAACAGACATTTAATAAAGTGGGAAACACTGTGGATTTGTCCTGCACTCCTCCAAAGACAGAAAAAGCTAATATGGTATTTACCCTTGCCATTAACAATGTGAAATGTGTTTAATGCAGATGGCTGCAAAATTACAGCATAACTGAGCACTAGTATTTCTTTTTTTATTTAGTTTACTCATGCAGCCATCCACCTTAAAACAGGACTAGTCAAACTCTCTCATTACTAGACATGTTATCTCAGTCTTGCAAACTTAACCTTGTTCACTAGGTGGCATAAATATTTATCTGCTTGTCTTGCTATTTCCATGCCTGTAATGATTGCTTTTATAGATGCCAGCAGCAAAACAGTAACATTTTTATTACCAAAGTAAACATTTTCAGAGTTTATTACTCTGATAAAAAATCTCAACAACAAGATGAAAACAAATTCTTATTTCTGAATCAGATTGCCTTGCATTTTGATGATGTTATTGTATAGAAAATATGATACACTAGCAAAGGTAATCCAGGGGTGGGCAAACTCAGTACTGGAGGGCCGCATTGGCTGCAGGTTTTTGCTCCAATTTAGTTGCTTAATTAGAAAAGCAATCCTTGCCAATAATTTAAATTTCATGGCTCGTTAGTGCTTTAACTTTGCCATGTCAAGTCACTCTCATATCCTAGATTTTTTTTCCTTTCTAAGAATCTCATCCAAATTATTATAATTATTTTCAACTTTTTAGTCTTAGGCTTGTTTTAGTATAATTTTGTAATCAATATTTTAACACTTCCTTTAATATTTCTATCCGTTACTAGCGCCATCTATTGGTAAAATCTTGAACTATTCTTCATATGAAAATTAAATTTCTTAATTAACATGGATTAATCAATCAATTAGTGAAACTGCTTATTGATTCATGTATTGTCATCGGAAGTGAGTAAGTCTGCATAATTTCAAGTAATTTGGACAATAGGAAGTGGGTTAAATATCGATTACAAAATTTGCACCAGACAACAAACAGGTGAAGCTAAAAGAAGTGTGGTAATAAAATGGAAGAGTAATTATCAGTCCTTCATTTTTTTCTCTTCACTTTCCTTCCAAGCATTTATTTACACCAAACAGTGCACAATAAATACACACAGGTGTAAATGGAAACAAGCAAAATGGAGAACTGCCGATTTCTTTGGTCACTTACATCTCATTGCTAATAAGGAGCAATTCAATATCAAGAATACAGCTTTTTAAGACTAAAATAAGCCATAAGAGTTCAAAATCTTAACAAGTGAGAGAACTAAAGTGAAGCAGAAGTGTTACTTGAGCAGGAAGTGCTTCTTAAGCAACTGGTTTGGAACAAAAACCTGCAGCCACTGCAGGAATGATTTTATTCACCTCTGCCATAATCTGAATTTCTAAAATCCAAAATGATCCAAAATCCAAAACTTTGAGCTCCGATCTGATGCTACAAGTTAACTGTTACAGTTAAAAAAACAAAACAAATGTATTTCATTGTTCTATTTCAGATATTCAAAATGCTAGACTAACAAATCCATTTGAAACATGTTGCTTGTTTGCTTTCATATAAAAAAATACCTAGAAGTCTGAGTCTTGAAAATCATTCAATAGATTGTAGCTCATTAATTTTGTAAATTTGTTTTCACAAGCATATTGTGCCACAGGTATAAAAGTGTTCATTTTAGAACTACAGACACTATATTAAAACATCTGCAATCTGTAAGACTTTGGACAAAGTTACTGAAATCAAATTATAAAGCTCTTCAAAGGCAATTTAGCTAACTATATCAGCATTCTTAATTTCACATAACCAATAATTTATGACTTAAATGCATTGGTATGTTTGTTTTTTTTTCTTGTTTATCTAACAGCATCTGCACATTATTTCTTTATTGATATATACAGTTAGGTCCATAAATATTTGGACAGAGGCAACTTTTTTCTAATTTTGGTTCTGTACATTACCATAATGAATATTAAATGAAACAACTCAGATGCAGTTGAAATGCAGACTTTCAGTTTTAATTCAGTGGGTTGAACAAAAAGATTGCATAAAAATGTGAGACAATGAAAGCATTTTTTTAACACAATCCCTTAATTTCAGGGGCTCAAAAGTAATTGGACAATTGACTCAAAGGCTATTTCATGGGCAGGTGTGGGCAAGTCTATTGTTATGTCATTATCAATTAAGCAGATAAAAGGCCTGGAGTTGATTTGAGGTGTGGTGCTTGCATGTGGAAGATTTTGCTGTGAACAGACAACATGCAGTCAAAGGATCTCTCCATGCAGGTGAAAGAAGCCATCCTTAAGCTGCGAAAACAGAAAAAAAGAAATTGCTACAATATTACGAGTGGCAAAATCTACAGTTTGGTAATCCTGAGAAAGAAAGCAAGCAGTGGTGAACTCAGCAACGCAAAAAGACCTGGACATCCACGGAAGACAACAGTGGTGGATGATCGCAGAATCATTTCCATGGCGAAGAGAAACCCTTCACAACAGCCAATCAAGTGAACAACACTCTCCAGGGGGTAGGAGTATCGATATCCAAGTCTACCATAAAGAGAAGACTGTATGAAAGTAAATGCAGAGGGTGCACTGCAAGGTGCAAGCCACTCATAAGCCTCAAGAATAGAAAGGCTAGATTGGACTTTGCTAAAGAACATCTAAAAAAAGCCAGCACAGTTCTGGAAAAACATTCTTTGGACAGATGAAACCAAGATCAACCTCTACCAGAATGATGGCAAGATAAAAGTATGGAGAAGGCGTGGAACAGCTCATTATCCAAAGCATACCACATCATCTGTAAAACACGGTGGAGGCAATGTGATGGCTTGGGCGTGCATGGCTGCCAGTGGCACTGGGACACTAGTGTTTATTGATGATGTGACACAGGACAGAAGCAGCCGAATGAATTCGGAGGTGTTCAGAGACATACACTCACCTAAAGGATTATTAGGAACACCTGTTCAATTTCTCATTAATGCAATTATCTAATCAACCAATCACATGGCAGTTGCTTCAATGCATTTAGGGGTGTGGTCCTGGTCAAGACAATCTCCTGAACTCCAAACTGAATGTCAGAATGGGAAAGAAAGGTGATTTAAGCAATTTTGAGCGTGGCATGGTTGTTGGTGCCAGACGGGCCGGTCTGAGTATTTCACAATCTGCTCAGTTACTGGGATTTTCACGCACAACCATTTCTAGGGTTTACAAAGAATGGTGTGAAAAGGGAAAAACATCCAGTATGCGGCAGTCCTGTGGGCGAAAATGCCTTGTTGATGCTAGAGGTCAGAGGAGAATGGGCCGACTGATTCAAGCTGATAGAAGAGCAACTTTGACTGAAATAACCACTCGTTACAACCGAGGTATGCAGCAAAGCATTTGTGAAGCCACAACACGCACAAAACTTTGAGGCGGATGGGCTACAACAGCAGAAGACCCCACCGGGTACCACTCATCTCCATTACAAATAAGAAAAAGAGGCTACAATTTGCACGAGCTCACCAAAATTGGACAGTTGAAGACTGGAAAAATGTTGCCTGGTCTGATGAGTCTCGATTTCTGTTGAGACATTCAAATGGTAGAGTCAGAATTTGGCGTAAACAGAATGAGAACATGGATCCATCATGCCTTGTTACCACTGTGCAGGCTGGTGGTGGTGGTATAATGGTGTGGGGGATGTTTTCTTGGCACACTTTAGGCCCCTTAGTGCCAATTGGGCATCGTTTAAATGCCACGGGCTACCTGAGCATTGTTTCTGACCATGTCCATCCCTTCATGACCACCATGTACCCATCCTCTGATGGCTACTTCCAGCAGGATAATGCACCATGTCACAAACCTCGAATCATTTCAAATTGGTTTCTTGAACAGGACAATGAGTTCACTGTACTAAAATGGCCCCCCCAGTCACCAGATCTCAACCCAATAGAGCATCTTTGGAATGTGGTGGAACGGGAGCTTCATGCCCTGGATGTGCATCCCACAAATCTCCATCAACTGCAAGATGCTATCCTATCAATATGGGCAAACATTTCTAAAGAATGCTTTCAGCACCTTGTTGAATCAATGCCACGTAGAATTAAGGCAGTTCTGAAGGCGAAAGGGGGTTAAACACCGTATTAGTATGGTGTTCCTAATAATCCTTTAGGCGAGTGTATTGTCTGCTCAAATCCAGCTAAATGCAGTCAAATTGATTGGGCGGTGTTTCATGATACAGATGGACAATGACCCAAAACATACAGCCAAAGCAACCCAGGAGTTTATTAAAGCAAAGAAGTGGAAAATTCTTGAATGGCTAAGTCAGTCACCTGATCTTAACCCAATTGAGCATGCATTTCACTTGTTGAAGACTAAACTTCAGACAGAAAGGCCCACAAACAAACAGCAACTGAAAGCCGCTGCAGTAAAGGCCTGGCAGAGCATTAAAAAGGAGGAAGCCCAGCATCTGGTGATGTCCATGAGTTCAAGACTTCAGGCTGTCATTGTCAGCAAAGGGGTTTCAACCAAGTATTAGAAATGAACATTTTATTTCCAGTTATTTAAATTTGTCCAATTACTTTTGAGCCCCTGAAATGAAGGGATTGTGTTAAAAAATGCTTTAGTTCCCACACATTTTAATGCAATCTTTTTGTTCAACCCACTGAATTAAAGCTGAAAGTCTGCACTTCAACTGCATCTGAGTTGTTTCATTTAAAATTCATTGTGGTAATATACAGAACCAAAATTAGAAAAAAAGTTGTCTCTGTCCAAATATTTATGGACCTAACTGTAAATAATTTATGGAACTCTTAGTTACAATTTAACAGTTAAAGAACTACAGACAGCAAGAGATTGCACAGGTAAAATACAAGAATCAAAGCTTTTAGGCAGACATACAGTGTACATCACCAGGATAGCTAGCCAATCATGTGTGTAATATCACGCGGTCTGGAGCCCCATATGAATTTCTGACATAAACAACAGCCCACCAGAGAGACCAGAGGGCAAACTCAGAGAAAGGGATATAACCAGAGTGACTGAAGTAAATATGGGGCACCTGATGTGTAGGAGATTTTTTTCCGAAAAGTCTATCAAGTCGAAGAAAAACGTTTCCAATAGAGGAATAGTGCGGTAGAAATAAAACATCTTTGGTTGTTAAGTGGCATATAAACAAAAGATGTATCAGCTTTCATGAGTCTAGGAAATTAGAAACCAAACTAATATTTAAGTCTGGCTTATATCAATATGTTGTTCAGATCGAAGATAGAGAGTCCCTATGAGGAGTGCTGAGGACTGAAAGGCATTGTACGCATCACTCATAAAATAATATGCAAATGGATAGGGTCTGTATGTGTGAGTCTATGTGTGTTAAGCTTAGGGCGAGAGGAGACAAATTAACAAACTTACCAAGTTCCATGCATCCCAAGATAATATAGATATTAAAAAAGAAGTAAATGTCTGTTGAAGGCAATTAGTACAAAGAGTTGAAAAATTGAAAAGAAGGTTCATCTGGAGCCCAGTAGGCACCATGTGTAAGAAAATTATTTTTAAAAAATTAATGCAAAAGCACAGGCCACAACAACCTCCAGAGCTCAAAGAATAAACTGAAAAAAGACTGAAAGTGAGAGAGACAGATGCCCTTATTAGCAGGAACCATGCCTCAATTCTGTTAGTTCATCACCCCATCAAAATACTATAAATAATTTCACCTTTTCCATTTCCAGCAGGGTCTCCCATCGTGCTGATCATCACTTCTCCACTGGCAAGGCAATGTGAAGTATGCAAATTAGCAGAGTTACATTTCCAAAACACCTCAGTCGGCTCCACAATCTGTTATAGAGTTAAATACAAGAAAAGTACAATGCATTTAGCTATAAAGAGAAATAGGGATTCAATGAACAAAGTCTTTGGCTCTTTCCTAAAATGTATTTGTGATCTACTGTAGTTAAGTTCTAACCATATGAGGCATTTTTTTCTGTGGAGTGAGCCCACCAATATAAATGGGGTTATGTGTAGGAAAGAAAAGCAGTTCATTGTCATGAAGATGTGGCTATACCTGATGTTGTTCTTTATACTTACAGGAGATATATCCCACTGATCCCACAAACACAAAAAAGATTAAAAAAAAAATTACAAGTGTCTGCATTTTTTTAATACAATAAAACTATTTTATTTTTTAACAAACAAATGATCTGGGGCCTCATGCATAAATGCCGTGCGTAGAATTCACACTAAAACATGAATTACAGACAAAAGTGGAAATGTGCGTATGCACAAAAAATCCAGATGCATAAATCTGTGCGTACGCTAACTTCCATGTTCTTTTGCTCCATAAATTACGGTCAGCATGCATGTGCCTGCCGCCACTCCCCAAACTCCTCCCAGAGTTAGGCCTCTTTGAATATGCAAATCAATATAAATAGCCCTTAAGCTCAGTGTTCTGTGAAAAGGTAATGGCAAAAGCATGGGGGAAAATAGAAGAATTTCAGTGAATACCAAGTGGAGGCAAGGAGAAATGTACTATTTGTTGGTTTAAGCAGTGGTACAAACAACAAAAGGAAGTTGATCGAGTGACAAGTTCACAAAGTCACACAGTGCCCGAAATAAAAATGGAAGTTGTCAGATATCAAAGTCACTGTGAAAAGGCGAGTTGTAGTCCACCGTCTGAGTGTCATATGAAAGCTTATTAGGGTACAGAGAAAAGAAAAAAAAAAAAAAAAAAAAAGGCACACAGTGGTAAACAAGCTCAAAACGTCAACTTTATTCTCGAAATTTCCACTTTAATCACGTAATTTATTTTGTCATTAAAGTAGATCATCATAAACGTCATCTTAAAATCTTTAAAATTTACTAGTTTCTCAAATACCTTCATAACTAAAGTAGCACGTTAAATGCTTTGTATTGTATGTGTTCTTCTATGTGCTCTGTGTGTGAATCACTACGTGCTTCTTAAACGGACTATTCTCTTCCTCCAACAGGTCACAGAATCGATTACATTCTTGATAGTACAGCTCTCTTAATTTAAATACTGAGATGTATACTTGATATAATTTTCGTGATGAAATTAATTAAAGCATGTTATTAAACATGGGAACACAGTGGCGCAGTGATAGTGACGAGCTGGTGCCTTGTCCAGAGATTGTTCATGCCTCCCGCAAGATGCTTGCTGCACCGTGTGCGACCTTTGATGAAATAAATTTATTGCAGCAGTACTGTCTCTTTCAAGCATGCTAACCTTCAATTCCTGTCCTTCCTTTTCTTTCTCCAAGTACCCAATCACCACACAATCAGCTCAGTAACAGATGTTAAGCCACCTATAAGCTTAGAACACCGATTCTTCAAAACTGTTAAGGAACATTGAAATATCTTTGTAGTACATGTTTAATTATTCTGTCCATCTATCCATCCAGTTTTGCGCCAGTCCCAGCAAGAATACAGCGCGAGGCAGGAACAATCCCTGAATGGGGCGCCAGCTCGTCACTTGTGCTGCGTCACCGTGTCCTCACATGTTTAATTATTAACAATAGATTAACAAACAATAGATTATTTCAATGATGTTAACATTTTATCTGTATAATGTAATAAACATATTGTGCTGCATTTAGTCTTAAAAATGATATTGTCATCATATATAAATACGCGCTTTATAAAAAGTGGCTCAGGTTGTGCAATATTATAACTGTATCGCAAGTTTACAGTCGGGTAATTGTACTTATAAGTACAAACAGTTCTACAAGGAGCACTTGATGGACTGATTGAGTGCGTTTATAGTTCTTGGGAAGAAACTTTTTTGAACCGCAATGTCCCTACAGGAAAGGCTCTGAAGCATTTGTCGTATGAGAGCAGCTCAGACTGTGTGCATGGCTGAGGCAGCGTGTGCTTGATGCTGCATCTTGATAATCCTCTTTCCGATCAGCTCTTGTAGAGCTGTGATTCCACACTCAGATAGAGTGGGATAAATACTTGAGAGTAACAACGCTAAAGCAGCTATGGTATTTGGAATAGTTTGGCCATTCAGTGGACCATTATATTACTACTGGTTAATTACAATCAGATTCCTTAAACCAGGGGTGTCCAACTCCAGTCCTGTAGGGCCGCAGTGGCTGCAGGTTTTCATTCTAACCATCTTCTTAATTAGTGAGCCATTTTTGCTGATGATTAACTTATTTTGCCTTAGTTTTAACTGATGCGACTCAGGCCCCTTAGTTGTTTGTTTTTCTTTAATGAGCAGCCAAACAATAATGAGACACAAAACAAGCCACATGACCAGCTAAAATAAAGAAAGATGAAGGTCATGTTGGTCTGCTCGGGTCACCTAAACATCTTGATGGTGGCCTTAGGAAAAACAGAAAATCGACAGTCTGCTGTGGCAGAATGAGAGCAGCAACAAGTCATGATATTCAATAACAGCTTTAATTAACAGCAAGAATTGGCTTCTCATTAAGAAACTGGTTGAAGTGAAAATTTCCTGTAGTTTGACATTCCATTGTTCACCTGTTGGCTTGTTTCACATCTCGTTCCTGTTTGGCTGCCATTCAATGAAGAAACAAATCAATTCGGAGGACTGAATTCTTAAAAACAGGGCTATTAAGGTGAAGGGAATATAAGTTAATTAACAGGGATTAGGAAAAGGGTTAGAATGAAAACCTGCAGCCACTGCAGCCCACCAGGACCGGAGTTGGACACCCCTGCCTTAATCTAAAACAATATGAGTTTAATTTCAGTGTATATGATAAAGCCACGTCAGGGATGTGGATCTAAAAAAGAAAGGGAAACCACACTGGTATAACAGCACTGCTTTGACGCTGGGTGCCACCAGTTTGCAAAACTGAGCGGAGAACTTGCCAACAGCAGGGACTGAGCTGCCATGAAAAATGTGTGTGACTTTACGCCAAGTTTAGTTTTTATACGTCATGATGTGAGCGTGGAAAAGGGCGTACACAATATTTTTGTGCGTATGCACAGTTAATACATAAGGCCCCTGGACCTGTGTACTTTTTGTGATCAAATTATTAATGTAACGTCATAATGAAGAGCATACAAACAACTCAGACCAACTGAAACCCCCCCCCCCCCCAAAAAAAAAAAAAAAAAATTCTACTCCACCAACCCCTAGCTTAACCCCACACAAGAAATAAAAGGCTTTGTGTGAAATACAGCCTGAGCTCGCAAAGGAGGCACGAGTGCTCACAGCAGGCTATAAAGAGACAGACTGACAGACAGAGAGAAGAGGAAACTGCGGTAATTAAAATGTGGCATAACAGCACTTATCACCAATCATATGGCACTGAACCAGTTTCACCATGAAGACTCATTTTTCCAATGTTTGAGTTGAATGCTTTGTTAATATTTACTGTGGAGAAAAAATAAGACTGAACTTCCAAACATTAAAAGAAAGCATATTTCTATTGTGAAGCTGTCAAAGCCTTTGCTGTTGTTGATACTAAGCAGAATAGACTTTAATTAAAAAATAGAATAAAGAGTCACCTTGGAGGAGAAAGATTTGCATCAAATAAGAGAGGACAGAAAACTGAAGACCTGAAGGCATACACTGGAGAGCACTTTCAGAACATGCTGTATGTACAAATGTCCAAGGACCAATTATGGATGTAAGTGACAACAGGAGTCTTCCCAGTCCAACAACATGAAGTTTGAGAGGAGCAGAATATAAACAATGCAAATATCTGAACTCAATAAACTTTTTGGTAATTATTTATGTTCTAATAGAAAGGGAATACTTACAAATAGTTTCCTTAACTGCTAAGTGTTGGATAATGGACAGAAAATTTGAAAATGTGAACATGGATAGAACATTGCACAAAAATCTGAAATTAAGGAATGGGCCAGTGATTACAAGTTTTATACTTATGCCGCTACTAGAATATAAATACATATATAGAAATTAACTGACTGAATTGGTGAATTCAGGGAATATGATAAAGTGTCCATGAGGAGGCTGTCTAGACAATGCTTTGAGATTTTTCACTTCCTATGAAAACTAAAAGGAGACATTAGGGCAGCATTAGTTTCCAGTACCAAAGTTATATTTACAGAAGCTCAAGCAGTTCTCAAATATAAAAATGTTATAAAAAAAGCTTGAATCATTACCTTGTAAAATCTGGGGGCACGAGGGTCAGTCCCCACATCCACTATATAGATGCGTGAGGAGATGAGGCTTGGCAGGATCAAGCGGTTACGTTTCTTGGAGGTATCACTAAAGCAGCTACTGCATGTATTCCAACCGGAGTGGTGCAGCTCATCCTTTAGGTTAGGCATTGGCAGACGATGGATCACCTAGAAATATGATGTGCCACATGATAAATGGTCAACAAGCTACAATTGCCCACTTACATTCAATAGCTGTTACCAGACACTCAAATCCAACACAGTTGTGCCAATGAGCAATAGGAGAATGCTTTTACTTTTATTTCAAACATAGTTCTCCTATCAGGACTCTTGATACACAAGCAAGATGAAGTTTAAAAATGAAATAAGCATTAAACTTCACAAACTTCTGAGGCCTGCACTTTAACCCTCAGCCTCAATTTTGTCTGTTTTCTGCTACTGACATTTAACTGGGCACAATTTCTTCACACCTAACTTAAAATACATGATCTATACATCAAAATAAAAGGGCACACGATTCAGATTCAGATTTCAGAATATTTACATTACTGGTCAAAAGTTTTAGAATACCTCAGAAAAACTGAGGAGTTTCAAAACTTTCGGCCAGTAGTGCATATCTGGACAATGTGTTATGTTTTGTATATAAATTACAACACAGAAAGTTGCAAAATTCTGTTTTTACCAAGAATATGCTTTGAATATTATTCATATTAGCATAAATGCTCAAAAATACCGTAAGAATGATGCAAAATATATCAGGAAAAAAAACAAAAAAGGGTTATAAAAATATCCACAGCTAACATTTCTATTTTTAATGTTGTGAAGTAGTAAAAAAATAAGTTTCTTTCAATTTTAACGGTGTTCAAATAAATAGCTACATTATGACCAGATATAACCAGTGTTGAAAAATAACTTTGATACAGTGATTTGGAAGCCTAATTATGTTTAGTGTAAATACATTTTTTCTAGCTGTAGCAAAGACAATTCTTTCAGGCAGGGTCCTTAAGTGATTAGAGCAGTTTTTTTTAGAGCAGTGATTCTGCCCTAATTGTGGATAACAATGTGTTGTATTGGGGTCTTTGAGAGCCTGACCCATACATACCACATGCAAAGTGTTCATTTAATGTGCTAAATCTGTAGTAATCCATACATGGTATTAGGTAGTGGAAAGTGAGCATATACAGTGGTGTGAAAAACTATTTGCCCCCTTCCTGATTTCTTATTCTTTTGCATGTTTGTCACACAAAATGTTTCTGATCATCAAACACATTTAACCATTAGTCAAATAGAACACAAGTAAACACAAAATGCAGTTTTTAAAATGATGGTTTTTATTATTTAGGGAGAAAAAAAAAAAAATCCAAAATCCAAACCTGGCCCTGTGTGAAAAAGTAATTGCCCCCTGAACCTAATAACTGGTTGGGCCACCCTTAGCAGCAATAACTGCAATCAAGCGTTTGCGATAACTTGCAATGAGTCTTTTACAGCGCTCTGGAGGAATTTTGGCCCACTCATCTTTGCAGAATTGTTGTAATTCAGCTTTATTTGAGGGTTTTCTAGCATGAACCGCCTTTTTAAGGTCATGCCATAGCATCTCAATTGGATTCAGGTCAGGACTTTGACTAGGCCACTCCAAAGTCTTCATTTTGTTTTTCTTCAGCCATTCAGAGGTGGATTTGCTGGTGTGTTTTGGGTCATTGTCCTGTTGCAGCACCCAAGATCGCTTCAGCTTGAGTTGACAAACAGATGGCCGGACATTCTCCTTCAGGATTTTTTGGTAGACAGTAGAATTCATGGTTCCATCTATCACAGCAAGCCTTCCAGGTCCTGAAGCAGCAAAACAACCCCAGACCATCACACTACCACCACCATATTTTACTGTTGGTATGATGTTCTTTTTCTGAAATGCTGTGTTCCTTTTACGCCAGATGTAACGGGACATTTGCCTTCCAAAAAGTTCAACTTTTGTCTCATCAGTCCACAAGGTATTTTCCCAAAAGTCTTGGCAATCATTGAGATGTTTCTTAGCAAAATTGAGACGAGTCCCAATGTTCTTTTTGCTTAACAGTGGCTTGCGTCTTGGAAATCTGCCATGCAGGCCGTTTTTGCCTAGTCTCTTTCTTATGGTGGAGTCGAACACTGACCTTAATTGAGGCAAGTGAGGCCTGCAGTTCTTTAGATGTTGTCCTGGGGTCTTTTGTGACCTCTCGGATGAGTCGTCTCTGCGCTCTTGGGGTAATTTTGGTCGGCCGGCCACTCCTGGAAAGGTTCACCACTGTTCCATGTTTTTGCCATTTGTGGATAATGGCTCAGTGTGGTTCGCTGGAGTCCCAAAGCTTTAGAAATGGCTTTATTACCTTTACCAGACTGATAGATCTCAATTACTTCTGTTCTCATTTGTTCCTGAATTTCTTTGGATCTTGGCATGATGTCTAGCTTTTGAGGTGCTTTTGGTCTACTTCTCTGTGTCAGGCAGCTCCTATTTAAGTGATTTCTTGATTTAAACAGGTGTGGCAGTAATCAGGCCTTGGGGTGGCTACGGAAATTGAACTCAGGTGTGATACACCACAGTTAGGTTATTTTTCAACAAGGGGGCAATTACTTTTTCACACAGGGCCATGTAGGTTTGGATTTTTGTTCTCCCTAAATAATAAAAACCATCATTTAAAAACTGCATTTTGTGTTTACTTGTGTTATATTTGGCTAATGGTTACATGTGTTTGATGATCAGAAACATTTTGTGTGACAAACATGCAAAAGAATAAGAAATCAGGAAGGGGGCAAATAGTTTTTCACACCACTGTATAAGGTCTCCCGGGATGCCTTCTGAGCCAGAAGCCATGTTGGCACAGATGTGACGAGGAGGCTTTACTACTTAAGGCCCAGGATGGTTTTGCCCTCACTGCAGAATAGCTCTGCTTTAAATCTGGACTGCATAGTAGAATGTCAAGCCATGTGTTCTGAAGCTAAAAAGCAACTGGGTCATGTATCAAGATAATCTTGTCAAGTCAGGTGTTCAAGAATGTTGATAAGTATTGATTTTAACATTTTAAGTTACTTCAATGCTTATTTTTCATGGTATCAATACTACAGCCTGCATTACAAAAGCACTTCTGGTTTGCTCTGGCTTTTGACAATTGAGCCTCATAGGCTATCAATTAACATGGCTAGAGTTGCAGTCCCATTTCTCCCCACTCACAGGTGTTAAAAAGGTGGCTACTTCAGCAGCATCAGAGCCTTCAGCTGGATGCCTAATTGATAAAGAAGGCAGCCATTGTGAAGTCTGGAAATACTTCAGCATGCCATGTCCACTTGCAAGAAATGATTTGAAATGAATGACGCACATAGCTCAAGTTGATCAAAGTCCCAAAACCTGTCAAAATCTTGACCAAGTCTGTTTATGACTTGAGTACATTTCTGCAGCTTTGTCAAAAGCCCCAGATGCAGAAGCATTGTCACTTAGCACTGACTGTACGCAAGGAAAGTGTAGCACTTTTTTTCCTCTGTAAATGCAGAGAGAAAATGTTCATCTTAGCTTTGAATGCGTTTACAGTGCTTATTAAGTCAGTGACAGTCTTACCTTTGCCTTGCAGCTTACAGTTCAAATGGTTGTTTCCCCAGTGATGTCCATTAAAAATGCAAAGTACCCGCTCAGTGGCTTTGAGATGCGAGGTGTCTTTCCCTTTGGATTGCATGAACTCTTTGATCTCATCCAAAAGTGACAAAAAATGCTGCAAAACACGTCCCCTGGTGAGCCATCGGATTTCTGTGTGTAGTAACAGGTCACCATATTCAGCTGACAACTCCTTCAATAGGACCTTGAATATCTGGTCTTATTTTGCTTTGGAGCAGATGCCATTTATGATCTGCACAATGGGAGTCATCACATGATCAAAGCCGGTCACTTTTGCACATATCGCCTGCTGGTAAAGGATGCAGTGGTAATGTAGAAAATTTTGGGAAGTCCGTGTCACCTTGGTATTGCACAACAGAGCCTGTATGTCGAGAGCCCCATCTGTAGTCACCGACACCAGCTTTTTCAATGGTACCTTTTCCTCCATGAAGAATCTCTTCACCACGCTGTAGATGTCAAGTCCCCTCATTGTCTTCTTCAGGGACAGTGGTGTCAGGAGTTCTTCTTTTGTGGAGAAATAAACAACCACCAGTCAGATAAACCTCTTCAGCTGCGATGTACTGCTGCTGTCCACAGACTAATCACACTGGATGCTAAACCACCTGCACTTAACCAGATCCCGGTCCAGCTGCTCTGTCATGTTCCTGGACAGGACATAGCCGACACTCTTCTAACCATCGTACTTGCCTCCAGTTGGACATCGCAGAGAGTGCAGAGGACATCGGGACCATTCTTCTTGTTTTTGAACACAGTGCTCCTGTGAAGACCTCTATCCCGAAAAGGCTTTCTTGTTCTTTATCAAAAAATTCACAGCTCTAAATGAGGCTTTGCTTGCTTTTTGTGATTATTTCATCAGCCTTATGAAAAAAAAGACTGTTTGCCCAACGCTGCCTTTAACTCATGGGCTTTTTTCTGCCCGTAGTGCACTGCCAGATGGGTAGTTAGCATGGAAGCTTTTCTGACATGTGCTGAAGTGTCTCTCTACATTGTGCCGCTTTGCTGTTGCCACAGTTGCCCCGCAAATGAGACAAACACTTTTCTTTCGCTGTCATAAAAAGGAACTCTTCCTTCTAAATCATTGTGAAAATGGTTTAAGTTTTCTTTTCCTTTTCTGCCATGTTTTTCTTTTTTTTATTGGGGGTGTAAACTGTGTCTAGCTCCCCATCGTAGCTGCACCTACTTGCTTGTCTCAGACATGTATGTTTGTCTTGTGCACGATATTAATCTCTGACCCTATACTATCACCAATCTACATCAATGCAAGTGTTATTGATTCAAAAAGAACAGCAACACAATTAAATACAATTTTTAGACAGAGCTCCATGGTGACTAGTGTGATTTTTATAACATGCCCTATTGGCGACTCGTGATCCCTGCAGGCGACTAGGTGCCCGCGTGCACTGTGTTGGCCACCTCTGGTCTGCATACACCACTTTGTCTACTTAAGGTTTAAGTGCAGTGTAACATTTTATTGGGCAGTGATTCACCAAAATGAAACTTCTTGTCCAGAGCTGAAACTGAATCTCAGAAAATATTGTGCCCAATACCCAATTAATTTTCTTTGCACATTTCATGCTGTGCTGCTACAGAAAGCCTACATTAAATCAATTTCACTTTTGATTTATGCTTTTCAATGAAATTGGAAAACTGATAATTCATAAATCTGACTTTTCAAATAGGTCATATTAAAAAAAAAACAAAAAACAAAAAGAACTTAAAATAGATAAACAAAGCAGTAACAAAGCTTGTTGGGGTGCATGGCCCATTCCTTCCCTGGCAGGTTGTACTGATCCGCATGGATTTTTAATCTCAATCTGATTAAATAGCAACAGTTTTGTGTCCTTAAATCAGTTTGTCTCTGTTGGATTCCTTCATCTAGCTTTCATTGTCCACGTGCATCTGCTTTCATAAAAGAAGCTTTGCAGTTTTGTGTACTGTGCTACCGTTACTCTTTCCTTGTTATAAAGAAAATAGTACAATCTTCTAAAGATGAAGGTTGACCCCCTATCATACAATGCGGTGTTTTGCCCGACTCATTACCTAAAGAACAGGAGGTGCTGTTTGAATGAGGCCTCAAAAAGCAGCACAAGACTGGAACAGTGTCTCACATTTTGCTAAAAAAAAATTTCAGCATGTTTACTCATTTGGCCAAATACCAAATGTACCATTCTTTGGTATTTTCGGCCAAACATTTTTTCTCCCTACTTAAAGTTTAACCAGGTTTCAACAGCCCATCTCATGCAAACTCTGTTGTGATGCAACACTATTTGTGTCATACCTGGCAGTATGTTGGAGATTCTGGATTTACGTCCACAGTAGCCAAATAATCTGGCTTCTCAATTCCAGTGTTACGGTAAATACAAGGCAGATACACTATCTCTTCTCGGGGCCCTGGAAATGAACAATCAATAATACAAGAGTAAACATACTAATACGAATTTTGCAAAGAGTTTATCAAAAAAAAAAAAAAAAAAAAAAAAAAAACAACAAAAAATGAATGTGACGGAAGGAAATCCTCATAGCTGGGATTCATACAGGATTTCAGTTTGAATATGGAAATGCCTTGTCTAGCATTAGATCATGGATAAATTACTAGAATGTATACACTGTTGATTAGAAACGCCTATGAACGGACACTACCGAGTATGAAAAACACACACACACACACACACACACACACACACGTGATTGATATACTCATACATATATGCACACCGGATATATAAACATATAGAAGTTAAAGCTTATCCCAGCAATATCAAACACAATGTAGGAGCTTACTCTGGAGTGTCAGTTCGTCTCAGGGAACACTCATACAGACACACAGTTTCACTCAAGTTAGACTAGCGAATCATTTGAACTTGTGTGTGACAAGTACAAGTGAAACCACCTCATTTCTTCTACAAGACAGCCTTTCAAAATGTAATCATTATTTACACAGTAAAACAGATTTCTGAACAATACATGTTAGATGGCTTTTTGCAGCTGTAAATATTGGCCCCCGCCCTACTTTATTAAAGATAAGAGAGAGTTAACAGCAGATACATAATTTTTTACATTTTTAAAATAATATGAATAAACTTAAAATAAAGGGGAACATGAATTTGAACAAGAACAGAATTAGTCACAGATACAGTGTATCAAAATACACCATAATTATGTAGTATTTAATAGTTTAGGGTTATATAACTAAGGCCCTCCATTAAACCTAATGTTCTCAAAGGATTATTCTACAATTCTTTAAAGATCCCAGGTTACCTTTCAGGAAGAACCTTAACTTTTGTAATGAGATCCGGCCTCTTATTAGTAGGGAGAGAGCTACAGAGTGCTCCTTACCTACTCATTTTATCTCTTGCCAGCATTAAAATACACTAGAAAACCTATGTTTATGCAGTTGAAACCCAAAACGTCCAAGATGCACATGAGGAAGTACTTCAAAATAATATATATTTCTTTCAAACTTCCACCAATAATTTGAGCATACTAAAATAAAAGTAATAAGGATAGACCTCAGCATTAACATTTGCAATGCAGCATCTATTGGAATATAATTTGTAAAGCATGTAGTAATAAAATGTATTGCATTTTTTCATTCCAACAGATGGTGCATCACAATTACTTGTAGTATTAAAATGTATTTCTACAATTGTTTGTAATGCGCCATCAATTGAAACAACAAGTGCAACGCATATATCTCTGTTATGTGCTATTTGGTATGGGCTTTGTAAAAGCAGTGCTAATATATGTGATGTGTCATCTATTGGAATGATGAAAGCAATATTGCAACAAAGGTTTAACCATTTTATTACAAAAAATGATGCACCATCTTTTGGAATGACAGAGACATAGCAACTAGGTGGGCACAGACTGTAATCCTTTAATTAAGATGGATATATGCTCTGTGTAAGAAATAATTAAGAAATGCACTGTTCTATATCTATCTATCATCTATATATACACACAGCATCCGGAAAGTGTATGTGTGTATATTATATATATAGCCACTCTATAATTGCAACTTATTATCCATCCCGCTATATCCTAACACAGGGTCACAGGGGTCTGCTGGACCCAATCCCAGCCAGCACAGGGCGCAAGGCAGGAAACAAACTCCGGGCAGGGCGCCAGCCCACCTCAGGGCACACACACCAAGCACACAATTTAGGATCACCAATTCACCTAACCTGCATGTCTTTGGACTGTGGGAGGAAACTGGAGCACCCTGAGGAAACGCACGCAGACACGGGGAGAACATACAAACTCCACACAGGGAGGACCTGGGAAGCGAACCCAGGTCACCTAACTGAGGCAGCAGCGCTACCACTGCACCACCGTGCCGCCCCACAACTTATTACTATTATAGCCACACACCCCATCTCCAACATGAGCCACTTTTAAAAAGATACAAGGTCACCCACCTTTCATGGCCTCCAGTGGAGTTCTGTAACCTGGACCACATTTTCCACACTGTGCTGCAAATTGTTAAAAAGAAAACAATTGTCAGCATTTGTAAGAAATCTCCTTTTTGATAACATTCCAAGTATTTTTAGTAAAGCAATGAAAAAATATACTAAAGTAATCAACGAATGCAGCAACTGGTCTCCATGGTAGCTGAATCGCATAAGGAGTCATTAAAATAAATTCATAAATTCCATTGCAAAGCATTATATACTTCATTTAAACAAGAAAGTCCAATTACTTCTTTTTGGTGAAAAGAATAGCATGAAAAAATTGTATATCTGTGACCTACAGGAGGAAAACAAACAAGCTAAACGTTAAAGTTAAAATCAAAGCCCCCACTCCGTTACACTAATGTGTAGATTGTCAGTTTAAGCACTGATAAAATCCAGTGCAGTGTAATTTCTAGAATTCACATATTCTTTTTACTTTTATATATACACATTGTACTTTTTGTTCATGCCAGCACTGCAGGAACCCGACCATTAAAGGAATGCCACGTGAATGGGGGACATCATTAGGGTTTATTCACTACTGGTATTTCCACAGTGAATCAGGGGTTGGATTGTCATTCACATCCTCTCCCCCTTACAGCCCCAGAGGACAAGACTGACAGCACAAGGAACTTTGATGTCACTTGTGCTTCCACCAACTAACCTGCTTTTTCCTCTGGGATCACATAAAAAGACTGTGAAAAAGTCAACACTGAAAGATGGGAGTCAATTGATTCACGTCTGAGAAAATATCACTCTGCAGCACTGGCTGCCATTTACTTATAGTTGTTTCTTGGCTAAACACCTGCCAGTGTTACGGAGTTCACCATCCAGTGCCCCAGCTCTTTATCATTGTCTTACAATGTTGAGACTACAGTTCTGTTTCTATTACGGTTCTTATTCAACACTACTTTTTTTTTTATTTTAAATATTGCTTCACCCAACAAAGTACAAACTTTGCTTGTATATAATGTTGTAGAAGGGCATTTCATTTTTCCCCAAGGTTTATATAAACGCATGGTTCATCAAAATGGATTGACAACCATTTTCAAAAAAGCACACAAGTAATTTAAAACATGAAAATATTAAATTAAGGTACTACATATTTGTGAGTGGCAAAAGTATGTGAACCTCTAGGATTAGCAGTTAGTTTGAAGGTGAAATTCGAGTCAGGTGTTTTCAATCAATGGGATGACAATCAGGTGTGAGTGGGCACCCTGTGTTATTTAAAGAACAGGGATCTATCAAAGTCTGCTCTTCACAACACGTTTGTGGAAGTGTATCATGGCACGAACAAAGGAGATTTCTGAGGACCTCAGAAAAAGAGTTGTTGATGCTCATCAGGCTGGAAAAAAAGTTACAAAACCATCTCTAAAGAGTTTGGACTCCACCAATCCACAGTCAGACAGATTGTGTACAAATGGAGGAAATTCAAGACCATTGTTACCCTCCTCAGGAGTATTCGACCAACAAAGATCACTCCAAGAGCAAGGCATGTAATAGTCAGCGAGGTCACAAAGGACCCCAGGGTAACTTCTAAGCAACTGAAAGCCTCTCTCACATTGGCTAATGTTCATGTTCATGAGTCCACCATCAGGAGAACACTGAACAACAATGGTGTGCATGGCAGGGTTGCAAGGAGAAAGCCACTGCTCTCCAAAAAAAAAAAAAACATTGCTGCTCGTCTGCAGTTTGCTAAAGATGAAATGGACAAACCAGAAGACTACTGGAAGAATGTTTTGTGAACAGATGAGACCAAAACAGAACTTTTTGGTTTAAGTGAAAAGTATTAAGTTTGGAGAAAGGAAAACACTGCATTCCAGCATAAGAACCTTATCCCATCTGTGAAATATGGTGGTGGGAGTATCATGGTTTGGGCCTGTTTTGCTGCATCTGGGCCAAGACGGCTTGCCTTCATAAATGGAACAATGAGTTCTGAATTATATCAGAGAATTCTAAAGGAAAAATGCCAGGACAATGTCCATGAACTGAATCTCAAGAGAAGGTGGGTCATGCAGCAAGACAACGACCCTAAGCACACAAGTCGTTCTACCAAAGAATGGTTAAAGAAGAATAAAGTTAATGTTTTGGAATGGCCAAGTCAAAGTCCTGACCTTAATCCAATCGAAATGTGGAAGGGCCTGAAGCGAGCAGTTAATGTGAGGAAACCCACCAATATCCCAGAGTTGAAGCTGTTCTGTGTGGAGGAATGGGCTGAAGTTCCTCCAAGCCGGTGTGCAGGAATGATCAAAAGTTACCGGAAACATTTAGTTGCAGTTATTGCTGCAAAGGGGGGGGGGGGGGGCACACCAGAAAATGAAAGCAAAGGTTCACATACTTTTGCCACTCACAAATATGTAATATTCGATCATTTTCCTTAATAAATAAATGACCAAGTATAATATTTTTGTCTCATTTGTTTAACTGGTTTCTTTTTATCTACTTTTAGGACTTGAGTAAAAATCTGATGTTTTAGGTCATATTTATGCAGAAATATAGAAAATTCTAAAGGGTTCACAAACTTTCAAGCACAACTGTAGCAAGGACATTTTCTCAACATTTAAAAAGTAAATTAAGTTTAAGATGTTAACCTTGTATATGAAAATGTATGTTTACCTAGAAATTATGAAACTGACACCAATAAAATGGAAACCTCTTATAGCTGGACACATTTAGAAACATTGTTTCCAGAATATTAATTAGAAACCAATCAACATTTAGAAGCTGTAAGACGTAAATGGGATTTTACTGGACCATATATATATATAAAAAAAAAAAAAAAAAAATCACATTAGCAAAGGTAATTTAAATGAATGACACATAAGCAACACAATATGTCTTGAAGTCTTATGTGCAGCTTTCCATACTGGACTGGCACAATCCCATTTAGGTTTAGGCAAAGCTAGGAGCTGATGCGGATAATCCTGCTTAACACTCCTCCACCACTATCAAAGAGATATCTTTTGAATTATCTTTAGGAAGACATTTATTAGGCTACAGAGAAGGAAGATGAATTATTGTTACTCTGAGCACTAAACGAAAAAACAGAAAAAGAGTTGCTGTCGTCCCTTGTAATTCTGAAAGACAACAGGCATTCCAATCCTGTGAATGATTATGTTAACAGCTTTTTGTCTGGAAGGCAGCACTCCAAGAATGGTGAAGTAAGAACAGGGTCAGTATGGCCTTACAGACTTAACTAAACAATAAAGCCACTATACAAAAAGAGGGAAAAAAAGGAAGAGGGAAGGCCGTTTTTTCAGTTGAATAGATTTAATCAAAAGCAATATGTAAAAGAAAGCAAATAAAAAAAAGGCTAAGCAAATGAAAAGAACTCTTTCAAGCACACACTACCAGGATATTCATTTTCAATAGATATTTAAAAAAAGAAAGAAGAATAAACTTTTGGTAACAGGAAACCACATGATCCACTGTCTTTGGACAATGGCTAAGATGTCTCAGCAGGCATGTGTAAACAATACTGGATCCAGATCTGCACACAATCATACAGAGTCAGAAGTTGGGTGCATTCTAAGCTCATCATATCTACCCCTGGGAAATCATTATGGTTTTGCATGCAGTAGTAACTGGGGAAGAAAAATTCAGCAAGTCAGCGTTAGTTATGCTTCAAATTGATTTTGAGTGCATTAATACTCCCTTTAAGTTTTTACTATCTAAACAAGTTTATTAAACATCTAACTAGCTATAGAAATCAGAATACTGCTTGACATTAGACACTGCATGCAGCAGACGTAACAGGAGAGTACAGAAGAAACAAGATCAAAGCTAGTCCTCCTAAAGCAGGAGGGCAGTTGTAGACGAGAACTGCATGAATTCTTCTACAACTCCCTTAAAAATAACCACAGTAGATAAAAGGTTGAGAGCCAATCTTCTGCTCATTCAAGTGGGTTGTGATTGTGCACACTATTAAAGACCGTTGTGATGGATGCCTTGTTAACATGGTAACTGCAGACATCTTCTTCAGCTGTGGGTTCTTGGGAATGCAAGTCAGCATTACAAGTGAAGTGGCAAGTGCAATATTTTTATTCTGCTTTTTTTTGTGCAGGCAAAGGGTTTGCGACTGTGCCTTCTGCACGCAACTCATGTCACTTTGCACATTCACTGCAATACTTCAGTTCTTCGGAGAGCCGCAAATCAGAAAAAAAAAAAAAAAACCTGACTGCTCCCACCTAGTGGTAGGCTGACATTTTTGGGGCTCTGAAGTTTGAACTTTAATGGGGGTCTCCTTCACACCCCCATCATACATTTAGAATGAATGTTTTTGTTTTCAGCTAGCCCAAATGATATTTTAATAATCTTTTAATTTTTAACTATTATTTAGTGTTAAGTTACATTATAGAATTCATATTATAAAACCTCTTCTCATATAGTATGCACCCCAAAATGACTAAAGTCGTTTCTGGGGCCCTGAAGCTTATACCTTCATTAGTTTCATAGTAGAAATGTCCCTGCTCCTGCTCTGAATATAATATAAATTTAGCCTGGACCTACAGAAAAAACTCTTAATGGAAGATAATAAATAACAATTTTTAATATGTATGTAGCACTTTTCTCATTACTCAAAGCACTTTATTGAGTGGGCCGCCATTTCAACCACCACTAATTTGTAGCATCCACTTGGATTATGCGATGCCAGCCATTTTCAGGCCAGTGTGCTAACCTCACCTAAGCAAGAGATAGAGACAGCCAATTAGAGACAGGGGATGATTAGGGGGCCAAAATGACTAGGCCACTGAAGGCAATTTAGCACAGACATTACCATGTCTGGCCTGATTACTTAATTTCACATTAATTTAGACTAGACATCTATCCATTCATTCTGTTGAAACCGTTTAGATATCCAAGGATAAGCATCACAAGTAAATATCAAGATCTTTAACACAATTTTGCTATCAGCATTAACAAGATATGAACAGACTATGTACAGTACCATCCATCTCAAGATGAGTTTTCATACTAAGCTTCTTTTTCTATTTCAGAGCATACCTATATATATTAACAAATTGTTCTTTAAGAAACTAGATTCAATTATAACCGTGTTTATCCGGAATTAGAGACCTCCATACATGTAAAAGGTGACTATACTGTACAAAGAACTAAAGCGGAAGGTCGCATGGCACTACACAACTTTCAATTTTTGTCACAGCCACAGTGAGGCATTATGCAGGTGTATTGCTGTTATCATGCAGCCCCAGTCGCGTTTCTCGACACACATCTGCTGAATGTGTCATTGGCTGAAAATCCTCAGTGTTAGTGTCTCGAAGTGCATTCATTATGCCACTAAATTTTGTTTTCTCTCCTTCGTGACTATCGCCAAGGGGTCCAAAGCGCATCTTATAACTGAGCTTGTCCTTTTAATTAGCTTATTGGTTCAGTGGTCCTCTCCTGAAGTTATGTTACCAGCTCAGCACACCACAGCCTAGAAAATCACACTGGCCTTTTTAACATTTGTACACTCCTGAAGGTGTTTTAAGCACTTGAAACTTATCTAACTGTTCAAGATCTTTGAATTGTTGCACTGTACTGGGGCGGCACGGTGGTGCAGTGGGTAGTGCTGCTGCCTTGCAGTTAGGAGACCTGGGTTCGCTTCCTGGGTCCTCCCTGCGTGGAGTTTGCATGTTCTCCTCGTGTCTGCGTGGGTTTCCTCCCACAGTCCAAAGACATGCAGGTTAGGTGCTTTGGCGATTCTAAACTGGGGTGTGTGTGCGCGCGCGCGTGTGCCCTGCCCGGGGTTCGTTTCCTGCCTTGCACCCTGTGTTGGCTAGGATTGGCTCCAGCAGACCCCTGTGACCCTGTAGTTAGGATATAGCAGGTTGGATAATGGATGGATGGATGGATGGATGCACTGTACTGAGTAATGGAGTGCAAAGTACACATTTCCAAGGTCCATTTCACACATTTAATTAGGTACATACTGAAGTGATCTAATGCAAGTATGAAACCATTGCCTCACTACTTTACAGTTCTTATTGCATGGTGTAACATGCATTGTCCATCTCTGGACAAAGAACACAATTAATGAAGTAGTGTAATGAAGAAACAATTCAAAAAACTAAAAGAAAGAAAAACCGAACAACGAAAACCAAACCCATCCCTTTCCTTGCTAGCTAACCTTTTTCATTTGGATGTCCCTTGAATGCCATGCAGCCCACCACATACTGCACAGAATGAAATGTGAAAATAAAGTATGGACAGTAAGCATCCAAGACATTTTTTAGAGTTTACATGAATTTTATATTCAAATTCTCCACACAGAGTAAATATAATACCTTTAAACACACTAAAATGAAGAAACAAGCAGTTTTTGAATTTTGTGAGGAAATGAGTAGAAAAACCCAGACACTCAAAGAAGGGAACCCCAATAAGAACTGAATGGTCAAGAGACAGAAACAATACCTGTTAATTACAGGACAATTATAAAGGACTTTCTATACCAATGTAATCAGTTTACTGTCATGTGATGGCACTAAACCAAACTTTACATAGAAACAGAATATTTTAGTTATTGTCTTCCCTGATGGAAGTTAATTTCCTATATAGTAAATACATACATTACAAACCACAGATGTGACAGTTGATATTACATTTAAGGGAGAACCTGAATACAGAAATCAAAGAAATATACTGTACTTGGCTTGGGGGTTGGGGGGAATGTTCAAAGGAAACACAGCCAGCCTGCTGAAATGATTACAAAAACAGCTCAAATGTATTAAAACAAACTTGCAACTTGTTATCAAATGAACTTCAAGATAAAGTATGCTGGCTGACTGATTTGAACTCCACATTGGAAAATCGCCCAACAGATGTGGGCAGGAACCGATTTACATTATGGTCTGTGGAAAGCAGTACCACCCTGGGCATACAGTTTTGAGAACTAAACGTTTTAGAAAATAAAGTTTGCCTATAGTTCTTCCCGATTTCAAAAACAAAAAAGTTTTACAGCTAGCAATCTAGTAGTGCCTGATATGGAAATACCGAGGAGAGCCTGCACAGTCATGACACACAAACAAGTAGACCCAGTTCTAGAAGTTTTAAATTCATCCCGTACCAAAGATTCAAATTTGTTGCATGGTATTCATTGACTATTAACAAGTTGCTAATAAATGGTTGATCAGTGTGCTATGTTATCTTTCAAAGATAGGTAAAAGAAAAATATTTTTAAAATATTTGATATCTCTTGCCATATACGTAGCCTCAGTATTTGCCCTACACCATTCTTTGGTATCCTTGTGGGTCTCAGCCCATTTTGGGCAACCCATCCTCTCTCGATCGCTTTCCCATAAAGCCTGCTTCTCAAACCGTTTCAGATGCTCACCTCTTGTCCACATTTTGACCATCACCAATAGTAGATGGGCCACCATTGCCCGCGGTGAAAAGATCATTCATATTCTTGAGAATACATCCCTTGTTTGAAGGAGACTCTCAGTGTTGCTCCTAAGTCTTTCCTCAGAATCCTTGAGTGTCAAAATCTCTTGCCTGGTCCTGCCTGTTTTAATCACATTTGGAGGAGCAAATAAAGTGAAACTGACCAATGAGAGAGACCGGGAACACACACACACACACACACACACACACACACAATTTTATTATATAGTAGATTGACTTGAATTAGCATCACACTAGCCAGTAGGCTTGTCACTCATGTCCTTGCAGGAATTGTACTTGCATTGTGTGGTGCTTCTATGGTGACAGCTTTCAGGTTTTAGGAGTCAATGTCTTTAGTTGTTTAAAGAATACTGCACACATTAGTTCCAATTGTTGCTATTTATTTATTTTTCAAATGTGACTCCAATCTTCAAGAGGGTGGCAAAATGTATCCTAGTAATTACAAACCAATTAGTCCCACTTCTGTGCCATGCAAAATTATGGCAACTATAATAAGAAATAAATTGGAAAAAGTTACCTAAATGAAAATAACTGGCTAAATAACAGCCAGCATGCATTTATGGGAGGAAGGTTCTGCCAAACCAATCTTTTAGATTTTGAGATAGATAGATACTTTATTAATCCCAAGGGGAAATTCACAAATTTGATAATTTTTTGAAGACGCAACAGGATTAGTTGACAAAAACAAAAGCATACAACACATTTTACTTACACTTTCAAAAAGCATTTGATAGTCTCACACCAAAAATCAATTCTGACACTAGAAGCTGAAGGCATCAGAGGTAACCTACAAAACTGGATCCCTTTTTGTTTAACCAGCAGGAGACAGAGTACAGATTAGAAGAGCATGCTCAACATGACATGAGCTCATCAGTGCAGTCCCTCAGGGGTCTGTCCTTGGACCATTACTCTTTCTGGTTTATATTAATGACATTGATTCTGGTATAGCTAGTAAACCTGTGAAATTCACAGATAACACCAAAATTGGAGGGAGGGTAAACACAGAGGAGGCAGTAAAAATAATTTAAAAAGACCTGGACAAGCTTCAGAACTGGGAAACTCCTGGAAAATGTAGTTTAATGTAGAAAAATGCAAAGTGCTACATGTGGGGAAAAAGTAACATCAATTATAAATTGAAGATGGGAGACACCGTCATGCAGGAAGCAACCTCTGAAAAGGATTTATGGGTATACAGTACAGGCCAAAAGTTTGGACACACCTCCTCATTCAATGTGTTTTCTTTATTTTCATGACCATTTACAGCACTCCATCACTCTCCTTCTTGGTCAAATAGCCCTTACACAGCCTGGAGGTGTGTTTGGGGTCATTGTCCTGTTGAAAAATAAATGATCGTCCAACTAACCTGACTTCTGCACAACACAACTAACTGCTGGTCCCAACCCCATTGATAAAGCAAGAAATTCCACTAAATAACCCTGATAAGGCACACCTGTGAAGTGAAAACCATTTCAGGTGACTACCTGTTGAAGCTCATCGAGAGAATGCCAAGAGTGTGCAAAGCAGTAATCAGAGCAAAGGGTGGCTATTTTGAAGAAACTAGAATATAAAACATGTTTTCAGTTATTTCACCTTTTTTTGTTAAGTACATAACTCCACATGTGTTCATTCATAGTTTTGATGCCTTCAGTCATGAAAATAAAGAAAACACATTGAATGAGGAGGTGTGTCCAAACTTTTGGCCTGTACTGTATGTTGATGCAACATTTTCAATCGAATAAGTAATTCACAGAAGCAATTAAACAGGCTAATAAAGTGTCAGGTTGTAATCATAAAAAACGTTAAAATTAAGTCAAACTATATAATGCACTATTAACACTGTATCTGGAGTACTGTGTGCAGTTCTTGTCAACACAGTACAAGAAAGACATAGCAGCACTTGAAACCATGAAGAGGAGAGTAACCAAGTGCATCCCATGACTTAAGGACATATCCTACTCTGACAGACTCAGAGAATTAAACCTGTTTAGTCTCGAGCAGAGGAGACTGCGTGCGGACCTAATACAGGTACAGTAAAACTTTGATAATCCATCAAGGGCTGGGACTGTGGCTGTGACGGATAACAGAACAGCTACTTTAAAAATGATATACAGTAGATTAGTTTATTGAATAGTTGTATTTGTTTACAAAAGAAAACTACATTAACAAAATTAATTCATATAATATTGTAATGATCAGCATAATAAGCAAACAACTCAGAGGTACTGAAGTTTTCTACATTTTACTTGGAGTCTTCATTCCGTAATAAACTGTGACCGGTCTTATACTCCATTATCTGGGTTACAGAGCACACCTCCCAAACAGTAATATAAAACGTTCCCTACCAATCAGTTTATCTCCTGCCACTCACATTCTGTCTTTCTCTATACTGCAGACACTTCAGCTGGTCTCCTGAAAACTTTAGTTTAGGATTGTACTACAGAGCTCAGTGAGACTAAAGGAAATGGTAGTGGAATGCCGAGAATGAGAAGGTAATTGAGAAAAAGACGAGAAACTGTAAGGAGTGGCCAAAAAAAGGTGGATGGCAAAAAGGAAATCTATAAAGTATCAAAAAGAAATATAATTGCGAAGGTGCAAGAAGCCAGCAGTCCGAGTTTGCAAATGAGATGCGGCAAGAGGAATGAAGGAGGAAATGTTTTCAGGATAACAGAGCAGATGGCAAAAGATATGCTGTAGTAATTGTAAATTACTTTAAAAATGCTGATGGGAACATTGTGATTGATAGTTTTGGGATTAGGGAGACTTCAAAAAAGTATATGGAAAAGGTGAAGAATAAGGAGTGCAAACTGGAAAATTATTACTATTCTAAGAAAAACTCTGATTAGCAAAATTCATCTTTATTTTACTGGCTAGAGAAGACACAACAGATGTGATCTTTGTTTTCAGACAAATGCAGAAACAAAAAAAAAAAAAAAAAACCATCAGGCTAAGACAAAGAATCAGTATTTTGTACATCTCCATAGAGCATTTGATAAGGTGCCGTAGGAGGAGTTAAGGTAGTGAGGTATGGAGGGATGGGGTCTGTGGTAATGGAAGTTCATGATGAAGCAAAAATGGTGGGGAGAACAGCAGATGGGGAAAAAGGAAGCATTTAAAGGAAAGGCGGCACTGCATCAGGGGACTGCTATGAGTTTGTTACTTTTTGTAAGTACAGGAGGTGATGATCAGAGAAGTGTGTGTGGGATTGTCATGTGTGCTTTTGCATGCCAATGAGATCATACTGATTTGCAAAAGTAAAAACAGAATTGAAAGAGAAGATACTGAAAAGGAAACTAGTTTGGACACAAAAGGCCTCAAGATACATGCAGGAATGACCAAGGCGAATGTTGGGGGTGGAAGGGCAGGAGGTGTGGAAGAGGTGGGTGCATAGCTGTTTGGAGTGTGTAGTAAAGTTTGAAGTGTCACCCATCGTAGTAAAGTTGCTGGGGGAAAAACCTCAATCCAATATATAGGCTGACCGAAATGGGTGCGGTATGAAGGGAGGTGTGCAGGCAGCAAGTGCGGACTTTGCTTGTAGGAAGTGTGTGAGATGAGTGTAGAATACTGATGTACTAAGTGTAAATTTAGATATGGAGTTGTTGTTTTGAAGAAAGTAGGAAAGTTGTTATTTAGATGACAAGCTGAGTGTAGATAAGTTGTGGGAGCAACAATGATATCCATGATATCCAGGGTGAAATGTTCATAGAAGAAATTCTATGAGCTGTCCCTCATTGTTACTCCTAAAGTAGCCTCTAGAGCATTGAGGGAGGTGATAAGTGGTGTGCTAAGAAACTGAAGTGGTTTGAGATGTAGACAGAAAGGCAGAGGATGATTGGGTGAAGAGATGCCATCAAAAAATGAGGTGGAGGGGATCAGGCCAAGAGTGGGGTCGAAAACATGGTTGGCGATGATGTCAGATGGTTGGATACATACCGTCCCATCTGGGATGTCACTTGTGAAGACCTGGGGGCACACAGCTCCCCAAACAGTTACAGACACCAATCTTTACAACATAGACATTTCTTTCCATCAGGAAGCACTTTCCCTTGCTCCCCACTGAAGCCCAGTACAAACAGTACACAAGTAAAAGGCACCAATATACAGTCTGTTTCTTCTTATTGTCTCTCTCCTTCAGGTCAGGTCAGGTCACGTCACGTCACGTCCTCTTCATCCTCCTCCTCCTTTTCCTCTTCCCCAACCCCTGCTTCTTTCTGTGAGGTAGCTGGCTCCTTTTAAGCCGCACACAGGAGAACTCCAGGTGGCTTGTTAGAGAGGTCTGGAACTGCTCCCAGGTCTGGCAGAAGCCCAAAGTAGGGTTCTGCAGCTCCCCCTGCTGTACTCCTGGAACCCAACAGGGCTGAGCCGACAAATACCAAGTCCCATATAGCCCTGTGGGACTCCAAGGTTACACCCTGGGTAGGGTGTTGTTCCCAAATAGCAGTTTGGAGGAGACAGAACTCTTCACAAGTCATCTCCAATTGTCCTCCCATTACGGAGGCGTCCTGGTCTCACAAAAGCTCAGAGCCAAAACAAGGAGCTGCTAATTAACCACCAGAGTGACACAGTGGCACAGAGATTAGTACAGCTGCCTCACAACTCTACAGGTCTAGATTTAAATTCTGGCATGGTGCAGACCTTCATGGCCTTTGCATGTACTCCCAGTGTCTGCATGACTTTTTTCCTCATGCTCAAGTTTTTCTCCAACAGTCAAGACATGGGGCCCAAAATGTGTGTGTACAGGACTGTCACCTGCAATGGCCTGGCATTTCATTCTGGGCTAGCTCCTGGAACATACCTAGTGTTTGCATTTGCCACCCCCAAAAACCTTGAATTGGATTAAGCAGGTTTAAAAATGCAAGAACTAGAAGGATGGATGCCATCTGTTTTTCACTTACTGTTTATAGCTAGCATTTACGTATTTATGTAGTTGTGAAGAAACTAAATTCTACAAGTTTATCATCAAAGAATTCGGGAAGCAAATTGAAAAAGAAAAGTTGCTCAAGCAGCTGCCTTTGCAGAAGGAAAATCAATCAACTAGAGTGACTTGCTCAACTGGGACTCTCTGGTTTTAATGCTTGAGTTTTGAATTCAACAATCACTTAGAATGCAAAACGTAAAATGTTCAGTCATCTGCTTATGACATCTAAATGACCTGGTTACAGACCCATAACTTAACACCTTCCCATAAACACCCTAGTACATGTACCTACTAGTAAGCTAGAGGGCAAGATTTATAAGATATTTCAACATTACAGAGATTGGCTGGGTGGAGAGTTAGGGGAAAAAAAAGCTTTATAAAAGTAATATCCATCAGGTCAGAATGCCAAGAAAAAGCTGCAATCTGATGCCTAGGGATAAATCACTTGTGCAAAGACAGTATACAAGTTTCTCTCTTCAGGAATCATGAGCCCACTGACTGACTTATAGGACTTTGCTCTCATGACCACTTGCACAAACATTTAAAGATGTTGATATTTTGCCAAAACCTCCATATATAGTAAAGTAAATCCAAATGGGAGTAATCATGAAAATGCATTGCTTCTTCAACAGCTTGCGCAATTGCCATCTTTTCTTTTCTCAGTTCAACGGCCTACCTTATGTGAATGAGATAGAATCATCATTATAAATAAAAGACAGTTGGGTGGCATAGCGGTTAGTGCCACAGCATTGGATTTGAAATCCCTCTCGCTGCTGTCTATGTGGCATTTACATGATCTCCATGTGTCTTGGAGTATTTTTTCCCCCCAAATAATGATTTTTCCTCCCACATACTAAAGACTGTGTACCCTGCGTTAACTGGTAATTAAAGTGACTTGGGTATGGGGGCGAGTGCCATGGAGTAGATAAATAGACCGATTCCTCCTTTACTCCCTTTGTTGCTGGATAGGCTCTTAGACCCCTGTGACGCCAACTGGGTTGAATGCAGTTATTGCTTAACAGGGCATGCTGGCAGTCAGCACCTCAGATAAAACTCTCATTTTAAAAGAACTGTGCCAAACAGGATATTATGCATGTTATGTTCCACACCTTAGAATAACTACTCACAGGCCATAGCGCTTTTTGAACTAACCTCTTTATTAGCATTATCATTTATTTATTTTGCATGCGATTTTACCCAAGGTGACTTACAAAAATCAATATACTGTACATACAATTCATTACAGAGGCAGACAAGAAAACAAAGCTACTGTGCAGCAAGGAATAAAATTTGCCGGAACCACAAAAAGCATAATTAGTGCACTTCCCCATAGGACTGGATGATAAACGAAACAATGCAACAAAAGCAGAGCTAATCTGATGGTTCATTGGGTCAACACAAACTGAAAATATCAATCCTTTCAACCACCTTCTTGTAGGTTAACAAGCAACTCCATCTAGCCATTTACATGCAAATATCCAGTGGACGCAAAATTGATCTTTGGTTCAAGCTTTACAAGCTGCTTTTATAGGCAATATGGAACAAAGCTATTAAATGGGATTTTGGCTACTCTTGACATGTAAGTGTACTCTTTGAAATTTCATATATTTCTAACACTGTGCAATTACATATACTCCACTTGTGACCCTCCATGTGTGGCACAATTCATGCAAAAAAGTTCATAGTGTTGTTATTTTCTTGGGTACACGGTTCAGTGAAATTTTAACTTGCATGTGTTAATCCAACATGCAACACCTCACCGCTCACGAGGATCACTGTTAAGAGAGTGTAATGGCCATACCACAGAACACCTGTCTAACTAATCTTACTTCACAGTTAAAACAAACAATATGATCAGGTATGAATTATGACAGGTGTCTTAAGAACCCATTCCAGTTTTATTTGCAAAAAAGTGAATTATTGTTTTGTGCTTTCACTCTGGGATTGATGTTAAGGAGGAGAGTTTGATTTGCAACATCGTTGCAAGACTAAATGTTATGGGGATAGGAAAGTTAGGGTTTTGATCTCCACTCCAATTATAAAAAATTATTTAATGTTCCTTCAAAGTATTTGCCATAAATTAACATGTCACCCTCAAACCTGCTTAATCTAATCCAGGCCCGGGTGCTGTTGTACATCAGGATTTGTGTCATCAGAATGCCATGAGCTTGGCATACTGTACTTTGGAAATGTGAAACTGTGCTAAAAAGATTTGCATGGAGCCATGTAATTTGTCATCCCTGGCCATTCTTAGTCATGTAATTGAACATCCTCAGTCAAGGAGATAGGCAACTGCAGTCATTAGTTTTGACATCCCCTCTTACTAGAATTTATGTGAAGCATCATCGGTTTAACCTAACTTGCATAAAACTCACAAAAAAAAAAAAAAAAAAAAACCACACAGGGAAAACATGCAAACTCGACATAGACGGTGACTGAGCCCAGGATTCAAATCCCCAGGATCCCCGATGTATCTGCACCAACCACTGAGCCACCAAGTTGCTTCTTAATAAAACCCGACATTCTCAGACTGACTTAATACAACTTATGAGTCATGGTGGTCACCCAGCTGCATATGGTGTGAGGCAGTGACCAGCCCTGACAAGGGTGACAGTCTCTCACCAGGAACATGCCTTCTTATTTTACACAATACTGTTCATCCGTCTTTCAAAAGAAGGCACAGATTTGAACATCATCTTCTGAGCATTTTAAAGCAGGTCCTCATTTTCAAATTTTTTTGGCTGCAACTTACCACCAAGACTTATAAACCAGTGAGTCTCATGAACCATAGTGACAAATCTCTCCAGCCTCACGTATAATGGCATGTGTAGAATTCACAGTAAAACATGGTGTACGGACAAAAATGGAAATGTGCGTAATTCAAAATGCAAAAAACAGTGCGTAAGCCAACTTCCTCAGACTTCAACTCCATAAATCCCGATCAGTAAGTAACACACGTGCACGCGCTTGCTGTCCCACCCTGACTCCTCCCTGAATTACACCCCCTTGAATATGTAAATAAATATAGATAACCCGTTATGTTTAGTATTTTGTGAAAAGACAATGGCAAAAACATGGAGAAAAAGAAAAAAACTCCAGTGAATGTGAAGTGGAGGCAAGGAAAAATGTACTATTTGTTGGCTTAAGCAGTGTTATGAGCAACAAAAAGAAAGGGATGGAGTGATACAGCATGGAGGAGACACTCGAAAGTTCATGTTCAGAAAGTTGCACAGTGCCCAACATAAAAAAAAAGAAGTAGTCAGATACTCGTAGCCCACCTTGTGGGTTTCCTACAGGATTTCAAAAAAAAGGGCAAAGAAAAAAAAAAAAAAAAATTAAGGACAAAGTGAAGAAACAAAAAAAAAAAAGTTGAAATGTAAACTTTAATCTCTAAATTTTCACTTTAAATCTCGTAGTTTATTTTGTCATTAAAAGCAGAATGTCGTAAACTTCACCTTAAAAACCGAAGTTTAATTGACTAGAGTTTCTCAAATTCCATCGTAACTAAAGTAGCATGTGTTCCCCGACCCAGTCATTGATCACTATGTGCTTCTTAAATGGGCTCTCTCTTCCACAGACACTGATCGGGATTACATCCATAACACTACAGCTCTCTGAACGTTTTAGAATAGTAAGATGTATACTTGATATCATTTTCATGATGAAATGCATTAAAGCATGTATTAAACATGTGGCGCAGTGGTAGTGGCTGGTGCCCTGTCTAGGGATCGTTCCTGCCTCCCTGAATGGAATAATTTAATGCAGCAGTACTGCCTCTGCCAAACGTACCAACCCCCAATTCCTGTCCTTCCATTTTCTTTCTCCAAGTAACCAATCGCCACCCACTGAGCTCTGTAATAAATGTAAAGCCAGCTGTTAGCTTAGAACGCCAATTCTTCAAAACTTTTATGGAACGGTGAAAAATTTTCATTATACATGTTTAATTATTCCATCCATCTGAGGTCACACCAGTCCCAGCAAGCATCATGCGCAAGACAAGAACAAGTTGGAATAGACTGCAGCCTGGCTGAGTGGAATCCATGCTAGTGGCTTTCTTTAGGAAGCACGTGCTATAAATGTCCTCCAGGGCTGGAAGCTGTTTACCAATAATCCTCTACGCTCTCGACAACTCGTCGTAAGAAATTTCCGATTAGCTAGGATACCACACACATCCATCCATTATCCAACCCATTATATCCCAACTACAGGGTCACAGGGGTCTGCTGGGGGCTTTGAAATACTTTGAGTGGTGCACTGAGAGGAACAAAAGCAGATCTGGTAATTGGAATACTGTAGTTTGTTCATTCCATGCACCATTATATTGCTACAGAATGATTACAATCAAGTAAATTAAATATGTACACGATATGCAGTTAATTTCAATATAATTTGCCAAATCCTACATCACTAATGCGAATCTTAAAAAAAGATGGACCACACTGAAAAAGTAGCACTGCTTTGCCGCTGGGTGCCACCAGTTTGTAAAAACCGAACAGAAACGTGCATAAGCAGTGGGGTAGGCTGCCGTGAGAATGTGTGCGGCTTTACGCCAAGTTTAGTTTTTATACATAGCGATGTCAGCATGGAAACGGGTGTGTGTAACATTTCTGTGCGTACGCACAGTTTACACACGAGGCCCTAGCTCTGGAGTAACTACAAGTACGCTTCCTACCTGAATCTCACAAATAGGGACAAGAACTTTCCTGTTGCTTTGCCTTGTGACTTTATGTATTCAGTTATTCATTTTCCACTTTTATGACAATTTTTCCTCAGTTTTCCTCACCTCTGAAGCACTTCTTGAATCTTGACATCTTGGAAGTGCCATAGAGGTTACTGCACTGTTCGACCATTACCATCTTACTTTTAAAAACAGTACCATAAAAGAAGGTGACATGCTATTATATGGATTTTTATTTTTTTGTTGTTTTATGACACATTTTACGTCTGTGTGATTTATTCTTACCTAAAACTGACCAGAAGGCTGGTGGTCCTTAAAAGGCCAGCCTTTTTACCATTTCAGTACTCACCGACTTTACAGCTCCTTCTCTCTGGCACTCTAAGATAAGCTTGAGAAGCTCAGTTAAACCCAGTCAACCATTTTACTTACAATGTTAAAGGAAACTGGTGCCTGTCCAAGCAGCATTACACACCAACTCCTTACTGTGCACATTCACACACATACACGGCCATCTTAAGGATGCAAAGTACCTTAGGTGTATACAACAAGGAGCATTTGGGGACAATGTCCAGACTAGAACTGAACTTGGCTCGCTGGATTTATGAGGCGAACACACCACTATACCACTTGCTGTATCAGTTATTACTAGGAATGTGGTGTTGACAAGAGAAAAAAATAGCTTAAATTTTATACATTTAAAAAAAAAAAAAAAAAGCCTTTCCCACCTTAAATGTTCTCATCAATCATAATATTTTCTCAATGTGCAACAACATAGGGATATTTTTCTGGTGCACATTTGCATTAGCAAAGTCATACTAACAAAGATTCATTCTGGCCCAGTATTTTATCTTATTAGTAATTATCATTTTTGCAGGTACAGAGCCCCCCACGCTCTGCCCCCACCAGTCATCATCATGCATTCCTCCAAGCATGAAGCTGACTAAAAGCAACACCAAAACCTCTTAGTCATGCCACAATTCTAAAAGACACTTGCCCCCAGTTTATTTCACCTGCACCGTTTTTCTGAGAAATAGAAGTGCAAGGCATTGCTAAACACATAGGGTGCCAATGATCTTTGCTTTCATCCCAAAAAACATGTAACGACTGTTACATTTCACAATGGTTATAAAACTGCATGTGGAATTCACTCATCATAACACTAATCCCACGGGAAACCTAATCATTCAGCTTCACTTTCTGGCTCTTCAGATTCTCCCGTACACCCGTGTTCTTGTTCACCACTGCAGATTCTGAAAGATCTTGCACTATACTTGACCTTTGTGCTCGTTTTGCACGGTTAAGCAAACAAGACTGTGTGTTCTGTGGATGGCACTATATAGAATACAAAGCTTGGCTGGTTCGCTAAAAACTTATCACAATAAAACTAGTTTGGGATGCTATTGCCCAGCAAAAAAGCCTGGACTTCTCAGCTAAATCTTCCTTGAAGGTGCATCCTGAAGCGTAGAAGGTAATACAGGCACTCCACTTCATTCCACGATGCTTCTCAGATAGACCTTCTTGAAGTTTGTTCAAAGGGATTCGGATGCAAGTTGTTGCGTGTGCTGACAGATATAGAGACACCCCTACCATGCTAGGTTTCATGTATAGACAGGATTAATGACTACTTCAGGTAAACCGATTTGGGTTGTCTATTAACACAAATACAATTCTGAATTTTAATACATTTAATACGTCCCTCTCGAGCGCCATGTTGCATTTTGGTGGAACATGAAAATTATATTTTGCTATTACTCGGTACACTAGTACTTCAAGTCAACCCCGAATGCAAAAAACTGTCCAACTACAACGGATGAAATTCAAAGCTTTAAGCGGTCAACAAATCAATTTCAGTAGAAGCAAACGTAAACTGTGCAGTAAAAAAAAAAAAAAAAAGACAGCAGCTACAGAAAACGTGCAGACAACACACCAACCGTTCAAAATAAGATTTATCAACGAAAAATGACAAACGGACTTGCCCGTTTTATATAAACTGGTAGAACATTCTAAACCCAGCTTAATCCAAGTCGGGGTCGCGGGGGTGTACAGTATAAATAATACTTAATTTTGCAAAATGTTTAATACAATCTTACACGTAAAGGTACTGGAGAGGCTTTGAAGCGATTACTGTCTGAAACGCCGAAATGCAGCAATGGGACAACTCAGCTGAAAAAGTCAACAATCATACACCCTGCGACCCTTCAACTGCGGCTCCCCCGATCCAACTCAGTGCGTCTCACCCATCATTAGCCTGTTCCTTGTCTGGATGTCGACTCGCTGAAACAAACTTCTACCCGCAGTCCTTATCAGGTGCTCACTGGACACGTACGCTCGCACTTGCTAACTCTTATAGCGCTCAGTACCGCCCTCCTTCAGCCCGAGAGGCGGTCCCAGCGGTCCGGAGTCCGATGGAGACCATTGATATCCAGGTCAGCGCGCCAGCTGGACGGCCCGGCAGGGAGAGGTTAGCGCTGTTTTCTGTTCTAAGCCATGGCCCAAAGAGGGAGAAGCGCCCCCACTTTTTGAGTTTGTTTTGAGTGGGTTCGACGTTTTGGCGTCGGTGAGGGTTGAGGACACAGATCTCTTGCTTTGTTCGTTCTCATTTCTATTGGTTTACGTCTTTTTCTGTTTCACGCTTGGATCCTTGCCGCCGAGGTTTTTGTTTTCTTTTTCACTTTTTAAATGCCCCAGTCTTCCTACAGGGCTTATCGATAACTGTTGCTGGGAAAAGCAGCGCAGTTGCACACTTAGACGCCTGCTCCTTATTTTATATAGCGTGCGATATTTTCTCATTATCGTTTACAATATGATTGCAGCCCCATTCCCCATTAATAGTGCTACAATATGAGCCTTACTGGAACGTGAAGTGGGCTGGTACAGATAATAATGGGCAGTACTGACACTTCTCACATTGCTGTAATTAATTACCAGGTAGTTAATCAGCTGGAAATGGAGAGGGGGCAACACCTCCTTATCCCTACCAACCAATCCCAAAGGGTGCGTAACTCCCTGTATAATGAAAGTTGTGGATTTATGAAAGATGGGGGGGTCTCATATATTTGCTGGGGGACCCCTTTACTGGTCAACAAACATAATGTGTAGGTCTTTTGGGAATCTATCTATCTATCTATCTATCTATCTATCTATCTATCTATCTATCTATCTATCTATTTTATCTAATCTCCAATTGATTTACGGATTACTATGCAGAAACAACTTTAGTGCTACCCCTTCTTTTTTCCCCACTTGAAATGCTCCACGTCATTGTTTCAGTCATTACTCAAGTCTTCTTTTCAGCATTTGTACTCAACATTAGTGACCATTCCAAAGAGAATCCGTTGCCAAGTTTGCATTTTTGCGTGTGGTCAAATTTTTATACATTTAAACAAAGTTTAATCAAACAGGACAATCAATATAAATCAACTATAGCAATCATATAAATAGTCTCATGCAATCTGATCTTCTCAAACTGTTTTTCCTGGTGAAGGTTACAGCACCGGGTCAGACCCCATTTCCCAATTCCAGCAATTCATGGGCTGTTCCAACTTCCCTATGCCAGCTGAGATGTACCATTTTTCCAGCAAGTCCCATGTCTGCCATAGGGTCTCTGCTTACTGGGATATGCCAGGAGGAGCCAAAGCAAAGCTTCAGGGAGGCATCTTTGTGTCACGCCAAAACCACCTCAGCTGGCTCCTCTGATCCACAGGAACAGTGACTCTACTCTGAGGCTCTTATCTGAAACTCCTACCCTGTCATGGATTGTCAGCCTAGTAGTCCTACAAAGAAAACTCATTTCTGTCACTAGTATATACGTGCTCATGGTCATAGGTGAGACCAGGGACATAGATTGACTGGTAAACCGAGATATTTGACTTTAGACTTCTCTCCAGTCCAATGTCAATCTCACAGTCCCTTCTTCCATCATTTGTGAACATAATTCTGAGATACATGAACTCTCCCACTAAGGGTATCATTCCCCCCTCAGCTGGAGAGAGCGATCAACTCTTTTCCGCAAGAGAACCATGACTTCAGAATAGGAGGTGCTACTACTCACTTCTCTGTGAATTGTTCAAGTGTGTGCTGAAGGTCACAGTCAGGTCAGCCAATGTGGATATCATTATCTGCATAAATCAACGATGCAACCTCTAGCCTCCCCAACTAGATACCTTCACATCTTTGGCAGTACCTTGATATCTTAATATTTGGATAAACCGGTCACTGTGTTCATATAGGGAATGAATAGCATGTAGAAATGATAACAGAGTAAAATCAACTGTCCCCATGGCACCCTCTTAACCTACCCTACACCAGAGCTTCCTTGAAGATCAAAGTCCATAATGCTCAAGCAGAGTGGACAGAGAAACATGATAGTTACAGTAAGCTCTAACTCTAAGGAGAAGAACTTGTGTAACGCAAGTGTGAGAGTATCCTGTGTGGCACGCAGCTGCGGATGGCACCCAGCCGGGACGCCCAGGAAGACAGGAGGAGGGCTCAGGCCTCCACCAGACCACGAGGGGGCGACCGCCCTGGTTACCTTGGGGACCACGGGTACAGACCTGGGAAGCTCAGCCCTGTAGGGGCCCGTGGTCACCGCCAGGGGGTGTCCCCATGCCTGGAGAACCCTGGACCCCAGCACTTCCACCACACCAGGAAGTGCTGGGGGGAAAATGAATGGGGACACCCGGAGTGCTTCTGGGTACGCAGCCGGCACTTCCTCCACACTGGGGCGTGTCGGTGGGAGAGTGCCGGGAACACACCTGGAGCACATCCGGGTGCTTATTTAAAGGGGCCGCCTCTTTTCATTCATGGCTGGAGTCAGGTGGAAGACGGACAAGGTTGTTGAAAAGAGAGAAGGAGGCGGTCCGAAGAAGTGGCAGTGTGGTTTGGCCTGGACTTTGGGGAAGATTGGGGTTTGTGGTGCACTTGGACATTGTAAATATTAGGATTAATAAACGTGTGGTGGTGATTAAAAACATGTCTGCCCGTCTGTGTCCGGGGCTCGTTCCACACCTGTAATGGACTGGCATCCATTCCTGGGCTGACAGTTGCCGTACACCTAATGGTTCATGTACAGTGTTCAAATATTACATATTGTTTGTCCTGTTGGACTGATTTTGTGTAGCAAGTGGTGAAGCAAAGTCCTTATTTAGGGGTGGGAAAAAGAAAGAATAATTGGCATAATCTAACATTTGTCACACAAGAATTTGTTAAATCATTTATCAAAATCTTTAAGGAAAAATCAAAAATCAAATCTTTTTCTAAGATGTTTTTGCTGGGTGCTTGAGTGCTGTACTTCATTTAATGAGTTTGAACTCTGCTTAATGCATCATTGCCACCATGTGTCACCTGGTAGGCTCATCAGGTGCCTGCCTGCTCTTACGAACTGGTACACCTCAGACATCTCACAGGAAACATGTATTTTATTTCTTAGATACATTTGTTCTATTCACTTGTTGTGAATAATCTTTCTTCTTCTTTAATCTTTCTTCTTAAAGAACATAACCATATGTGTTTTTGGATTAATTATTTAGTTTGAGAAGGATATTAGTACTAGAGTCAAATCAAAAAGTAAAGGTAATTTGAAAATTAATGCAATGGATAGAAGCTGATGCAATACAACACGTTTGTGATGGCTTATGGGTAGTTGGAATACATGCAGCGCAGCATTCTGCCATTAGTTTAGTTGAAGCCAAGGTCAAGTGAACATGGATGCTCTGCGGTGGGACTGCACCATTATTGAATAATGCCCTGTAGTGAGATTTCTTTGGGCAGAGGAAGTGAAACCTGCTGGAAATGTAGAAAATTGGCACATTGATAACCACAATAGATGTCAGTATGTGTACGGCATGAGTTACTGGGTAATTTTTAATGCACCAAATGGTACAATATAGCCTAATCCTTTAAAATTACATTTTAGTTCTTATTATTAAGGAAGGAGTAATAAAGTTAGTTACAAAATGCTATGTTTTATTGTAGGCTTGACTTACATCAGCTGTAACTTTTCATTTTGTTCTGCAGTTTGTCTTTCTGTTCATTTTACTGCCTTGTTTATCTGTAGGTTTATGGGGGTCTTTGGCAAGTATTCCAGTCATGGTGACTTTGCATTACTCAACACTGTACTTTTTATTTGGCAGTTTCATAATACTTTGTCAAGTAGTAAATTGTCTTGGGGATTTGGGAAGAATGCACTGTTTACAGATCTAATCCAAAAGGCTGACCTCTTGAAAAATCCTTCAGATTTCTTCTTCATTTTGTATGCAATCTCCCTCTGCTTGTTCTGTGCTGTATATTGTCTTGTATGGTGTGTTATAACCATCAGGGAAAGAGTAGATGCATTTAATAACAGAAAAGCAAGTTAACAGGGGATACTATAGCTGAGGGGAACTTTAATTACCCAAATGTTAACTCTGCCATCCCTTTAAATAGTGGTGCTCAAGAGCAGGAGTTTTTAGTAAAACAATATGTTAAAACAGCAACAAGGGATTCGCCTTTCTGGATTTATTAGTTTGTAATAATCAGGATAGGATTCAGAGGGTCAATGTGATTGAACCGTGAGGATCTAGTGATGACACTATCATATACTTCACAGTGTTTTGGCACAGCGCATACTCAAAAACTAATTGGTGTTAAGTTTAATTCAAGTAGAGCAAATTTTGATCACATGTTGCAAAATTTAAAGAAGATAAACTTTTTTAAGGATGGAGTCAGTCGAGGAGTAGTGGAGCAGTTTTAAAAGTGTTTGACATATAATGCTGTACAAGTTCATCTTGAAATTTAGAAGCAGAAAAAAACAAGAGAGAACTCCCTGATGGATAAATAAGAAGCTGAAAAAGAGGTTTATGTAAAGTGTCGATTATTCCAGCAGTGAAAAGGCAGATAATTCCAGCAGTAACCACAGAGCTTAGGAGACCAATGTTTAAAATTTAGTAGAAAAGCTACAGAAAAAATATTGCAGAAGAGGTGAAAAGATGACCCGCAGAGATGTTAGGAGTAAAAGAATGGCCAAGGAGGAGGTGAAGTGCTGAGGAACACTAAGGGTGTGTCCTTGCTGCACCGCCACAGCTCCTAAAAGTGTTTCTACCCTCATTACCCCTACTGGCCCCGTCGGCAGGCTAATAATTGACAATCGCCCTTGCCAGTCCACTAGTGATCATTTAATTAAAATGAGGCAAGTAGGGGCATTTCACTTCCAGTGATATCTGCAGCTCTTAAACTAAACAAACAAGCTGTAAAAAGAATCATATCACTTAAACCCATGGTGCGACTAGCCACAGGATGAATTAAAATACACTGTTAAATAGCAAATGCTTTTAACTTGCATTTTTCTGAAGTTTACATGTATGATTAAGTGCCTAACTTCTCAGCAGTAATATGAACTGCCAAAGAGGCACTGTACTTCGTGATTTGTTACTTGTAGTGGATGAAGTGCTACTTATATTAAATAGACTAGCAGAATACCCGCGCTTCGCAGCGGAGAAGTAGTGTGTTAAAGAAGTTATGAAAAAGAAAAGGAAAAATTTAAAAAATAACGTAACTTGATTGTTAATGTAATTGTTTTGTCATTGATATGAGTGTTGTTGTTATATCTATCTATATATATATATATCTATATATATATATATATATAGCAAAATACCCGCGCTTGGCAGCGGAGAAGTAAAAAGAAAAGGAAACATTTTAATAATAACGTAACATGATTGACAATGTAATTGTTTTGTCATTGTCATGAGTGTTGCTGGCATATATATATATATACACACAGACAAACACATATATAAACATATATATACACATCATATATATATATATATATATACATATACATACATATATACATATACACATATACAAATATAGACATATATATACAGTATATACATATATACACATATATATATACACAGTTATATATATATACATATACATATATATATATATATATATATATATATATATATATACACACACATACATATATATATATATATAGCAAAATACCTGCGCTTCGCAGCGGAGAAGTAGTGTGTTAAAGAAGCAATGAAAAAGAAAAGGAAACATTTTAAAAATAACGTAACATGATTGTCAATGTAATTGTTTTGTCACTGTTATGAGTGATGAGTGTTGCTGTCATATATATATATATATACATTATATATATATATATATATATATATATACACATATATATACACACACACATATATACATACATATATACACATACATCCACATATATATATATATATCTACATATACACACATACATATACATACACACACATATATACACACAAATACATATATATACATACACACACATATATATAAACATATATATACATACTGTACATATCTACATATATACATACACACACACACACACACACACAACTATCGTATATGTTGAAGTTCTATTTAAATTTTAAATAGAAGGAATTTGTATTTAGTCGACAGAATATTATTCCGGAAAAAATCAACTCAAACCTTAAATAACTTATAATATTTTGCTCTCCATAAAAAATATATCCTGTCTAAATTATACAAGTTAGAAATAAAGTAAATGTTAAAAGAACAAACATTCAAATTTCTTTACTCTTATGTAATTTTATATAAAAAATAAACTTACATTTTAAATATCCCAAAAGATTTTGCTCTCCATAAAAATATATCCTGTCAAAATTATACAAATTCAAATATGAACATGGTGCATAACAAAACCTGGAAATATAAATAAAATGTGTTCTTTTCAGCAATAACAAATCAAATCATTCAGTTTATGAACAAAGTGCGTATTTGGGAACACCGTAGTGTCGACTTGGTTCAACATCACTTGGCAACAGGGAAAGTGGGGCAAGTTGCACTGGTGCATTTGTGTCTCCCATAAAAGTAGCTTCACTTGAAATCACTTTGTGATTTTGCACGGGTAAAAACGTCTGCTGAAGTGTCAGATTCTTCTTTAATTCTTCTGCTTTCTGTATCTTCTGCATTGCATTCAGGTCTTTCAGGTTATCTTGATGTTTTGTCTCATAGTGCCGTCTTAGATTAAATTCTGTAATTACACCCACATTTGCTCCAGAAATGAGACACACAGGTTTACCGGCAATGTCAGTAAACATATACAAAGCCTCCCATCGGTTTTTAAAGGCTCTATGTTCAGAATCACCTTTTCTCTTCGGCATCGTGTGGGCTAGCTTCACAATAACTTGCACCATCATAAGCTAGACTTGATTAACGCGGTAAGTGCTCGGCAAGGCAGCTGAAGCGCTGCATTATGGGATCTGTAGTTTATTGTGTTACCAGCGCTTCATATCCCCGGGCCATTAATAACAATAATACAGTATATAAAATGATCTCGCGGGCCGCAAGTTACATTCCGTGTTTGTCAATCGTTGTAAAGATGACAAGTTTCATTCATCGATTCGTTTCTTACTGCATCAATAAACAGCTCGTCTTCTTCTTTATCTGAGACCTGACACACTGCATGCACGGCTTTTTTTTTTTTTCACTGTCTTCCTTTAGCGGGACATTGACTTTTTCCACCGTGTGCTTTGTTTCCACAGTAGCTGCATTTATGAATATGCTTGTATGTATCAGACGCTTCATATTTTTTTGCTGCCTTTTCAATTGTGTAATTCGGTTTTTGTTCAGCGCTCTTTGGAACTGTTGCTTTTTGTCTGTGCATTGCGTCAGTTCACGTGAGCCGCTCGGTGTACATGCATCGAAGTTTCCCAGCTGTGCTGGTGCCATGTCGTGCTATGTCCATGGCTGTATCTAATGTTACCAAAGTCCCGGCACTTAAAACTTTCTCTCGCAGTTTCGCTGAGTTTGTGCCAAACACCACCCTGACCATCTCATCTTCCTCTGCATAAGCACAGTCCTTCACCCGTGAATATTTACCCGTGGCAGTGTTTCTATTGGATTGCCGCTGACGGACGGCCTTATATGGGCAGGCACTAAATTACAAACGCCAGCGGCAGCCTGTCTATGAACTTAATTTAAAGTGTAGGTTTACATTGTACTTTGTTTCCGAAGTAGCAGAACTCATGAATATGGTTGTATATGTCACTCGCTCGCTTCTTATTGTTTCGCTGCCTTCTCAATTATATAATGCATGTTTTCTTCAGCGCTTTTTGGGGCTCTTCCTGGTTTTCTATGTACTGCGTGATTACGTGGGAGGCGTGATGATGTCACACGAAACTCCGCCCCCACGGGTTTCAAGCTCATCTCCATTACAGTAAATGGAGAAAAACAGCTTCCAGTTATGACCATTACGCGTAGAATTTCGAAATGAAACCTGCCCAACTTTTGTAAGGAAGCTGTAAGGAATAAGCCTGCCAAATTTCAGCCTTCTACCTACACGGGAAGTTGGAGAATTAGTGATGAGTCAGTCAGTCAGTCAGTCAGTCAGTCAGTCAGTGAGTGAGTCAGTGAGGGCTTTGCCGTTTATTAGTATAGATTGAAAGCAAACAAGTCGCTAGGACCGCATGGGAGGTTTGAAACTTGAAAGTACTCCTTATGAGAAGAATCTACTGCAGTAGTCATAGTGGACTCATCACTACCTACTGTATATCCAGTGTACAGGCACATTTAAAAAGGGTAATAGGATGATGGGTTGCAGTGTGTAGCATGATGTGTGTAGTATAAGTGAAGGGAGGTTGTGCTGAGTACAGTACTGTATATAACACGCTCGTGAGGCCTCATCTAAGCATCTTTTGTAGTTTTGGTAGCCATATTACAACAAACACATTGCAGCACTTGTGGAAGTACAGAGACAGAAGAGAGGCTAGGCTGATTCCTGGACTATGATGTATGAACTATGACGAGAGATTGAAGGAATTAAACCTTTTCAGTTTAAGCAGAGTTAAAGAGGTGACATGACTGAAGTGTTTAAAATTATTAAATGAATTAGTACAGTGGATCCCAACTGTTGTTTTAACAAGACCTCTGAAACACAGATGGAAACTTGTTGAGGGCTAATTTTGCTCAAATGTTGCAAAGTTTTTCTTCACACAGAGAACCACAGACACATGAAATAAATTATTAAGTAGTGTGGTAGAGAGCCCTAAGTTAGGTACAGTGGAACCTCATTTCACGAATGTCTCTGAACATGTACAAATCGGTTTACGACCAAAAAGTTCGCCAAACTTTTGCATCTGTTCATGACCACACACTCGGTATACAAACAAGCCAGTTTCCCTTTTGGTTTGTGCGCGCTGATGATTTCCGCACGTGTTCAGTCTCTTCCTGTGCATTCCCTGTGCAGCGAGCGAGAGCGAGAGAGAGACACACACACACACAGACAGCGCAAGAGAGAGACACACAGACACACGTGAGAGAGACACACACACGCGCGCGTGCGCCCTCTCGCGAGGGAGACACACACACACACACACACGTGCGCGAGAGTGAGAGACGGCTGGCTGTATAAGGCGGAGAAAGCAGTTAAAGAATGCACCGGGCTTGTTTTTAAAGAGACGGATTCAAGCATTGTTTTAACCTCGTTGTATTTAATGAAGACTTTTTTCTATTGGATTTTAACCTCCACTTCACTTCTGTTTACAGTGTTCGGTTTGTAGCGTGCATTGTTGCAATGTTACTTTTCTTCGTGGTTTATTAAATTACGGATTTTTCAAATGTTCATTTTTTTCCCTGTGTTGAAACTCATAAAAAAAGTGTTTTTAGTGAGCAGTTTGTAGCGCTATAGCGCAAACTCTTGCAGTGTTAGTTTTCTCTGTTGTTCAAGGTTTTCTCAGTGTTATTCATTGTTTTTACATTTAGTTTATTATTACGCTGTGCATTCTATGGTGTAATTAACTATATTTGTGTAAAAATCTTTAAAAAATATATATTTACATATAGTTCGTACGGTCTGGAACGGATTAATTGTATTTACATACAATCCTAAGGGGGAAATTACTTCGGTTCACGACCAAATCGGTTTACGACCAGAGTTTTGGAACGAATTATGGTCGTGAACCGAGGTTCCACTGTACTTTGAAACTCGACTTGATGCTGTTTTGGAAAAATTAGATGAATAGCAATGGTGAGAATGTTGAGTCGAATAGCCCTGTAGGATGGATGAAGAGATAACAAAAAGACTAATTTTCCAGACACAGAGAAAAGTCACTGGGGAGGGAAAGCCAGCAGTCCAAGTTCAGCAAAAGCAATTCTCTGAAATCCTGTAGATTTGTTGCTTCGGTGGTGTCTCCAGTGGCCCTAAACCGAATTAGCAGGAGGAGTCGTAACAGGAGTTGCAGAAGAAGAAAACAAATGTGTCCTTAGACAAAAATCTATGGGTTTTCTCCTTATTCCAGTGTATGTTACAGTATCAAAAGCACTCTTTGGATTCAGATTATTCTATTTTCAGTACCATGGGTGGCACTTTGTTGCTGTTGTTAATGTTTTTGCTGCCCATCTCAATCTACCTGGGTTTGATTCCCCAGTTTATTTCTGATATGGGTAGAGACTACATGCTGTCTCTGTATCCATGTGTGTTTCCTACAGGTATTCTAGTGTCATCCTACACTCCAAAGACATGCATGTCATGTTAATTAGAAACTTGGTGTGCATGTGTATATAACTATATATCTATATCTATATATATATATATATATATATATATATATTATAAAAAAAAATCCTGGAAAGCAAAAGCAAGGCAACGATATGTGATCTTCTTGGAAGTTCTCGAAAGACATTTAAAAGACCCGCGAGACAAAAGAGACTTGCCACGGAGTATCTTGCGGGGACTGCAAACATGAAACTTGGTGCCAAGAGACTGTCCCAGGGCCGTCTCGCAGGGACGTGGAACATGAGATTCTTGGAAGACACGCCCTACTTACAACAGATATCATATAAGAGTACATCCATCAAAAAACAGTCAGTCATGAAAAAGCACGTAGTGCACACAGATCATGTGCTCTCAACACATATAAAGCGTATGGAGAATAAACGCCCAAAGGCACTGGAAAGAAAAAAAGGCAGATAAGAGATTATGAAACCAGTAAAAATCGAAAGTATTGCAGCGTCCCAGCCAGGTTGCAGCCTTTTTGGTTTTAAGTGACTGTACGGTTCGATTGAGATAGGGCGGAGTACAGCATGGAAGACTGATAGCGGGGTATTGATTGATGCGGTAAGGGGGGGCGAGACGCGGGGGATGAGGGATTGGAGAGAGTGCTAGAAAGTTGTGTTTGGGGTTATGAAGTCAGCGATTGTTCAAGTAAAACTTTTGTGACACTTTATCATGTCAGTCGCTACAGTATCAAAGAAAAGATAGAAAAGATCGCATTACCACAAACAAAAGAATCATCAGAACCAGGTGTAATTAAAAAAAAGAGCAGGACAAATCTACGTCACAAATAAAAGGCAAAGAGTACACAACAAAGTCTTTTTGCATTTGCATCATTCAATGGACAAAACGTGGATTTACACAATAATAGACCATATGCTATGAGAATCTGTGGTCCCGTAACAGTTAAAGCAACGACAAATTCAGTCAGGTGTATATTTATAATCACAGAGAAGCGATGCAAATTTTAACAGTCAAAAAGAAAGGTAATATATATATTCCGCGAATAACATTCCACATCAAAGGAGATCGTGACATGCCATTCGTATTAAAATGTTTACAGTTTACTGTGAGAATAGATTTTGATATGACAATCAATAAATCACAGGGACAAACATTAGAAAAAGTCGGATTATTTATTAGAGAAACAGGAACAATATTCACTCACGGGCAGTTATACGTTGCGTTGTCACAATGTGTCTCCAAAAAATATTGTTTTTAATGAAGCTTTAAAGTAAAAGTGCAAATAATGAAATTGAAACAATTCCAAAGAAAAAAAAAATTAAAATTGTATATCTGATTAACCAAACACAGGGTTTGGCGAGCGAAGCTCCCTAGTGTATATATAAAAAATCCAACGTCTGTCTGTCTGTCCACTCTTCACAAAAGAACTACTTAACGGATTTAGATCAGGTTTTTTCTATAATCTGCTTGAACATTCTAGTTGATTTTGCAACTTCTCTCATTGTGCTAAATATAATGGTTCAGTTCCGGCAGCGATTTATTAGCACAAATCCAAGAGACAGGCTGTGTGCCAAGGGTTAGGGGGAAGTGTGACGTCAGGAGTAGGTAGCAGGGCAGGGCCATCCTCACTCATGCGCCAGCCTCCGTTCAAGTTACTCTACGTCTCACCATGTGTTCAAGCTAGCGATACCTGTTTGTTCAGCAGACATTATCATCTAGAGATTGTTAAAGAGTAACGTTTCACGTTTTTGAGAACTTTTTTTCAGAGAGAGATCACAGCTATGTGTATTTTAAAGGGTAGCTGCTGATCGCCAGAGATATCATGGCCATGTGCTCTTCTCCCCACATGGGGTATGATCTCCCGTCAGAGCTGAACACAATCAGTTACAGTGTCAAAGTTTGACGTTGGACTGTACCTGCGTTTCGCTTGGCCAGAGATACCTTGCCAACATTTTACATTTTTGGCAAAGTGATCATAGCTACATTTTTGCCCCTGATAGCAAAACCAAAAATACTGTATATGAAGAGGCCCTTAGATAAGAAAGCTATCAATATAAATTCTTCTCAATACAAATTACATTTTTATTTTTTTATTGATTTTTAAAGTTTCCTATTTGTCCTGTTTTACTGCTACGCAGTTGAAGCCATGGGGAACAGCTAGTATGTTATATGTGAAAGAACAAGTTCTAACAAAGCTTGTTTCCTCACTGTTACTCAAGGCTACTGAGGTAGGCTGCAGCAGTGAACCTGTAATGTTAAAAGGCAGTTGAGAAATGGATGATGAGAATCTAGATCAAAACAACAACTAACCTTGGCGTTTAATCCATGTAGCATAATGTTGTGTATCCTGGTTGGAGTTCAAATGTCTCTTTTATGACTGTTTTGTTCATTTTTTTATGTTAAAATGATTGATTATGTGATTCTTTATGTCTAGGTATCTTTGTCTATATACCATGTGCTTTTTGGGTGGTCCCACCTGCCAAGCACCACAAGGGACTGCCCTTAGCCTTATAAAGGCTGACGAAAACCCACAGTCCCTTGCGGTTCATTGATTGCACTGGCATTGGTGAGTCTTTTCTTTTAACATCTCTGTTTTCTTGTGAATTTTCTGGATTTTTGACCTTTTCTTGTGTTTTTGACTTTGCCTTCTGAATTGTGTATTGGGAATTCTTTATCTCTGGATTGTCTTTGCCTTTTCAGGCACTTCCTTTCATCTTTTCTGCTCTTTGGAGATTTGATATTTACAGAATATTTTTGTGAAAAATATATCTGTTCTATTTGTTTCTAGCTGGAGTTTGACAGTTTTCCCCTACTAGTCAACATTTTTAGCAATTTTTGATATATGGTATTCAAAATGTATATATCTGGCTATACTGTTCGTTTTCATAGAAGAGCTAATCTCAGTAGATGGACAATTGAAAACAACGAGCTGTGTTAAAAAACTAAAACTGCTGACATTTCCCAGATAATTCAAACTTGTCTATAGTCACTTTAATCACATAATGATTGCTTTATTTCAAATCCACTGTGGTGACGTACAGAGCCAAAATTATGAAAATTGTGTCACTTTCCAAATACTTAGGGACCTGACTGTACATGAAGACTACCTCCAGCTTTATTGAACAGGAACAATCAGTGCCTGAGACTCTTACTATGCCATTGTGCTGTTCCATAGGCTTCCTTTAGCTGGCTGTATTTGGGAGTATATTCCAGCAATAAAAATATGCTAAGTGCACATTTTCTGTACTGAGAAATAAAACTGGAAGAGATCATCTGAATTTACTGCCAGTTGTTGAAAATATTTAAAAAATGATTTGATGCTTAAGTGTTACACTGAGGAACTGTCCAGAGGTTTGCCCTCTTGTTCTACTTCAACGAAAAAGGCATTAAAATTGTAAAATGGACCAGGAGATGAGACAGGGAAAAAAAACAAAAACAACCCACAGGGGGCAAAGCCAGGTGGTCAAAGTATCACAATAACCATGTCCAATGTATAAACCAAAACTCAATGTTAAAAGTTGTGCAACTCTAATTCCCTAAAAGATTATTTTTAAGTCAGCTAATGCCACAAAATATAAAATTTTTAATCTAAAATCTCAGAAGTTCACTGCCATCTTTAATACTTTCTGGCTGATGATGTTAACGTGCTGCAATTTCTGGTTGTCATATGGTGGCAACAGAAATGTGTTGCTATCAATTGTTAACTCAAAATTTTGCCATCTGGTGATTATATATAAATATAATGTTACAATTTATTTGATTTGAAAAGTTAAACATAATATGCCCAAATGGTATGAAAATTAAAAGTAACTTGACAGAAACCCCAAAACTATGACTCCTTTTTGTTTCTATTGTATTGTTTTGTTTTCCATGCTCTCTTGCTGTTGTTCTTGTTTCTGTTTTTCTATTTTATACTTTTGTCCAAGTTCTTTTGCCTCCATTATATCATTTTTTTCCTTTAGAGCCTAGCTGCGGCTGTCTGTTGAGGACGTGGTCACTTTGCATTATACATCAGTGATGTTACATGACACTCCCAATTACACTATTGTTAAGATTAGGGCTGTGGCAGGGTTATCTGACTCAAATAATAATGACTGTCGAGTAAATCAAGAGACATAAACATGCAATACAATTGGATCTTCAGTCACAGAGCTGTGGAGGTCTGCAGGTAGACACTCCTGAATGGGGAAGATTATAAAGACTGACACGGTGTGAAGTGCAGCGCTCCATCTTCGCTGATAACTCTCCAAAGTCCAAACTACTAACAGATTTGTAAGATGGCGCCAGTGCTTATGGTCAACTAAGCAGCACAGTCCATCACCTGAGCTCCACCCATGACAGTTCCTGTTTGAACAAAAAGTACATACCCTGGAGTAGGAGCTAAAAAAAAAAAAAATACAGTGCCAGGAACTACACTTGGCCCACACCCCTGTGGTGAGAGTGCTACTAAAGTTTCCTGAGTTTTGAAAAAGGTCCTGCAAAATTGCCGATTATTTTTCAAGTATCTTTTTAAAATTTTTTTTACAAAAAAAGAATGTTTTGCACGTTTTGAGTGTACAACTGGATAACTGATATATTGATTATGCAACCTGAGTAACGCAAGACTTTTCACTTTGCTTACTATTGTGCAGAACATTGTACACTATTAGCTTCTATCATTAAGAAAAACAAAACTTTTTTTCTGTCCATTCTGCGTGATAAAACGAGATTAAAATTTTTTCTTGGCCATAAAGTAAGTAAAATAAATTATATATATAAATATTCTTTGATTGGATATTCCTTTAAAGAGAACTACTTTGCCATAGATTTGTCTTTAGCAATTAAAGTTAATTAGTGAGAATTTTGGTCATGATGTCTGTTTCGTTAGGACTTTGACATTTACCTTAGCATATATTTACATTTGTTGGTAGTCGCCGGCTTGTTCTCTACCACTCTTTAAAGCACTACCTGAATATGACAGGTACTGTATGTTGTACTCATCCCGCGGCCAGAAATTAAAGAAACTGACATTAAATGATATACCTTTATTTGTAAAAAAAATAATAATAATAAAAAAATTTTCATTGTATCTGAAAAAAATGTATTCGTGCCAGTTCAATGTATTGCATCTAAAATCTCAAAAAATATCACAGAGATAAAAATAAGATAACGGGTAGTACAGATTTTTTTTGCTAAGTAAAAACGTGCTTTAGGTTATGTTGATGTTGTATGTATTCTCTTGAGGTTTTCATCTTTATAGTTATAAAGTGAAATAACTGAGGCAGTAGTAATTCTACAAACCGCAGTTGCCAACAAATACGCCAAGTTTATTTACCCTGTCCATTTGTAAGCGTAGTTCAATCCCACAGTGCAATGTCGTGGTCATGTGACGTTCGAGGCTTCGCCACTAAATATCGACGTCACTTCCGCACCGGCATCCGCCAGCTTCAAAGATGGAACCCGATCAGTTTAGGATGAATTTGTGGGGCAGCGGACCGAAACCTGGACAGTTTTATAACTTTCCTGGTCAAAGCGAATACACGTTCCCAGGATGTGGACCTATCAAACATACCCTGTAAGTTTTGAGCTGTATCTTGTGCGGGAGAAGAAGCATTTAAATAACGATTATGACGCCAGCGCTTTCACTTTCAAATGTGAGGGAATCTGTGTGCTGTCTCATCAACATGGTGGCTTTAGGCAAAGGGAGACGGAGGCGAATGCTTCTTTATTTTTAAAAAAAAACTTGGTAGTTATATAAATAAAGTAACGAATCGTATGGAATTGTGAGCGGAATCCTTCGCAGTGATTTTCCTATAATTTAATGCATGTTTTGCTTTCCAGGCCGATTATACTCTTGTGTACGTGTTATGTTTTAAGGCAATACCGGCACTCACGGGATATAACGTGTTGCGCTATTTAACCGAAATCTGCATGTTTAAGTAATAACGCCATGTTATTTTTGGGTGCTTGTATGGTTCAAGTATACTTTCTAGAGTAACATTTGTCGAGAAAGCCCGCTACCTTCGTTCACAGCGCCCATTTAGCTTTGACATTTCTCTGGTTGGTTGGTTGTGTTCTGATCCGAAGGTGGAAAAAATAGAAAATACATCTTGGTAATTCTATACTTTGTAGGTAACGTATGCTTATACCAGGTTAATCGCCCCCAAATTACAAGCAGTTGATGAGTAACGGTCAGAGCTTGCAATTGCAACCCCAACCAGCAGTGAGACTTTGAGCAAGTTGGGTAATTTGATTGTGTTAATTGGAAAAAATTTTGTCGCCTTAAATTAAAGTGGAAAATTGTGCCGCCTTAAAGTATCTCAGAAATAATGTAAAAATATTGCTGCTGTTGGCAATATAGTGAATACAATTAAAAAATAAGTGTCATTTGGGTTTTGACTTGATGTCAGATGATGTATCATTGTAGTGCATGCTCCATATAGATAATAAACATGGATTAATTTTTGCTAACATGAAATGTAGATACACCTTACAGATATTTTCATCCAGATCTAATATGTTTAACTTTTATATATAAATGGTAAAATTGCTTTAGATAGGCAAGTACAACCCCAATTTCAAAATTGGGAGCTGAATGCAATGATTTGCAAATCTCATAAGCCCATATTTTATTCACAGTAGAACATATAAAACATGTTTAAAGTGAGACATTAACTATAGGGTCATGGGGGTCAGCTGGAGCCAATCCCAGCCAACACAGGGTGCAAGGCAGGAAACAAACACTGGGCAGGCCGCCAGCCCACTGCAGGGTGTGCGCACACACACACCAAGAACACACTAGGGACAATTTAGAATCGCCAATGCACTTGACCTGCATGTCTTTGGACTGTGGGAGGAAACACATTTTTACTATTTCATGAAAAATATTAGATCCGTTTGAATTTGATGGCAGCAACATGTCTCAAAAAAATTGGGATGGGGCAACAATGGGTTGGAAAAGTAAGTGGTACTAAAAAGAAACAGCTGGAGGAGAATTTAGCAACTAGTTAATAACTTAGGTATAAAAAGAGCATTTTAGAGAGGCAGAGTCTCTCAGAAGTAAAGATGTGCAGAAGTTGACAAATCTACCCAAAAACTGCATCTACAGGTTGTGGAACAATTTCAGAATAATGTTCCTCAGTGTAAAATTGCAAAAAATTGCATGTACAGTACAAAACATCAAAAAATTCAGAGAATCTGGAGAAATCTCTGTGCACAAGGGACAAGGTCGACAATCAATATTGGATGCCTGTGATCTTCGGGCCCTCAGGCGACACTGCATTAAAAGCAGGCATGATTCTGTCATGGAAATCACTCAGGAACACTTCGAGAAATCATTGTCTGGCAACACAGTTTGCCGTGCCATCCACAAATGCAGGTCAAAGCTCTGTCATGCAAAGAAGAAACAATATGTGAACTTGATCGAGAAACGCTTCCGTTTTCTCTGGGCCAAAGCTCATTTAAAATGGACTGAGGCAAAGTGGAAAACTGTTCTGTGGTCAGACTAATTGAAATTTGAAATTCTTTTCGGAGAATATGAACACTGTCTCCTCTGGAATAAAGAGGAGAGGGACCATCCTGCTTGCTGTTGGCGCTCTGTTCAAAAGCCTACGTCTCTGATGGTATGGGGGTGCATTAGTGCCTGTGGAATTGGCAGCTTGCACATATACTCCTATCCAGACAACGCCTTTTTCAGGGAAGGCCAGGGCTCTAGACTAACTTTTTGCACTGGTTGCACTGGTGCGCCTAACATTTTTTCTTAGGTGCACCAGCACAAAAGTTAGGTGCACCCAAATTTTCAACCGCATCACATTTAACACCACAGTTTTACAAGTTCACTTTATTTATTTATTTATTTATTTATTTTTAAATCGCTGTCCATATAGGCAATATTGACTTGTAAATGATTAACTAACAATCTGGTCAATATAAAGTTCTTTATTTGAAGGCAAGCACAATTCTACTAGAAAGGTAACTTACTGAAAAAGTGTTGGTGCTTAAAGTGCTTTACTGAGCTGAAATTTAAACTTAAAAAATTTCAAGATAAATTAACTAAAAAGAAAATCTAAATTAAGTGTTTTAAGGGCTTCAAACTGAACATCTCATGGCTCAATGTCTTATGGACTATCCTCCATTGCAGTCACATGCCCCTCGGATGGCCAACTCCTGTAGTTTGGCCTTCTTGATCTTTGGCCTTGACTAAACCAGCTGGCCACGCTCTCTCTAGCATCAAAATCTTCCAGACTTGGGCATGAGCATGCTCGACCTCAATGTGTCCAATAAGTATATTCACTGGTCTTCCTCTCCGCAAGATACGACTTTACACAATGACGCATTCCTTTGTGGCGATATCTTTGTCTCCGTCGATCAGGAATGCCATGTACGCACTGTTCGCAATTTACACAGACGTCTTTTTTTTCAATGTATCTGCGATGACTCCGATAAATTGGGCGCACGCGACATCATTGCTGTATGTCGGGTTTACGTTCAAGCCATTTTTCTTCATAAGAATTATTTCGGACTTGAATTTAGTGAAGGGAAGTTCTTCTTTTGCAATATTGTAGGCAACGTTAAACTTAATTATCATCTCGGCCTCGTCTGATGATCTGTTTGCATGCTGCCTGCCGCTGAAAGGCAGCGGGGAGAGGGGACACTTGAGCAGTGCATTTATCGCGGCATGTAATGTGTTTTATAGATGCATTGTGCTTTTTCAGCGTTTCAATTCTAAATGTATTAGAACCAGTCACAAATGCACTACTGCCGGCCATGGTCTTCCCACACTCTTTACAGTAAATACAGTGCATTATATTATCGGCTTTACTGTATCTTAGCCAGGGAAACTGGTCAAGCCACTCTTTTCGAAATGTATACACTTTACCCCTTTTAATTTCAGTGGGCTCGGACTCGATCGTATGTGGCTCATTATCTAATGCCGTCTCCGGACCAGGGCTTGCTATAACTTGGGAGGTTGATGGCTCCGTGTCAGAGCATTGGTTATGATTTTCGGACGGATCAGGCCCTAACTTAACATTCTTAACGAAAAAGCTGCCAATCGTTCTTTTCATCTTCTCTCATAATCCGCGGCTACATCCACTGTTTACCTGATGGGCTACTCACCTCTCTCTGTCATGACTGCATCACATGCATTTTCAAACGTACACACACGTACAGGAATATTTGGACCACGGCCAATCAGAGGGGGGGTGGGATCCGCCCTTCACTATCTCTGATTGGTTTAGACCACGATATGGGCCTAATGTGTGTCTGTTGTTGAACAACAGGGAGACTTTAAGAGTCACGGAGTTTCGTTTTTTTTCCCCCTCGAACGGCTGGTCGCACCGGTGCAACCTTTGATTTTTTTTTTAGTCGCACCATTGAGAAATTAGGTCGCACGTCGCACTCTAGAGCCCTGAAGGCCTTGCTTATTTCTACAAGACAATGCTAAGTCGCATACTGCACCTGTTACAGCAGCATGGCTTCACTGTAGTAGAGTCTGGGTACTGAACTGGCCTGCAGATTCCACAGTGGTTGGGTTGGGTGGAACTTTTAAGCAGCAGTTCTAACTGCTGTGTCATTTGCCATCACTTTTTATTTATCAAAAAAAAAAAGCAGTTTTGGAATACATAAAATAGTATTTGTAGTATATTGGCACTTTTTTTTTCTTTTACAGGTTTAAAAAAAAAAAAAATAAAAGGGATTATGCAGATAATTGACATAAAGATGAGATTTTTGCAGAGTGTAAAGTACGCAGTGTGGCATCTCTCTTCAGTTAATGTTTGTAAAACAGATTCAAACCATGACTTGAAGATCACTGTAGTGGTACTTTACACCATAATACCAGGCAACTGATAAAATTAGTCCAAGTAGTTGTGTCCTCCATATTTGTGGAGTAAAACAGTATATGATGTGGCAGGTACAGCTTTAGTTAAGGCTGATCAGGTGTTCTGCCCATGTAACAAGTTATCTTAGGATCACACACTTTGAAAAATGCAGATGTCCGTTAATGTACAATCTTACTAATTGAGTGGCCTTTGCATACATCCCATAGATGATGTGTGCTGGAGGGCTGCTTTGAAGATGTTTTTGTGTAACGCATAGAATGTCTGCTTTTTGACCCTGCTGTTTTTCCCTGTCACACTCTACAGCAACCCCATGGTAACTGGGACATCAGTTTTGGGGGTGAAGTTTGAGAAAGGAGTGGTCATTGCTGCAGATATGCTTGGCTCTTATGGTTCATTGGCAAGATTTAGAAACATCTCGCGTCTCATGAAAGTCAATAACAACACTATACTTGGAGCATCTGGAGACTATGCCGACTACCAATACTTGAAGCAAGTGATTGAACAGATGGTGTAAGTATTACAAAGGACACAGGAGTTCATTTTAGTCAAATGTTAGCTTATGACTGTCAGACAGACAATCAGACTGAGACTGTAGGTTTCCTTTTGACATTTTAATTGCCATCGGGGAATCAACCATGTTTTTTTTCCCCACCTTTTTTCAAAGGTTTCTGAGAACGGCAATTCAGTTTTGGTGCTCGCTTTTTCAGATGTCAATGTGAAGCATCGGTAGACTCATAGTGCCTTCTTTTTGTTGAATTCAGTATATATTTTTTTTTGTTGTCTACCAACCCCCCAGTATTGATGAGGAGCTCCTTGGTGATGGTCACAGCTACAGTCCTAAAGCCATTCACTCGTGGCTTACACGTGTGCTGTACAATAGGAGAAGCAAGATGAATCCTTTGTGGAATACAATTGTCATTGGAGGCTTCTACAATGGAGAAAGGTAGGCAAACAGTTACGGAATGTGAATTTTTCTCATACGTACAATTAGCATTGCTCTGTAGCATTGATGTTTTAGTACCATTTTTTTTGTAGTATTTTATAGCAAAAGGTTGCAATTCCCCACTGTACAGCCTGGGTGTTTCCACCACCACCGTTTTTTAAAGACCGGGTTGCAGATCATCCGCACAACCTTGAAAAGTGAAAACATCATAATATTTGGCATTGTCAAGTTCTGTTTGAAGACTTGAATTAAAACAAGTTAGAAATATAATAAATGATGAAAAATGTTATCTTTAATAGAGAATAAAAATGTTTGTACATATTTATATACTGATACCAAAATCTCATCTCGTCTATCAAAATATAGTTGTATTATTGCTAGGGGTTTAAATAAAATAGGTGTAATTAAGTAATAATATTTTCCACTGCAATTTTGCATTGATAACTCTGAGAAAAGATGTTGGAAAATTGTTTTTTCTTTTGTGCACTAACATTGAGTACTTTAATTGAAGAAATGAATGTGTGAAGAAACACTACTGGGGCTGCTTGATGCCTACAGCAGTATGCCATTATAATGCCTTACTGTAACTGCTGTTTCTTATCTTTAGCCAAGGCAGACGTTTTCTTCTTGTTTGTAATCCTTTTGTGTGTTTGAAAGGTAATGGTGTTTGTTTTTATTTCTTGAGCTTCTGAACAGGTTAAATTTCCCACTTGGGAAGAATAAAGTAGCATTTATTTTTGAGAGTGGAATTTATTGATAGCTTGCCTAATGAAATGCATTGCTTCTACCCTCCCATAGGCCAGGGGGATCAAAAACAAACTTTATATACGCAGCTCTGGCCAGAATATATTAACAAACAACTAACACCACATATTCTTTACACACAAGAAATAGAAGTATTGTCACAGTTCTGTTTTCTGCTTTGTGTCTCTCTTGAAACTGTCTTCCATCTTATTATGTTGTCTTGGACATTGCAGCAGGTTAGGAAAGCTGCCCTAGGCGAAGCTGTAAACGGAAACCACTCCAATCGTGTGACAGTAGACTTTCATAAACCTCGGATTAATTCTGTTTTACACTTTGATATAGTATTGGGGTAAAGAGAGTTATGAAGCCAAGTATGGTACATCCTGGGGTTTAGAAGACGCCCTGTAAGGGGTTTGTGGAGGTCATCGGATGTTAAGAGTAAACCGCGCTAGTACACAAAAATATTGTTAAAACAACATGATAGAGAAAAGTACTAGTCAGACAGTTGTACGAGTCTAAATGTTCACAACATCACAATAACCCATTAAAAAAAAAATATATGCTGTATATGGTTTAAAGGTTTAAACATGTTGATGGATCACCCAGACTACACATTGAGTGGAAATGCAAATGCTTTTTTTTTGTTTTTATATATATATATATATATATTTATCCACATGCTGCAATCAAGACAATGAAAACCAAGAAGAGTTGTGCAGGGCATTGGTAGCTATCAGGTTAGCCACAGACGCATGGCCACTTGTGACACCTATGTAGCTTTAAAAAGTGAGTGTTATGGCAGCGGTGTTAGAAGTCAAGCTGCTTTCTCCATCGTCAAGTCTGCCGCATCTTTAGCATTGCGCTAAAACAAATTCTTTATGGCATTGTGATATGTCACCTTTTTCTTGTTGGGTCATTACAGGAAACCAGTTTCCATTCAAACTACAGATAAAACTAACAATAAAGAGGAAACTAACTAACTAGCTTGTGGGCCGTATGTGACATGTTTTGAATATCGATGAAACACAGGCTGTTAAAAAGGTCCAAGGGCTGAATAAGGACTGCAGGCCTGGAGTTTGTCAACCCTACCATAGACGGTGCATCACTAAAATGAGCAGTGCTGCACAGCTTCCAATACAAAGTGCACCCTTCACTTTTCACTGAAGCTTTTGGGACAAGTATCGTCTTTTATTCTCTTACCATATGGTAATGTAGACAAAAATGCATTAACTCTGTCTGTGAATGACATACTGCTAATCAATACTATAGACATTACAATATACACTAATCTGTCCAGAAGCTGAGTGTTGCAAAGGAGAAAAAAATGAGAAGACACACATGTTGTCATATGAAATCACGTGCCTCCAGCACACTACAATCTAAGATTTAAGGTTTTTTAATTACTGATGTTTACATGAGAAAGGAGGACATTTTTGCCTTTAGACTATCTCTCCTTCAGGTCACTTATTTGTTGTTATAGCATTTTTTTTGTATATAAAATCTTGGCTGAAATCAACTGTAACATCTGGGTATATAGTATTGTGAAAACAACACCTTAATGGTCTAATGGCAGGCATGTACAGAACCATATATGGGATTATATGTGTATATGGCTAAGTAAATCTTAATAGCGCATTCAGATATATTCAAATGATAGAATGCTTCATACTGACATTAAATATTTTTTGATTGGCTGACAACCATGACACAAACGTAAGGGCTCATCTCACAATGAATCATCCAGACCTAAAGTTTGATGATGCTGAGATCATTGAAATTCATGTTATGGCTTTTTTCTGGTGTGACAGGCAGTAGATTAAAACATTTTTGAAAATCACAAAGTTCTCTTATTGCCCAAGTATCATTATATACAGTATCCTATCATTGGGTCTCTGGAAATTTCCACCTCTGTTAGTGTGTGCTGCAAGATGGTTCTGAATGCTTGCACTCCATTGGTATTCTCTCTGTCTTTGTCTCACTCTGATTTGTGTTTGGCTCCTCTTATTATGGTTTCCATTCATTGTTTCAGCAGTGATGCCAGTGTTCTTCAAAGTTTAAAAAGAAAACCAAAAACTTGTTTCAGGTCCTGGCTAACTAGTATGGATTAAGTTGAATTAGGACTCGGCATTACAATAAGGGGAGAATCGGTTACGTAGCAGGCTTGTTTGTGAATGGAGGATCAGTCTGTGTATTAGTGTTAAACATGTTTAAATCTTACATTTTGAAGAATCATGAATACATTTGACATTATTTAAGCATATGTTGTGAAGATAATCAATTGCACATATTTCACATGTGGAAAACCAGTAAGGTTATATATGAGTAATAAAATAATGTTCCTCACCTTAATAAACAACATCTTTTTTTTTGAGATGCATTAGAAATATTGTAGAGTTGTAATAGTTATTGATATTTACATAATTTGTTCCTTTTTATTGCACATATCACATTCTGTTTAAAAAATTAATTTACAATGTTAAAACTTAAAAGGTTGTATATTTTACAATATATACATTTTTCCTCCCTAGCTTTTTAGGTTATGTTGACAAGCTTGGAGTAGCATATGAAGCACCCACTATTGCTACAGGTTTTGGGGCCTATTTAGCACAGGTGAGTTTATATGTTGTGACTTCTGTTTTTTTGCTTTTTGTCTTTAGCTGTATTTCCATTACCTTCTGAAGGCGCATTTTGAAATTGCAAGACAAAAAAAAAAATGCTAACGCAATCATGAATTTCGAAAAAATTTAAAATTCACAAAAAAAAAAAAAACTTGCACACTCACTTGAGATGGCTTTTCAGGAGAGTCAACAAAGCAATGATAAAACTGCAATGGAAACAGTTTTTTTGTATTTAAGTTACATGACATGAAGTAAATTTTCAAATACCTGTGCAAATGTGATGTGCTGAAGGCAGCAGTATCATGAGCATTACTGGGCAACCCAACAGAAATGTCCCTGACCATTAATGTGTTGTCAGTGACCACCTCCAGAACAGTAGATGTCCACCCTTTCCTGTTAACAAAGTCCCTATACTGTCACTTGGTGCACAAATGGGGATATATAAGCCGTCCATTGCATCATACAGCTGAGGTATTTTGTGTGCCTTGTAATTAATTTGCTCACATCAAAACTTCTTGGCAGCAACTCTGTACTTGGCACAGGTAGCCAATTTATAATGCTCCGTGGCTTTGCACAGCTCAGTCGGAAATAGCTCCCTCGTGTATGCCACGGTAGGGGACACAAGGGCCTAATTGGGTTGCAGAATTCCATGATTGCTGAGCTGCTCATCCTGAAATTTTGTACTCACTGCTTCTCCGTAAAATCACTGTCGGCGATTTCAAAGAAATGCCTAATATGTCTCCTCTACTGATGACAACAATATTTATACAACACATTTTCATCCAAAAAGTGTAGCTCAAAATGCTTTACGAGATTAAATAAAAAGTTAACATTAAACAAAAAAATTTAGGCAGTAATATACTGCACAAAAAATTAATGAACACTTCTTAATCAGAGTATAGCATCAAGTCAGTGAAACTTCTGGGCTATTGATCTGGTCAGTTAAGTAGCAGAGGGGGTTGTTAATCAGTTTCAGCTGCTTTAGTGTTAACAAAATTAACAACAGGTGTACTAGAGGGGCAACAATGAGACGACCCCCAAAACAGGAATGGTTTAACAGGTGGAGGTCACTGACATCTTTCCCTCCTCATCTTTTCTGATTGTTTTTTCACTACAACTGGTAGCATGAGGCGATACCTGGACCCTACAGAGGTTGCACAGGTAGTCCAGCTTCTCCGGGATGGCACATCGATATGTACCATTGCCAGAAGGTTTGCTGTGTCTCCCAGCACAGTCTCAAGGGCATAGAGGAGATTGCTGGAGACAGACAGTCACTCTAGGAGAGCTGGACAGGGCTGAAGAAGGTCCTTAACCCATCAGCAGGACTGGTATCTGCTCCTTTGGACAAGGAGGATCAGAATGAGTACTGCCAGAGCCCTACAAAATAACCTCCAGTAGGCCACTGGTGTGAATGTATCTGACCAAACAATCAGAAACAGACTTCATGAGGGTGGCCTAAGGGCCCGACGTCCTCTAGTGGGCCCTGTGCTCGCTGCCCAGCACTGTGGAGCTCGACTGGCATCTGCCATGGAATACCAGAATTGGTAGGTCAACCACTGGTGCCCTGTGCTTTTCACAGATGAGAGCAGGTTCAGCCTGAGCACATGTGACAGACGTGGAAGGGTCTGGAGAAGCCATGGAGAAGGTCATGCTGCCTGTAATATTGTTCGGCATGACCAGTTTGGTGGTGCGTCAGTGAAGGTCTGTGGAGGCATATCCATGGAGGGACGCACAGACCTCTACAGGCTAGACAATGGCACTTTGACTGCCATTAGGTACCAGGATGAAATCCATGGACCCATTGTCCGTTTATTATACAACATGTAACAAAGAAAAAGGTTATTCTCCAACCTGCCATACAGTAATCCCTCCTTGATCGTGGGGGTTGCTTTCCAGAACCCCCCGCGATAGGTGAAAATCCGCAAAGTAGAAACCATACGTTTGTATGGTTATTTTTATATATTTTAAGCCCTTAGAAACTCTCCCACACTGTTTATAAATATTCTCCACACAGTTATACAGTAAACCCTCGTTTATCGCGGTTAATCCGCTCCAGACAGATAAATGAATTTCAATGAAGTAGGATTCTTTATTTATAAATCGAATATTTTCGCAGTTAGAGCATTGAAAACCTGTTTACGACCTTCTAAATAGTGTTTTAACATTATTAGAGCCCTCTAGACATGAAATAACACCCTTTAGTCAAAAGTTTAAACTGTGCTCCATGACAAGACAGAGATGACAGTTCTTTCTCACAATTAAAAGAATGCAAACATATCTTCCTCTTCAAAGGAGTGCGCGTCAGGAGCAGAGAATGTCAGAGAGAGAGAAAAGCAAACAATCAAAAATCAATAGGGCTGTTAGAGCTTTGAAGTGTGCGATGCACCGCACGGGAAGCATATCATATATCATTGAGGAGTTTTATTTAATATGTAATACATGCTCTGATTGGGTAGCTTCTCAGCCATCCGCCAATAGCGTCCCTTGTATGAAATCAACTGGGCAAACAAACTGAGGAAGCATGTACCATAAATTAAAAGACCCATTGTCCGCAGAAATCCGCGAACCAGAGAAAAATCCGTGATATATATTTAGATATGCTTACATTTAAAATCCGCGATGGAGTGAAGCCGCGAAAGTTGAAGCGCGATATAGCGAGGTATCACTGTATCCTGTCACTTTGTCTGCTGGAGCCAATCCCAGCCAACACAGGGCGCAAGGCAGGAACAAATTCCCGGGCAGGGCGCACCCACACCCCAACCACAATTTAGGGTTGTCAATGTACCTAACCTGCATGTCTTAGGACTATGGGAGGAGACGGGAGCACCCAGAGGAAAACCCACACAGACACGGGGAGAACATGCAAACTCCACACAGGGAGGACCTGGGAAGCGACCCTGGTTCTCCTTACTGCGAGGCAGCAGCACCACCATGCCATCCCAGTTCAAAAGTGAATTCTTTAAAAGAGAGTTTGGGATTCATCATTTGTCTCAAACATGTTTAATCTGTGCCCCATATCATAATTAAGAATGGACAGAACTCATAAAAGTAATTTTGATCTTACTTTAGTAATATAAACGCCCCACTAAGAGGCCTTTTCTAGTTACTGGCACTATTTTCAAAAATCTGTAGACTTCGTGTACCTTTCACTGAACTCTGTACTGTATGGTTGTTGGTTCAGTGCGGCCTCACCGGGTCTTTGCAGTGTTCTTAATCTTTGAAGGTGGGATACACAAGCTGTTTCACCAGTTAGCTTTGATACTTCATGTGCAAAAGAAATTGCCATCCCTTCAGGTGCAAGACCCCACTCCTTTCCTGTGACACATCTGTCAGCCAAGAAGATTGGCGGTCTTGCCAGCAGTCTGACATTTTAGTTTTCTTTTTTTACTCTTTTTGCCAAAGGGACCCCATCTCTTTCTGCTCTTGCATTCTGTACTCCGTTTTTCTCCTGGAACCTGGTGCAGCCTTCATGTTCCAATAGCTCGAGGATGGTGCTTTTCCTATCTTGACAGTGCTGCATGCTTCTGTTTTCTGTGCTAGCGGTGTATTCTCATGTTACCCAAGCTGGCTGTTCCTCTTTTGACTGGAATGTAACACCACCAACCAGTAAAGTGTTGCTTTCGTCTCTTACTGGAAGTAAAAGTTCTTGCTCAGCCATTTATGGGGCACTGAATGCTTTGGCCTGTGAGCTAACAGGCTGCCTGAGTGACGTATTGTGTAGAGACCACCCATACCTGTGCACATGACACTGGCTGCTGTAGATCTTGCTCATGTCGGTCTGATTAATTATTGATATTTCAGGTACATTTCTGTATTCTGCCTTGTTTAGCAGTTGTACAGGTTAATGAAATGTGATTATTTCCTTACAATCGTCCCAAGATGAGGGGGAATTACAGCAGCTCTCTTTATCTCCAGAGCATTAACACTGAGGTCCAAGTAATGCAAGTGCCCTCGTAGGAGCGAGAGACTCTGGCTTCATTTTCTTGATAGGTATTTGCTACAGCTGTCAAGGCCCATTGTTTTCTCTCCAACCTGAGGTGTTAATTCATCATCATCATCATCATCATCATCATCTTGGTGCTGGTCATGGTAGCAACATGCTAAGTTTGGCTAACCAAGCTGCCTTTGACTGTCCTTACCCCTGACCCTCGTGGTTCACCTTAAGGGTGATGGGCACACTCAAAGGCATGGCTCCAGGGGTGGGTTGTGGTATTCTGCCTCTAGGCGACGTTCTCAAGTTTTAATTAGTACATTCTTGAGGGGCTTGTTCTTTTTCTCGCTCTTCCACTTAAGACCATTTTGCAGTGGGTAAGCCTGCCGGAGCACACATCTCCCCAGAATACTAATTATGGGTATGACCTCAGTCTTTGGGGGGCATCGACTTCCTTTACCCTAAATATTACCGGCCTCTTCGAGGCACAGTAAGCTCACAGCTGTGCAGTGGGCACATTAAGAAGGTGTAGGTGTGCTGCCACCGTACCCCAGAACAAGTCCCACCCAGGACTCGCGTAGTGCACATTGTTCAGCCTGACAGACATGTTACAGACAACACATCGTCATTTATTGTACACGTCTATGAATTCCAGCCTAATTTGATCATCACGTTTCAGTTAATTCTGATTCAGCTGGCGTTGGTGAAACATTGTGGGCCTTTTTCAAATAAGGGTAAATTATTTTTCCTACAGTAGTTTTCAGTAACGCTTCTGCTTCCTGCACCTTTTCATTGCCCGTTTCCTTTTTGCGCTCTTGTTCAATGGCTGGCTTGTGTGTTTGTTGCAGTCCACATGAAGGCTGCACATTCTCAGATTTAGACGAGACCACAGGACGGGGGGGTAAAAAGTCTGAACCGAGTACGGCTGCCCAAGACTGCAGCACACAGTAGTTTACTTTGTAATTTGGGGGGAGAAGAAGAGCAGTTTTTCAATTTTCTCAGGTTTAATTAACATTTTTATTTTGCCGCTGTTGCTTGTCTAAACTTAGCGTGTGTGCGTGTTTGTTTTTTTGTTGTTTTGTCCTTTAGCCCTTAATGAGAGAAGCTTTCGAATCCAAACCTGTAATGAGTAAAGATGAAGCCCGGGAGCTGGTTGAACGTTGCCTGAAAGTACTATATTACAGAGACGCCCGCTCATATAACAGAGTAAGTGATCTTAAATTTAGAATTTCAGGCTTTAACAAATATTACAAAGTAGCTGTAAAGTATGACACAACTTAAAAATATGAAATATGGGGACCATGCATTTGAATTTGTGGTGTTTGAAGAGCGATGCTTTATTCTGTAACTTGTGTAAAGACAGGCAGACGTGAATTAGCAGTATCTTCAGCTATTAATGACGTGTGCTCACTTTTTCTGCAGTATGAGATTGCAACGGTAACTGACAGCGGAGTGGAAATAGAGGGACCACTGTCCTCTGAAACTAACTGGGACATTGCAAACATGGTCAGGTAAGATATTTCAGTGATAACAGAGCTTAGTCCTTATTACAGTTCAGCAGTAGCCACTTGAGAATCTCTGGTTAGCCTTGGAGTGACAAGTCCTGAGGCAACTCGGCTAGTTTTGCCATCAGAGAAGACATTTCATGAATGTTCAGGACAACTGAAATCATTTGCTTGATTTAAACTGTTATTTACCAAAAAAAAAAAAAAAGGCTTTCTGGGAGAAGTCGCTTTGAAACAACAAAAACGCGTCTTCATGTTCTTGAAGAGTTTTGTAGAATATCTGATACACAAGTATGTAGGCTTGTGCTGATGGAATCGGATTATGGCCGTCAAAAGGGAGGAGCAGCGTGTGTCGAGACCGTTTGGATTTTTGATGTCTGTGCATTTGGTAAAATCGATCCAAAGTTTATCAAATGAAGGAAAAAATCAAGCATTTATGAAGAAGGGTGCTGACTTTTGCACCTCCCATGCTGGATTTTTTTTCTCCACAAACTTTTACTCCATCCCATAAGGGATTCCCAACGTGTTGTGTCACCATGCCGAGGACGTCAAGTGGACTTATCTGTACTCTAATTTGGAAGGTCAGACGGGTTAACTGCAGATGTGCATTGGAGGGTTTACTTAAATTCTGTCAGAAGATAACCATTTATACAAAATATTATTATTATTATTATTATTAAAGTGTATGCAACAATGTCTTTAAGCAGAATTAAATCACATTTTGCTTCAATAGTCCTATTTTGTAGCATTTACTTTTCTTTTGCTTTTCTTTCAGTGGCTTTGAGTGAAGAAATGGATGCTCCCTTTGCCCACAACACTGAATATTATTATTTTTTTTATTTTGTAAAATGAGTCTCAGTTGTAAAACAAATTGCCCTTTGTTATTTAGTATTGAAGCTCTGAATAAACAATTCCAAGTCTGGCTTGTGAACTTTGTCTTGCAGCACACATGTACAGCAGGGGTTTAGAGATGTCAGCAGGAGTGGTCTGTGGTCACCACCATCAGATGTGGACCCACTTCAGTTTGAGTCTTGAAAATACTGCAGAAATTCAGCTACAAAAACAAATACAGAATATACAATAAACCATAAAAAGTTTGATAGTGGATGGATGGAACAACTTATTTTTGGGTTGAAATGTCAAACTTCATTGCTGAAGTTTTATATGGAAAGAAGAAAACAAAGGTGTACCAACAAACCAGCGGTGAACATTAAAAGTTGTCATCTTGCCACGTCTGGTCCCAAAAAGCCAGTGAGCCGCTGTGTCTACAGTTGGGAGATGTCGTCCCAGTTCTGCCAAAAGGTTTGCTGAAGTTGCTGGCCATTGACTGGCAGAGGGTCACTTATCCAGATATTGCAATATTGGGCACGCCAAAGGTGCTGTGTGTTAAGATCAGGAGAAATGGCAGAACCTGCATGCCAGCATACCTTGGGACTGTTGTGACTACAGCAACTGTATGTGGCCTGCTTGTTCCTTCCGCATCTAGGAGGTGTGCTAAAGGAAGCAATAGTTTGGGTTACAGATATTAGATCATTTCTCAGATGAACTAGTTCTGGTGTGGTCACTTTAGGACAATCTGACCAGGTGGGATAGTCTATTGGTCTCCTGAAATCATTCCTGCAGTCAGGACAGTGGAGTGGCTGAATCCAAAGCATCTGGCAAAGCTGACACATCTGCCTGCAGCATGCTAATGATCCTTGCTTGTGCTTTTGGTGGCATTAGAGGCCTTCTAGAGTGTGGTCTTATGATTTGAACTACAACCTTTTTACAGGAAACCTGATCAGACATGGCTTCATGTCTTCTTGTGGAGTAACGGTGCACCAAAGAGCTTGTGTTTGTCAGCCTAAACAGACAACATTCTGAAAAACTACACAAGATGCTGTCGTCTTCTAATTGTGTTACTTTGTTTTCATCAGCAGCACATTTCTATTCACAATCTTTGAATTCATTGTATGTCTCCTTCAGTAGATAGAACAATTACCGCTCTTGGAAATGATCTGCGTGCTGTCAAAAGAAAACCTTTGTGAAGTTTTGTGGGTCAATGGATGTTTTCCACCAACAAACAAGATCCCCAGTCGGAGTGACCACCTTATTAGGTGCACATGACCCAACAGCAAGTTGAGTTTGCATTTGCCCTCAGAATGGTTTGAAGTGAATTGAATTGAGAAGGTGCTGCACAGGTTTGCTGACCCACGTGGACTTCAGTGTGTCTACTAATTGAGTCAAATCAGCTAGCAGTGGCTCCATGGAAGACTTGTTCTGTTTGTCACACAGATTCTCAATTATATTCAGGTCACTGTGTGAAGTGCATACACTAGAGAGGCGTTTTGTGTATCATGGTTCTCTCCAACTGTGTCCTCTTGCTTTTCCACTGACAGGATGAACAGTTTTGTTAGCTTCTGCTATACGGTGTCTGTAACAAAGTATGACAAGTGGTGTGTCCCAAGATGTCTATTTTAGCACTACTGTTGCTACTTTTTGGAGTGGCTTGGCTTGATCTCTGGAGGTGATGGTTGCTCTTCAAAAAAGACAAGTGAATCTGTTGTGTTAAACTCATGGAGTCTTGTTCATTCTTCCTCAGACCTGAGCTCTTCACTTATGATGATCACTTTTGTAGCCTGGTTCTTGTAACACTTGTTCCCAAACAGTCCCCCCCAGACTGATGTTTACTTGATTATGTTGCATCTGCTATGTTAGTAAATGACAATCCAGTATTACATGCACCTATGATATTGTCACTGACTGACCAGTTTAACTAATACAAGTGTCACATGGCTGAGAAGAGAAATGACTTTTTCATTCTCTTGGTAAAATTACTTGCAGTCTAATATGGGGCACCTGAATTATGAAGGTAACACATGAAAACGTGCAAGCATCGCCACATAAGTGGACTGAAACACTCAGCTGTGACAGTGTCACCAGTGGCTAGCCCTGCTCTGGTGCTGTGGACCACTACAAGGTACACCTGGAAAGACTGCCAAGATGATTGGGGGGCTGGGGGGTGGTCTGTCACTCTCACAGCAGATGCTGTTTCAGTTTCAGAGCACAGGTTACTCTGGTCTTATCAGAACCTGGTATTAGAATAGAAGTCATTTCATTTCCCCACCTCTTTTGTTCTTCACTCCCTTGTCACTGAGAGGGCTCCCTATTTGGCTATCCAAAGCAAAATGCTGTATTCCACAAAGATCATAATAATAATTATATTTATATAGAGCTTTTCTCACTACTCAAAGTATTTAATAATTTGATGCTAAACATTGCACATGAAGGCATTCTGCATGATCAGTGTGACTAAATCACCAGCAGGATTGGCAGCAACGTCAAGCTTTTGGGCTAAAAGCCACTGTAAGCCAATTCTGCTTGATTGCTTGCAAAAACGGGCAGCAAATGACAAAAAGTTCATTCGTAGGCTTC
>JANRMT010062854.1:23795247-23824746 GCA_026402145.1 Polypterus bichir lapradei | reverse complement strand
TTATATATATATATATATATATATATATATAATGTCCATTTCCTGTGACCTGATCCCAACTGGCGTGTAGTGTGGATCACAATTTTGATTTCATTTGCTTGAGGCGACTGCGATCTGCAGCCGGGCTGCTCTTTGAAGTCCTGCGGATGCCACCAGGTCTCTGGTTTACAAACACACACATCAAGAAGGGAAAAAAGGAGCACTAAGGAATGCCGTTGTAAACACACCAAGTTGTTTTCCGTAGTTGACATTAAAGACATTTTGTAAGCAATTTTTTTTCTGGAAATGATTTTTTAATATTTAAAAATGGATTCAAGAAAAGTAACACAGAACAAATAAACTTTTTACAGTAGAAAATGCCCTTCCATTTTACTTTAAAGTAAATAAAAACTGCTGCACTTCACAATTTATTTGTACACAGAGCTGAATGCATGAAGGAAGGAAGAAGGGAGGGCTGTGTATCTTACATGATGCTGTCACCTTGAAGAGTCGTCCCCATACCGTGGTGGTCAGCCTGCTGCTGGGTGTCACTATTTACAAAGAGCCAATGCGACACACCAGTGCTTTTCATGTTGGGAAGCAGACATGTGGGGCTTCCCCGACTTCTATTGCTCACCTTCCAGCAGCATTACTCATTTTATGTCCATGACTTGAAGATAGCACTCTTCACGAGAAAGAAAGGACACAAGTGGGACATATAAACTCAGTCTATGGCAAGACAAGAGAGGCTACCAGCTTGTAGCACGTAGTCAAGTGTGTGCTTGTGTGTACTTGTGTGTGTGTGGTTTGATTTCAACTTTGTTGAATACGTACATATGTAGTGCTGACCAAACAATAAGCCCCCTTGTATCTCCTCTACCTGACAACAGATTCAAGCAAAACAGAAGTCCCAGGAATGCCCCGTTAAGGTGAGCAAAACGGTAGTGTCAAGTCAAAGAAACAGGGAATCACCAAAACATACAGTCAAAAAACAAGACGATTCAAAAGAACTGACATTAAACCTGGTTTTCATCATGCATGTTAGGAAAAAGTACAGCAGTGCTCTTAAAATAAAAAGAACAAAAAAAAAAATATATATATATATCCCAACAATATGTTCTTAACAGTAATTTTCATCGCTGAAGGAGAGAAGTTTATTATTGTCTTCCTGCCCTCCATCATCTTCCTCCCGCCCTCCTCCCCATGAAACTGAGGTAAAACCATTCAAGGCTTCTCCTGCATGTCAGAATACCGTTGTTACCATGATTAAAAACAATGGCCGCTTTAAAAAAAACAAAACAAAAAAATAAGGTCACCCACGAGCCCCAGTCCCCCGTCTATGTAACTGAGCATGATACGTTTTTTTCCAGCATGTCCCGATATTTCATTGTGTCCCCCTCCCCACCTGCGCTCACTGCACGAGAATCCATGGTTTTCCAGAAGCAAATCTTTTTATTTCTGTTTTTGTTTTTTGTTTTTTTTGGGACGGTAGAGTGGGGAAGTAGGGATTGGGAGACAACATGCTGAAGACTGGTACTAGTGACGGCACCCTGCCCAAGTAGGTGGGAGGCGCGTGTGCACACGTCATTCATGTGGTTAATGATTTTCAGGTCTCTGTGATTCAGGAGTCAGAAACTCCTCTTTATCCTAATAATCTGGGAAGCGTGTGCCCACCCAGGGCAACTAAAGGTCAAACTCCGTGTCCTCAAAGCCGTGAAATGACTCGGCATCACTGTCCTTTTCAAACAGCTGGTGAAGAGCCCTGGTGTCTGGCACCTGCTCACTGTAGCTTAGAGAAGCACACTCATCATCTTGGCCCTCCTCCTCCTCCTCCATATCGGTCATTTCCCATTCTTCCAGTGGACCTGCCATTTCAAGTTCTTGGTCACGCTTACTTCTCCTCTCTGCCTCTCCTGACATCAGCCTTTTCTCCAATAAGTGCGCCAACTCATCTTGCATGTCAGCAACACTTCGCTGAGCTGAACTGTCGATTCCTTCAGGTCCTGGCAAAACACTGGCTACCAAAAAAGACTGCTGCACCAATTCAGGTTGTGCAGATATGCCTTCTAACACTTCAGTGATCCAATTCACAAGGAGACGCAAAAGTTCTTCAGCCCTCAGAGAAGAAGCAATCTTATTTTCATGCATGTCCCTGACCAACATGCTCCATTTGCTCTTCAGGAAAGCTGTTAAGGTTGGAACAATACAGACATCCAGAGGCTGGATTTTAGAGCTACAGCCCATTGGAATAAAAGCTGGAAGGGTGTTTACAGCACTGAGGGATGACAGTGCATCATCGGACAGGTGTGTACGGAATGTGTCTATCACAAGCATGCCTTTCCCACCATTCTGGGACTCCATGTGCTTGTGCCACACCTTGGATGTCCAGATTTCCATCTCCTCATCCTCATTAAAGCCTTCAGGCCTAGCTTCTACTAAAATGGTACTCGAAGTGGAGAGTTGCTCATGCTGACCTTTGAAAAAGATCACAGTGGGTAACATGCTGCCATCAGCTAGAATACCTAAAACAATGTCAAAAAGGGACTCCCCTGTCCCAGACAACTGGAAGGCAGCTTCTCTACTTCGAATATTATCAGCAGAAGCTAGAGCCTCCAAGTCCACAAAGAGAGAAATCTCATCCATAGTGCCAATTACAGTGAGAGGGATATCTTGGATGTGAATTTGCCTCTGAACAAACTCCACAAAGAATTTCTTGTTTTCTTCCATATCAGATGTTAGCTTTCGGCTTACTGCTCCTTTTATCTGCAACCCTAAGTTATGCTGCATCATGAAGCCAACTGCCCATGCATAGGAAATGCGGAAGTTATTGGCCTTGTAATAAATCTCTGTTGCCCTCTGTAAGAAGTTGTCTTCTGTAACAGGCAGCTGCTGTTCTCTTTGTACCAAAACCCATTCAACCAGCTTCTCTGCGGCTGCCTCATCTTTGCCATAGTCAATAGCACCCCCTTTTGCACTCTCCTCCTCCATGTATTGCTTGTGATTTTTCAACCAGCTCCTGATGAGCCCTTGAGGAATACGAAAGTGTTCAGATGTTTCTTGGGTTCCAGCACACAGCGCATAAAGAAGGACCCGAAGCTGTTTTACTGATAGCTTCTCTATACATTCCTTTGCCTCAGTAATTTTGGGAATCTCTCTTTCCATGCTCTCTGGCTGCTCAATTTCCATTTCTTGAGGTTTTTCTTGTACTTCCTGCTCAGTTGCCTCCTGATTTGGAACAGACTCTGTGACAGGCTGAGCAGACTCCTCAACTGGTTGTTCAATCTTCTCCTTCTCGTTTGCCTCAACAAGTTCAATGTCATTCTCTTCTTTTCCATCTTTTAAAACTTCATCCAGCTCGTTCTCTTTGACTGTCCTTGCATTTGTAATTAAAATTGGTATCATGACATCATCATCCTCCTCTTCCTCCACCATCACTGAATTTTCTTCCTCAACTACTTCTGCTCTCGGTGGTTTCTCAGCAACCACCACTGCATCATCCTCCTCCTCCTCCTCCTCAACCATCATGGCTGCATCCTCGTCTTCCACTATTACTGGTGCCTGCTGCTGTGCAACAACTGGCTCTCCTTCAACAATCACTGCATCCTCCTCCTCTTCCTCTTCCTCTTCTTCCACTACCACCACTGCCTTCTCTTCGGTTTTCTCCTCAGCCACTATCCCCTCCAGATCTGTTGCCTTGTCTTTCTCATTGTCTTCCTCTACAGAAGAAGTAAGAATTTCATTTTTAGATGGAGGAGCTGGCTCGTTCTTCTCAGTGGGCTTTGAAATGCTGTGATGTTGGTCTTTAATGTTGTTATTTATGACTTCTTTAGTTTGAACCAAAGGCTTTGTTGGGATTCTATAAAGACAAAATACAAAAAAGCTTTTGAGCTATGGTAATGCATCGTTAATTTGCTTACTAAGTGTAATGAAAGAAAACCCAGCACATAACATGGACATTCACTACAGTTTCTTATTTGTGACAAACTCTTGCTATGCATTTTTTTCATTGGAATACACTAAACCTAAAAATTACTCAAACATCTATCAGTAGAACACATTTTTTGTGAATATAACATTAAATATACCTGTAAGGACTGACTTTGATGAAGGCGACAGATGTGTGAATGGTATTGAATAGTGCTATATTTTAAAATAAACAAGGCAAATAAAACAATTTGAATGAATTGTGCACATCCAATGTGACTGTGTGTAAGACCTTATGTACAGCTGCCACCCATGGCCCAGCTACTCCAAAGGACTACTACAAAGTTCTGCAACAGGTGTCAGGAGCATTTCCGGGAAGATGAAGCTCTTCCTCCATTTAAAATATAGTCCAGCAACAGTCACAAAAAGTAAGATCCCGACTTCTCAAGGTTACAAAAATACTTTATTAAAACTTTCACTATTTCCTGCCATTTATGTATTAATTTACTAATGCACTGCACTGTTTTAGCTAGATTTTCATTTTAAAAATGACTACCAGTCCGTCATTTATTACTGCTATTTTCTATGGGAGAAATAACACTGGTATTTATTGTGTTACACACTTGACAGAAGGTTAGACAGTCAAAACTTGACTTTAATAAATATGTTTTCATTTTTTTTCCATGTGGGAAAAAAACCTTTGCCTATTTTCCTTTTTCAAACGAATTAAGTCACAAATCTTCACTGATTCTGCAGCTGGAGGTTGTTTTGCTACAAATTACCTTTTTTGGTTCATAATGGCACTCTGTAGCACTTATTCAGTTCCCCGTTGTGGAGATCACATAATTTGGTGGATAATAACAAACTATAATTCTTCAAAAAGCTGTATGAGGAAACTGTGCCAATAAGATGAGAATGCTGAATGATAAAGACTGTAAAGAAATTAGGGTTAGGGATAGTCACTTCACTGGAATAAGTAAACAGTATACAACTCTCCTGATGTTCCAATATCACCCTTGCGAGTTGCAGTGGAAGAAGTGCAGAATGTTGTATGCTACTAAAGTGTGACAGTTAATTTAAATACAACTTTTGCTTTGCCAGTGCCACATGCTAGTCCAGATAAGACTGAGCAGATTAGAAGGCTTAATACATGGCTCAAATCTTGGTGTATGATAAAAGGGTATAGGTTTATGGGGCTTTGGGTCTCCTTTTGGAACAAATGGGACTGTGAGGTATTTATCATCTTGTCAATAAATTATTGAAATTATAAAAGCTAAAACATTGAATCTATTATTATTATTCAAAAGTCACTCAAAAGAAGAAAACATTCCTTGCATTATGTAATGGAAACACAATTTTGATTTCAAACAGGTAATTGCAATGCAAAGACAATGGGAAAAATTGTCATTTTGTGAAGGAAGAACAGGTAGTAACATGGGAGAAACTTAAGTTTAAAACAGTATGGCAGAACGAATGCAGTGTGTAGACACAACTATAAATTCCTTAAATTAAGAAATTAATAATCTCTGTCCGGAGCCCATACCTTTATATGTTTATCAAAATGAAGTAACTACTTTAGAAATCAAAATGTACCAGAGAATCCTTATAAATTGATGAAAATTGTTCAAAAGATTTTGTGGGGAATCTTCAAGATATGTTTGTGTTAAACGGTTCCAAATTCATCAGTGCAGAATTAAACTACTAAATGATGGAAACAACTAAAATCTCTGTGCAAATTATAGCTGCTGGCTCTGAAATCTCTGGTGTGATTTCTACTGCTGATGTTGGTAAGATTACATTACGCAGGAGATTCACTCAAATCTTTCAAGTGTGTCCTCCTCTTGTAAAGCACTTTGAAGTTTGAACTACATCATTTGTATGAATACATGCTATATAAATAAATGTTGTATCCATGTGGTGCTGTTTCAGTTACAAGCCATCGCCACACAAGAGTTACACGTTGTGTTAAAACAGCTTTGTCTAAAGTGCGAAGCCTTTGACCACTTGCATGTGCTCAGAAATTGTGTGGTTGAAAGTCAGAAGAAAAGTGTGAATTAATGCATTGGCTCAGCAAAAAATATAAAATCTTAACAACAAGCCAACATAAAATTTTGGCAGTTTAACAGAAAATTCAGTAGCAGAAGCACTATACGAGGTGTGGCAGAAAAGTAACAAGACTGATTTTTTATTTACCAAAGTTTTTATTTTTTTCAAACATCAATGTTATCCCCTTCAAAGCAGTTCCCTTAGGCAGCTACACACCGATGGAGACGTTGTTCCCACTGTTGGTAGCAGTGCTGGAAGTCTTCAACCGGTATGGTCTTCAGCATGTCCGTTACACTCTTTTGGATGTTTTCTAAAGTCCCGAAATGACGTCCTTTGAGGACATTTTTCAGTTTAGGAAAAAGTCACACGGACTGAGGTCAGGTGAATAAGGGGGCTGGGGAACCACAGGAATGCGTTTTTTCAATTGTCCTTCTGCTCAATTGTGAGGTTTTTCGGCACCATTTTGGCACAGACCTTTCGCATGTGCAAATGTTCAGTCAAAATTTGATGAACGGTAAATCTGTTCAAATTTAATTGTTCACTCAACATTCTTAATGTTAAATGACGGTCTGATCTCACAAGAGTGTTCACACGTTCGATGTTTTCATTGGTTTTCGAAGTTGAAGGCTTCCCTGAAAAACTTGAGCTCGGGATAAAGAATGTTCCCCATAGGCCTGTTTTAACTTTTCAAACGTCACACTTGCCGATTCTCCAAGCTTAACACAAAATTTAATGGCACAACGTTGCTCCAAATTCCGCTGTTCCATTTTGCGTGACGCACAACCAAAAACACAACTTCGCTAATAGCAGTCACAAAAATCACGTAGTTAACGGAAGGAGTTGAAACTCGCACTGAGCTATGGGAGGGTACTGATACACGTGCTCTATCAAGGACAACAGCACAGCGTTGCCAGATCGCTTGCAGTGTTGCCAGTCTCATTACTTTTCTGCCACACCTCGTAGATGTTACAGCTGGCACACAGTGACCACGGTTCCATCACTGTTCCCGCAAATTGAATCATGACAACTAAATCATACTCTGCCACAGTTTTCTCTTTGTGTGAATGAAACACATTTCTATTTGTTTATTACCAAAACATGATATTCCACAGCTTGTTTCTATGTTTGTAATGGACTGAAGAACCTAAATTAAACTGTCATAAAAATGTGCTGCTTTTCTGGCTGCCTCATTTTTCAATTAAAACAATTGTAACACTTTGGAAGATATGAAAATGTAAATTAATTACTGTGTAATTTACTTGAAATATGTTAACTACAAAAGTAAGCAGTTAGCTCTGGTATGGTACAGCTAGAGTTTATTTTTTCATTGCTAAAAATATTATTTTATCACTTTTTGATGAGAAAACTGCTGCCAAAGTTGGCCAAATTGCATATGTTATCAAATGACATCATACGCTGACGTATTCATTGAATGGCAGATTTGCTTGTTCAGAAGGTGAAAGAAAGTCAGTATTTTGCACTTCAATCAGAAGTACAAATAAAACAAAGTACAGTGCATCTAGAAAGTATTCACAGCGCATCACTTTTTCCACATTTTGTTATGTTACAGCCTTATTCCAAAATTGATTAAATTCATTTTTTTCCTCAGAATTCTACACACAACACCCCATAATGACAACATGAAAAAAGTTTACTTGAGATTTTTGCAAATTTATTAAAAATAAAAAAATTGAGAAATCACATGTGCATAAGTATTCACAGCCTTTGCCATGAAGCTCAGAACTGAGCTCAGGTGCATCCTGTTTCCCCGATCATCCTTGAGATGTTTCTGCAGCTTAATTGGAGTCCACCTGTGGTAAATTCAGTTGAGTGGACATGATTTGGAAAGGCACACACCTGTCTATATAAGGTCCCACAGTTGACAGTTCATGTCAGAGCACAAACCAAGCATGAAGTCAAAGGAATTGTCTGTAGACCTCCGAGACAGGATTGTCTTGAGGCATAAATCTGGGGAAGGTTACAGAAAAATTTCTGCTGCTTTGAAGGGCCCAATGAGCACAGTGGCCTCCATCATCCGTAAGTGGAAGAAGTTCAAAACCACCAGGACTCTTCCTAGAGCTGGCTGGCCATCTAAACTGAGCGATCGGGGGAAAAAAGGCCTTAGTCAGGGAGGTACCCAAGAACCCGATGGTCACTCTATCAGAGCTCCAGAGGTCCTCTGTGGAGAGAGGAGAACCTTCCAGAAGGACAACCATCTCTGCAGCAATCCACCAATCAGGCCTGTATGGTAGAGTGGCAAGACGGAAGCCACTCCTTAGTAAAAGGCACATGGCAGCCCGCCTGGAGTCTGCCAAAAGGCACCTGAAGGACTCTCAGACCATGAGATGCAAAATTCTCTGGTCTGATGAGACAAAGATTGAACTGTTTGGTGTGAATGCCAGGCATCACGTTTGAAGGAAACCAGGCACCGCTCATCACCAGGCCAATACCATCCTTACAGTGAAGCATGGTGGTGGCAGCATCATGCTGTGGGGATGTTTTTCAGTGGCAAGAAATGGGAGACTAGTCAGGATAAAGGGAAAGATGACTCAGCAATGTACAGAGACATCCTGGATGAAAACCTGCTCCAGAGCACTCTTGACCTCAGACTGGGGCGACAGTTCATCTTTCAGCAGGACAATGACCCTAAGCACACAGCCAAGATATCAAAGGAGTGGCTTCAGAACAACTCTGTGAATGTCCTTGAGCGGCCCAGCCAAGGCCCAGACTTGAATCCGATTGAACATCTCTGGAGAGATCTTAAAATGGTTGTGCACCGATGGTTCCCATCCAACCTGATGGAGCTTAAGAGGTGCTGCAAAGAGGAATGGGCGAAACTGGCCAAGGATAGGTGTGCCAAGCTTGTGGCATCATATTCAAAAAGACTTGAGGCTGTAATTGCTGCCAAAGGTGCATCGACAAAGTATTGAGCAAAGGCTGTGAATACTTATGTGCATGTGATTTCTCAGTATTTTTATTTTTAATAAATTTGCAAAAACCTCAAGTAAACTTTTTTCATGTTGTCATTATGGGGTGTTGTGTGTAGAATTCTGAGAAAAAAATTAATTTAATCCATTTTAGAATAAGGCTGTAACATAACAAAATGTGGAAAAAGTGATGAGCTGTGAATACTTTCCGGATGCACTATATGCTCAATTATTGGTATACATTTAGTCTGGATCAGACATTACAATTAACACTAGAATCCCTGAAGCCTACGAAAAAAGTCATAATCCCGGGCCACCTTAAATTCCCTCACACTTTCTCATCAACATCTTTGTTTTACAAATGTGTCGATTGGCACTGGCAGCAGGCAGACTGCTCAATCTTCCCCCCCACGGAGGCAGCTAAAGTCAGTGAGGTGTTTGGAATTGTATAGGGTGAATAATATATCGTTATTTGGAATACATACATTTCATCTGTGTTCCTTGTCTGCAACAATCTCGGTAAATGTAGGATGACAGGGAATGTGAGGCAAGAAATGTTGAACACATAACTAAAACAGAAACTTTTTGTATGTTATAGTACTAATGACAAAATTTTGACATGAAGTGTAAAATGTGTGAAGGCTGTTTCACAAAAGGTACAAGTATAAGAAAACAGTGCAATTTTATTCAATAATATAACCAAAGAAGAAGAAATGGTATTAGGGGACGATGCTGACACATCCACATGGCTCGCGCAGAGGTAAGGACTGCTGTTTCATAATCAAGAGGTTGCAGTTCTGATTCCAGGTCCTTCTTGCATTTACCGTTTTGAGTAGTGAGCTGCTCTTATTGGTACTATTACAGAATAAAAAACATCTATTTAGTTTGAGTCTCTAACAGCCAATGTAAATGTATGGTATTTGTAAAGGTTAGTGCTTTTTTTTATTATTCAGTTTTATTCTCTCAGTTACGTTCACATTCCCTCCAATCTGACATTGTTAGCTTTCAAATAAAGACATGCTATAACAGAGGTGAACTCAGATGAGGATGAGTGATTAACATCGGAGAAAAAGAAAAGAAGCCCTCCCCACAAGAAACATCCAGTCACACACAAGAACAATGCAGCTGCACCAGGCATAAAAGCAAAAGATGGCACCGTTTCGATGCAGCAAGAGGTTGGGCATCACCCTGCCAGTGAATCTTCCACACACGTCCTTCAACGAAACAGGGCCTACTCAAGATGCCAAGGTATCGTGCAAAGTTCTGTTTGCGATAATGTTTTTTGATGGTCTTTATATTTAAAAAAAAAAAAAAAAATTAATATTTTACTTATATAAAAGCCACATCACAGGTTGTTTACCTATATTTATTCACTTATCTTCCTACAACGTAAAGTCACAGGTAGACTGCAGAGCTTCCTGTATTTGAGCGACATAGGCATGCTGACAAAGCACATGTGCAATCCCACTTCTTATTTAGGAAAATATCCCACTTGTCCAACGGGAGAAAGACTTTCCGAAACTTGGTCATAAAGCTTATGGAGCAGTTTCTGGACAAAGACAGAATCGTAACAACAGACAACTTCTTCACGCCACTTTTGCTGGATAACAGACTGCTGCACCACAACAAAACTCTGCTTGGCAACATAAATAAAGTGCAACAGTAGCTTCCGCCTGCAGCTATAGACACTTAAGTACGTGAGCAATAGAACTAAGAATGCAGACAGACAGACTTCTTCTTGGGCACATACACTGTCAGCATGGCACTGCCAGATCTAAACATTAGCATGGAGAATTGCTCACGTGAAATCTATGTATTGCAAATAATGACTCTATACAATTCCAAACACCTCACTGCCAGATAAAGAGACTTCAGCATCTGAGTTGACTTTAGCTGCCTCTGTGGGGGGATGAGTGAGCAGGCTGCCTGCTGCCAGTGCCAATTGACACATTTGCAAAAGAAAGACACTGATGAGGAGGTGCAAGGGAATTTAAGGTGGCCTGGGATTACAACTTTTTTTGGAGGCTTCTGGGACTCTAGTGTTAATGAAGAGTTTTAATTAATGAATCTCTTCCTGGTAGAACAACTGCAAACAAAATATAAAAAAAAAATTATGACAGAGCACAATGTTCCTTGGAAGAAATGCACTGGTGTACGTACTGATGGAGCTGGGGCTTTATCAGGAAAGCACAATACTACAATAAATGACGGTGCTCCTTAAGCTGTGTTTAGTCATTGTAGTATTCATCATGATGCCTTAGTAATAAAAGTAATACCTGAAGATCAAATGGTTTAGAATGCCAATTTTTTAAAGCCTACGCACTAAATTCAAAAATGTGTACAATTTTATGTCAAGAGATGAGAAATAACCAAGAAAACCTGCTGTTGCATACAGAAGTTGTATTATTATCACAGGAAAAGTATTTAAACTTTCTTTTTGAACTTTTTATCAGAAGTGCAAGTTTTCATTTGCGATTCAAAATGTGAATTAAGAAATACTTTCCTTGATGAGTTATGGTTGGTTAGATTATCATATTTAGTTGGTATTCTTGGAAGGCTGAATGATATTCATTTTTAAGTTTAAGGACTAAACGTAAATGTTTTTACTGTTACAATGTAAATGTGGCCATTAAAAAATTTAGTTAATTATCAAGGAACTGGATAAAAATATGCCAAGTTTTCCACCCATTTTAGAAAATTTTCTTGGAGAAAACAACATAACACTGAAAGACAAATTAACAACAAATAGAAAAAGCCATTGTTTCAATTGATAAATAATTTTATATTGTACTTCCTAGAAGATAATGCAAAATTGGGTCAGGAATCTGTTTCCTTTACATAACGTAGCATTGGCTGAATGCCTTTTTTCTGAAAAATATCAACTCATTGATATTTCATGACAGAAATTTAATGGATGAACTTAAAAACAACTGTTATGTCAACTTCTGGATTAATCAAAACATTTGAAAGAGCAATTTTATTTTTAATGCCATTTTTTTCAACATACTTGTGTGATGCATGATTTTCTTTAACGCAGTACTTACAAAACAAATATAGAACAAAATGCAACTTGGAGCCAAACGTACAATTAAAACTAAGTAAAACAGAACCAGATATAAAGAAACTAATTTCTGTCAAACAAGCACAAGTATCACATTAATTTATTTTGTTAATCATGTTTTAATCAATAATTATACTGTTAGTTAATCATACTGAATTATCAAAATGTGTTCATAATTATTTTTTATTAGAAATTAAAATATGTGACAATAACTTAAATAAGTCTATAGCTTTGACTTCCAATTTATACATGACATATTTTTGTTGGTGGTACACATTTTTGAAATGGTTGAGAACCACTCCTCTAGTACTAAATTTTCTTCTCAAATCTCATACCATGCCATTTATTCATAAGACCACATAAAAGTCTTATTATGGGGTTTTGTGTATCCATGTATGATTTTTCAAGACAAAATCTCAATGCATCTAACATTACACTAAACACTGTATATATTATACATATCATGTATACATGCACACACACAACCACTTTTGTTTAGTGATTATATAGTCATAGACTTGAAGGATTTCCATTGAAAAACCACTTATTTTTCTTTTTCTTCTTCTATCAAGGCAGTTTTGTTTGTAGAAGTTGAAAACACGTAAGGGAGGACCGCGGCAACAAACCCAACTATGGAATATGCAAAATGACTCCATGAATGTACCTTTTCACTTACAAAAATGCTGGTCAGAAATTTTAAGAGTAACAGGTCATAGTACAATTAGTTAAAAAGTACCTTAGGGCAAGGTCCTGCTGGTGGTTTTCTGTATTTTCCCTGAAGTTCGATGAGTAACAGAAAAAAACAAAGAGAAAGAAAAAAAAAATGAATACTCCAGTTTCAACATTTATGTCTGTAAAATAAAGTAGACTCATGCTAACAATGAGTACCAATTTTTAATGTGGCATAGAATGGAGTGGAGCCCTCCCATCTGGTTGGATGAATTGATAGATGGATAAATAGTAATTCATTTGTCCCAAAGAAAAATTTAGCTTTTAGAGAAGCTCAAAAAATATAGATATATTAAAACAAACAAGCAGCCCTGTCAAACACATACAAAAATGACTAAATAAATTAAAGAAAAAGCCAACAGAACAGCACTCACAGTGAGGCATTATAAAGGTGTATTGCCATAGGTAGTATGGAGCCCCAGTAGCATATCCTGACTCACCTGGTTATAGAACATGTAAAGGATGTCACTACTCACTTTAAATAACTGCAGTCTCTGTCCCTGAATAATGATTGTGAGTAGAGGCTCTTTGGTTTTGCTGATATTAATGACTAAGAAATAAAGTTCTCCAACTGACTCTTACACTCTGTCCCATCACCCTTGTTTGCGTATCCTATTAGTGCAGAATGACCTGAGAATTTCTGCAGGTAGCATGAACTACTGCTATATTTATAGCCCGAGGTAAGGTATATAAGGTGTACAGAAAAGAAAACAGGACTGCTTCTTGCTGTACTCCAGTGTTGCTCTCGTCCACATCTGAGGCACAGTCCTTGAGCCTCATAAACTGTGGTCTGTCAGACAGTCCATTATCCATAACACCATAAACAGGAATACAAAGGCCACATTGCAAGTTGCAAACCACTGTTAGGCGCAAAACCATGATAGCCACATTACAGTTTGTGAAAAAGTACCTTCACAGTTCTGGAAAAAGGTCATGTGGACAGACAAGACAAAAATGAACCTGTTTCAGAATTATGACAAGAGCAAAGTGGGGAGAGTAAAAGGAACTGACCAAGATCCAAAGCAATTCACTAAACATACTGCTAAGGCAACACAGGAGTTTTTCAAAGCTAAAAAATCGAAAATTTATAGTACTTGTAAAAAATTTTTTTTTTTTTCTTCAAGTTTTATTCTCTCAGTCACGGTCATGCTCTACCCCCATTTTCTGACCCTAACTTAAATTTACACCCAATCTGACACTTTTTGTTTTCAAATAATATCCGCTTATTCAGTGCGAGCAGGAGCACACAGGTGGCCGGTTGCTGAGTGCTACAACATACTGGACCTGGTGACGATCAACGCACATTTACTGTGCAAAGCATACACAGGGGCCACTGAGAAAAGAAGAGTGTTCTTTATTCACCTTGCAGAGGAACTTCGTCGTCGCTTCTTATAAGGTGATGGAAAAAGAAAAAGAGGATGTAATATCGACAAGCTTCTGTTCCAAGACAGCCGCTTCCCAAAGGAAAGCAAACTCAGTCAATGTCAGGTGCCCCTTCAATGTAATTGGAACCACAGCATAGACAGAAGTGTGTACATTACAACAGGTACACATATCGTTAATGTAGGAAGGACGGTCCTTGGGTGTGTGGGAACTGTTAACATTTGAATTTGATGATTGTATACAGTGCAGAACTGATATCTCTGTACTCTTTCTTCCTCTGCATGTCCTGGAGTACAAAAGAAACACCACCATGCACTAAAATGTGGAGATTGGGCAAAAACAAAAACGCGGTCACTGATTACAACTGCAAGAAGATATGCAAATGAATATGAATAATGTTGCATCAGTGTTTTCTGAAATGTACTATACAGGTCATAAAATGAATCATTCCAAATATCATATACTGTATACATATGTCTCTGTTTATTGTCACTACGGCTACTAATTCAGGGTGAGCAGGAACACTCAATAAAACTGAATAAAAAAAAAAAAACTGAAGTGACAGTGAGATACAAAGAGGGCAGATTCACCAGCGTTTGTGTGTCAGCTTTTATCCCCCCCAGATCAGAGAATTTCCAGTTCCATTGTCTCAAAATACCACTGACATCTCTATAGTTATTCCCAGTTTCAAATAAAAACTAACAGCGTCAGATCTTGGTTTTGGGGTGGGTGGGTATTTGTATCATGTTTGTGACTGATAGAATAAAAGTCAAAAAAACATGCTAACATTTACAAGTACTATAAATTTACACTGGCTGTTACAGATGCAAATCAAATGTATGTTTTTATTGTATAATATTAACAATAAGAGCAGCTCACTAGTCAAAACGGTAAATTTGCGAGGCACCCAGGATTGAACCCACGGCCTTTTAATTACAAGTCAGCAGTTCTTACCGCTGCACCACGGCAGCTGTCGTATTGCACTTGCACCTTTTGTGAAAGTGTTTATTTGATATTTGAACTTCAGCCTTCATACATTATACAGCTCATGTCGACATTTTGTCATTAGTACTTTAACATACAAAAAGTTTCTGTTTTGTTGTAGAAACGGAACACACCTGAAATGTATGCATTCTAAATAACAATATATTATTTCCCCTCTAAAACTCCAGCACTTCACTAAAAGATAATCAAGGCTTGAGCTGGGAGAACTTGTTGCCCTGTCTGCAGCCGTGGGGGATGGGGGGGTGGATTGGGTGGGTTTTTGTATAGCAGGCTGCTTGCGCTTATCAACACATTTGCAAGACAAAAGACACTGACGGAGAGGTGCAAAGGGATTTAAGGTGGGCCGGATTTACAAGTTTATTTGTATGCTTTGCTAATTCTAGTGTTAAGCGAATTTGCTCATCCTTGCATATCCCTGAGCCACATAAAGGGTGGTTAATATCACACGCTGGGTGCACGGGAGTCGCAACAAAAAAGATGTCAGACTTGGAGATTCGCACACGAAACCATTTTTAAGTACACACCGCTGCTGATGGGACAGCCATGTATTCCAAATGTCAGGTCCAGCTAAATTACTTGGTTTGAAAAATCTGGCCCAACTAAAATTATAATTGAATAGTCCTGCATTAGAGGCTTGGCAGAGCATCACCAAAGAAAATCCTTAGTACCTGGTGATTTTTATGAATCACAGTTTTTAAGCAGTCACTGCATGCTGGGATATGCAATAAAGTACAAAATATGACTGCTTTAATATTCCTACCATTGCTATGTCGCAAACATTATTGTGCCCTGAAATGGGGGAACCATGTATATAAAAACGGTGCAACTTTTAAGTGGTATGATTGAAATGTATCCAAATACCCTTAAATTAAAGTCTGCGATGTGCACTTTAATAACGTCTGAATTGTTTAATTTGTAATTTTAAACTGTGGCGCAGAGCGGCAAGTCAAGGAAAAATGTGTCTTTGTCCCAAACATTATGGAGGGCACTGCAGGATCACAGATTCCTTCAAGTGCCAGTAAAAACAAAAGCAATTCGGAGTAATCAAATTCTTCTTCATCACAGCATTTCTGTATTGAGTTTTTCTTCATGACAATGTCTGAAGAAACAGTGGTCAATGAATGCTTTGAAAAACTTAACAATAAAAATACACACACACCAGGGGCCTCATGTATAAACGGTGTGTATGCCCATTTCCACGGTCAAATAGCAATGTATAAAAACTAAACTTGACATAAAGCCATGCACATTTTCACGCCAGGTCAATGCCTTGTGTACGGTCAGATTTGCAAACTGGCGGCACCCTGCGTCAAAGCAGTGCTACTGTTCCAGTGTGGTTTTTATTAGATTCACATCCCTGACGCGGCTTTATCAAATACACTGAAATTAACCGCATATCGTTTATTAGTTTAAAGCATCTCATTGTAATCAGCCTGTAACCATATAATGGTGCTTAACCACTTATGCTTTCATATTGTACTGTATATTTTGCACTGTTTTTATCCTATTATTATTGTTGTTATTTTAGCATTTTATAGGAAAATAAGTTTATGGAGGATTTGCATATTGAATCTCATTGTACCATACAATAACAATATGAATTCAATTGAAAACACGTATTTACACATGATGACTGAGATCTAAGTTTATTTTTAGATTTCCAGGTGCTATATTCATGCAGCTCTTGATATCATTTTAAAGATGAAATGCATTAAAGTATATATATATATATATATATATATATATATATATATATATTACATTACACAGATACATTTTAAACTTCATTAAATAATGCATATCGTTAATGATTAAATATGCGATGACTCTGTGGGCAGCAGTAGCAATGAGCTGGCGCCCTGTTCAGGGATTGTTTCTGCCTCGCGCTGTATGCTTGCTGGGGCTGTGCGACCCTGGATGGATAGATGGATGGAATAATTAAACATGTGCTATGAAGATATTTCAATGTTCCTTAAAAGTTTTGAAGAATTGGTGTTCTAAGCTTACAGATTAACATTTATTGAAGAGCTGATTTTTTGGCGACTGGTTATCTGGAGAAAGTAATTGAAGGACAAGAATCGGGGGTTAGCACGTTTGAAAAAGACAGTACTACTGCAATAAATTATTTCACTGAGGGTCACGCACGGGGCAGCAAGAATCTTGCAAAAGGCAGGAACAATCTCTGGAAGGGGCACCAGCTCGTCGCTACCACTGCGCCAACATGCCTCAATGTGTTATACAGTACATGCTTTAATTTCTATCATCATGAAAATTATATCAAGTATACATCTTAGTAGTTAAATTGTTCAGAGAGCTGTAACATCATGAATGTAATGTATTCCGTGTTCTGTCGGCGTAAGAGAAAGCCCGTTTATGAAGTACATACTGATTCACACACGCAAGAGTACACAGAATACGAAGCATTTAACATGCTACTTTAGTTGGGATGGGATTTGAGAAACTATTAAACGCTAATACTTTAATGACAAAATAAACTACGTGATTAAAGTGGAAATTTCGACCTTTTTTTACACTGTGTTCCAGTTTTTATTCTTTTCTCTGTACCCTAATACACCATATAACTCACTAAGACGGTCGGTTACAACTCGCATTTTCACGGCAACTTTGATATCATTTATTATATGTTATTTATTTGGGGCACTGTGTGACTTTATGAACTTGAACTTTCGAGTTTCTCCACCACTCAATCAACTTCCTTTTGTTGTTTATATCATTGCTTAAACCGACAAATAGAATTTTTTCCTTGCCTCTACTTGGTATACGCTGAAATTCTTCTTTTTTCCCATGCTTTTGCCATTGTCTTTTCACAGAACGCAAAACATACGGGGCTATTTATTATGATTTGCATATTCAAAGAGAAGTAATTCTGGGAGGAGTCGGGGTGGAGTGACAGGTGCATGCACGAACGTTACTTTTCATGCTGACCTAGATTTATGGAGTGGAAGAACGTGGAAGTTGGCGTACGCACAGATTTATGCATCTGAATTTTTTTGTGCGTACACACACATTTCCGCTTTTGTCCGTACACGATTGTTTTAGTGTGAATTCTATGCACAGTGTTATGCATGAGGCCCCATATCTCAACCTAATTAAACATTTACAGGAAATTCTAGAACAGCAATTAAAAGTGTTTTTCACTATCATCTTCAAAAGCAACAAATGATAGAATGGCCCATGGCAGATATCTTATCATATATATATATATATCAATGTGTACTGGATATTTAACTTCTTGGTTGAGCACAGCATCCTTAAGATAATTCAAGTATGTGCTCTATCAGTAACTTGTAACCTAACTGCTAATAATTAGGATAAACTGTTCATGTTAGAAACAATTACCTGTGTTTAAAAAATGGAAAAATTACCCATGTAAACAAATCAATGGCAGTAAAGATTCCAAAAGAATAACGTAACATGTTTTTTAGTTTGGCAAAACAAAACATTTTATTTAACTCTTGAATCAAGGGTGATAAATGTGGTAAACAGGTGGTCTAGTTTCAATAAAATTAAATGGCACAAACCAATTTAATAAATGCTAAAATGAAAACCAAAATCCTTTGTTGTTTATTATGACGAGTATACACGCATAATAACTTCATAAATAGTTCTAGTTACCTAGAAATGAAGAACCCAATCTACTTTAGACTGACAATAACTTAAAATAGCTTTTACAGGAAACTAAATGCTTATTCTAAGTATGAAACCTGCTTAAGTCTGACAAGTCAAGGACCTGTACACACCTCATTAAATGTAGTGTAAAAGAGCAAGTGAACACATTTCAATGAATATTCCCAAATGCAGATGAACCAGCTCATGGTATAAATACCTTTATACATTTATAGAAATACAATAAACAATACATATTTTAACAAGCTTTTAATGACTAAATGTTTGTCTTTTCTTTTCTAGTGTTACATTTACCTAATGTAGCTATTGTTGCCTAAAACCCAAAACATTTTCATCATTAACCTAAAAACTATATGGAAAATTATCACTATTTGTTATATAATTATTTTTAATATATATTTCAAGTGAAATTAAAAATATTTTTGACTAATTTCACATTAAATATATTCAAAAGCTTAAAAACTATTAAATTGAAATATATGTCTGTGTACGTTAATAATTACACAGTGAATAACTATCATGAAAGCATGAGCAATATTTTTTTGAAAAAAAATTCAAATGGAAAACAAATTTTAAGCTCACATACATTTATTGAGACAGATACTAAATATCTTCCTCTACGCTTGAAGAAACATCATATCCTATATTCTATAAAAGTCTCCATTATGGATCAGGTGACTAGAAAAAGATCCAGAGATGTTAGCATAATTCAATTTCTTGCACAAATGCCATTACTTCTACCTCATCTCATCCATTGATGAAAGGGCCTACTGGTTATCTTTGTTTCTTTAAGAAACTCCTATCAGAACAAAACAAAACATTTTAAAGAAAATTTGAAAAAGATAATACAACTATCTAAAACTTTACCTCTGCTTGGTAGTACCTCTGGATCCTGCAAAAAAAGAAAAGAAACAGGTCAATATTTGAAATAAAGAGTTTTATACTGTATGGATTTCTTTAAAAAGTGTAACAATTCATTGAAGACTTTTCTCAAATCCATCATCAAACAATAACTTCAGAAATCACTTTCTAGTTAAAAAAGAGAAAATAAAGAATCAATGAGTATATTTTATAAAGAGTAGACCTGTAATTTACATTCTAACAGAAAGGCAGATCCATTAGGTATGGATTAAAAGAATGTTCTTCCTTGCAGCTTACTAGAAACAGGGCTTCAATGCCACATCTCCAGCACACCCAGCAGATATGTGGATGTTGAGATAACAAGGACAATCCTATCTGATACAAATGTCCTTTAATTGCCTATTCTATGTTCCTATGATTACAAAAAGACAATGTCCATTTAACAAGAAAACATTAATTTTGGCTACAAATCAGTTTCCATGCTTTTTCAACAAGTGGACTGTGCAAGCCATATGTAATTCTTACTAAATCAGGCAAGGAACCAGCCCTAGATAGGATGCCAGTACATTGGTGAGCACACTCATGCACACATGTAAACTAGCTTGCACAGAGCCAATGTGGAGAATAAGCAATGAATAATTAATTGACATGCCCAATTTTTTCAGACAAAACCCCGGAACACATGAAATCTGGAACTGAGAGGCAAAAACTATTTCACAATTTCCCTCTAAACATCAATTCACTTGTAAAATATGATATGCATGCAAAATTCAGTTACTGTAAGCATCTGGAATTAAAGCTCTTCCACAGATTTTTTGCTTTTCAGTAAACAAATATTTTAATTTCCAGAAACAGAAATAAAACTACAGTCTGCTCTTTAACCTTCTGTGGTTAGTGTGGTCAACATAAGGTACGTTCACAATTTATAATTAAGTCAAGTACAGAAGCTAGTATTTTAAATACTCGAGTACTAATTTTTAAAGTATGCTTACAAATTGCTTACACTTGATAACTGCACTGTGAAGCATGGTTGTTATGGTAAAATCATTTAATTTGCAGCTTTAATGTTAACCAAGCCTCCCAGTCTACAACACATTCATAGTGAAAATTATTATATGACATTTAGTAACAAGAAAATCATCTTTGAGAAAACAGAAGAGGATGAGGGCGGCAGTGATTAATGTTATTTTCTATCTAGTGAAAAAAGAGAAAAAATAACTTAAGTAGATTGCCATCAAAATGTTTGATTGTTTTATTGGTATATTTATGTTTACTAACAGTTAAATGGTATTTTAAATTTAAATGATGAATAATATAAAAGAAATTGTGAAATGATCACATTCTGATTAAACTTTATTTTTGGCATTCCCTCATTTCTCACCTTGAGTATAAAATACTAATTTATAGTTTGTTCATACAAATTTCTTTAATGGGCTAAAAAAGCAACACAGTTAAAACTGTGTTTAGTAAAATGATTTCACTTGCATTAAATTGCTTTTAACCTTTCATAAGTGATGTCACAGTGCTGTGGTACTGCTCATATCAGTTTGTTGTTTTACAGAGGTTAATGTTGCAGACTGCACAGCCATGAACACTTTCATGCCTCTCTCCCCTTTGGTGGCAGTTTCTGCATCTTTTTGGTTTTAACGAGATCTTCTCCAATCTGTGTGCCTGCAAGTGCTTGGTTCTTCTAAATCCTGGAGTGACACGGTAGATATGTGAATATCCAGTTAATTGCTCAGCTAAGCGGTGACGATAGTAGTACTGTGAAATCCGCCTGCCTCTCAGCCATATAGGAGGGTTACCTTTGCATGATTCTTTTAGAATAATGAATGTGTTTACAACAGAGAGGTTGAGAAAGAACCAGAAAAAACATTTCCACCAAGAATTGCAAGAAAAGCCAAGTCAGTATGAATCCACCAACTGATTGCAGATGTCTACTCCACGCATGCTTTCTTGGTGTAACTGGAATGAATAAGGTTGTGGAATTTCACGAAGATCAGAATTATTTTTACATGTTCTCCAAACATTTCCACAAACCCTGGGTACTGCATTGGTTGACACACAAAAGAGGTCTCTGTGGTCTCTCCATCGTGTTGCCAACAAGTTCCCATGTTGCCACTGCTTAAAATCGCCTTGATTTTTCAATGTTTCACATGCCCGCATTTCACTTGATAGCTCTTTGCAGTCAAGAGAAACAGAGCCACAGGCATAAATTTTTTTTTTGGAGAAGCTGCTGGAGTAAAGGAATGGACATCAAAGAACTGGCTAGAAAGATTTGGTAGTACTTTCCTTCAAGACCTTTTAAGAGTAGCATAACAACTCTGAAGCCCAATGCCTTTTCACTTTCTTTATGATCTTTCATGGCTTGAATCAGTACTCTGTGGCAATATCCTGATTTGGAATCGCACAGAAGCCACATACTTGGCCTAACAATTCCCAAATTATAAACACTGATAGGAGCATTACGGTCTACAGCAGCTTCATTTTTTTCTTTGCATTCAAATGGAATAATTGCCTCATCAATTGACAAACATTTATTGGGTTGGTAAGATTCCCACATGTGTTTCTGTACCACATCAAGATAAGGGCGTATTTTGTAAAGTCTATCATTGAGACTATGTTCTTGACGACCACTGCGAAGATGAAGGTTCTGAGATATCTGTTGGAAACGCTGGGCAGACATGACACTTAAGAAGCCCTGACTATTTTTAAAATCATCATCTGACCAGTACAAACTGGGGTTGGTAAGGCCATTGAGTCCTATAATAATGCTGAGACCAATAAAGGCTCGAATCTCAGAGGTATTAGTGGGTTGCCAATTTGAGCCTGGAAGCTGCATTTGGCGTTGTAATAAGGAAGCATAGTCATTGGTTTGTTGCACTATATGGTCTATTAAGGAGTCTGGAAAAAGTAATCTGAAATAGTCAATGGCATCTGCATTTGCTCCAAGGGAGTGCACTGGCCCACAAATAGAGGAAAATTCTTCAATTTCAACAGTCTGACTGGGCTCATTCCAGAAGCCTAGAATGGTGTTGTCCTCATCTGTCCCATCCAAATTCCATTCCTCTTCCGCCCCCCCGCTGGCTGGCAGGTAATCATTCTCTTCATCAGATTTGGAGAAATCAATATCCGATATCGTTTCTGTGGAGGTCACAGTGATACAAGAGTTAATGTCCTCTTCCTGTTAGGTGTTTCCTTCATCATACTGAAAATTTTAACTATTAAAATCCATTAAAACATACACACATCTAAAATTAAATGCTGATGAAATCCAGGTGGAATTAATTACATGAAATGCTTTAATTAATTTGACCTAAAAACTGGGTAAGGAACACCTGATGGGTTTTGTTTTAGGCCATGAGGTATACTGGAGGTGGAAGAGAAGGGAATAAGGATATTGGTAAAGCATCATCCGCTTGACATTTATCTAAATGTCCTGGTTCAGAAAACTGATATTATAAATTGTGGCTTAAATACATTAATGGTGATATGCATTTTAAAGAGGTTATTGAAAACCCAAAAGACAGACAAGAAAAGTTAAATGTATCAAATGATAAAAAAAACTGACTTTACTTTTATTATTTATTTATTCTACTTAACTCAAATGACTTCATTAATGAAGTATTAATTTTAAATATTGCATAAAATTTCTGCTTAACGGAACATTAAAGTTTTTGGTCTCTTACAGGTTAACTGAGTGATCTTCTCAAACCTCCTTGCCTGCCCTACGTGTTAGTCCAAATGAGACTGAAGAGATCAAAAGTTTTAATGTGAGGCACACAAGTAAATGGAGGATAGAGGCAGCACAGATTTATGTAGCACAGAGGTGCCTTTTAGCAGAAATGTGATTTACTGTATATTATCAGGTCAGGTTGAACTTGTGCTGAAAGGGTACTGATGTTTTGATAACATGTTGAGGAATGTTTAACCTCTGAACTGAGGAGCAAGGAGCTTAGGAAAAAGGTGTTTCTAACAGTTTAAATAAATTAGCACAGTAATATTACTGACTACTACTTACAACAATAGAAACACAACAAATAAGGGATCATTTGGAAATACCTAAATATAAATTGAGAAAATGCAGCATTCATCCTTCATCAACACTGCTTAACCTTGTTGAGTTGAGGGGGCTAAAGTTTAACCTGGCAGCACTAGAGGCAAGGCAGGCATTGAACCTGAACAAGTTGCCAGTCCATCAAAAGACATGCACTGACACAGACATGTGAAGGAACACATACATACTTACTCATAAGGGATACATTTATAATTGCTAACTTAACAATGATGAGCAAACCCCACTGAATTTGCTTCACCTCAAGTGTGGCAGAATCATAGGAATGTCTGCGAACTTTGTTGAACTTGGCGAAATGCACTGAATTCAGTGGGAAAGGAGAAACTAGTTTTGAGTGGATTATAATAGTGTAAAGGTCTTTTAAGTGTTCCTGAGCGCTAGGGAAGTGTATTCCAATTAGTATGGGCCGATTACTGAGGCCAGCTAATGACATGAATTATGAGGCAGTTGTGCTAATCACTGAGTCTCCCTGAGAAAAAATTAATAGAATTAAATATATGAGTGCAGTAAAATATTTTTGAAAAAAGTGACAGGAAGCATGAATTCACTGAGGCTTGACTCTCACTGATTCCATAGTAGGTACTCACCTCTCAAACTGAAAAGTACAGTTTTTTTTTTTTTCTCCCTGGACATGCTTGCTCACTCACTGATGCGACTATAACACTAAAACACATGGACTCTTCAGTCCTTCCTGTTTGCATCAACTGCACAACACTCTGGGTAATACTAATAAAGCAGTAGGCTTATACAGTACTCACAGGTCACATAAATGTCCATATGAAAAGACATTACAGTTAAGGCACAAATATACTGATGCATTTACAGTTTCCTTTTGCATACTTTTTTTGTGTTTAAAAGTACACACAGGGTGCAGCAGAAATAACTCCCACATTTCAAAGGGGGATTGAAAAAAATGCTACGAGGTATCACCAAAAACTTTTTATTTCCCAAATGTTGATAAAAAAAAAAGTTTTTTACTTTAAGTTTTAAAAATTATATCGTCCAAAAGGTGGCCTTGATGGCTGATACACATTTGGAGCCGTTCTTGGAAGATTTCCATCACTCTCACTAGCATGTCGGGCGAAATTCCTTCAATTTCTTCTTGAATAGCCTCCTTTAGTTGGTCCAAGGACCAAGGACAATGTTTGAAAACCTCGGCCTTGAGGTACACCCACAGAAAAAAGTCACAAGAACTTAAATCAGGCGAGCGCGGTGGCCATGGAACTGCCTCGCGTAAGGAGATCATTCGACCCGGGAAAATCTCCTGCAATATTTCACATGGACGATGGGCTGTATGGGCCATAGCTCCATCCTGTTGGAACCAGAAGTCCTCTAGGTTGTGTTCTTCCCCATACTCTTCAATTTTCGGGTGCAGAAAATTCTCCAGGATGTTGCAGTATCGATTGGAATTCACAGTAACTGTGACTCCACCCTCTTCAAAAAAGTAAGGCCCAATGACGCCTATAGACGACAGCACACCAAACGGTCACTTTTGGGCTGTGAAGAGGTCGTGCATGGAGTTCGAGGGTTTTCATCAGCCCAGTAGCAAAAATTTTGTTTGTTCACTGTGCCAGAAAGGTGGAAATGGGCTTCATCGCTACTCCACAGAATGCCAGTGGGAGGCACAGCTGCAAGGATCCCATTACAGCAATCCATACGTCCTCCCCAGTCTGTTGGAGACAATTCCTAACCAATCATAATCTTGTATAGCTGTAAGTGAAGGTCAGTATGCAAAATTCGCCTCACAATTCTTTCCGAAATCCGAAGAGCTGAGGCATGTTTCCGTGCTGAACGCGTTGGAGACAGCTCAATCGAAGCCCTCACTGCAGCAAAGTTTTCGGGTGTTCTCATAATTTTGGGACGACCGGGTGGTTTTCTCTTCAGTGCAGATCCTGTTGCCCTTACTCTTTGAACCCACAGCAAAATCGTTTTCCGGTCTGGAACACTTTCATTAGCATGTAAACCGAACCACGTGCGAAACACCCTCTGCGTCGCAGCTACAGGTTCGCCATTTATGAAAAAAGCCTCCACTACAAAGCCTCGATGCTCACCCGAACATGGCATGGTGACGACTGAAAACTTTATTAAGTACCATACCTAATGGAACGGAACGAACCACACATCTACCTGCTTTGGGGACCCCACAGTGATTTTTCAAAATGTGGGAGTTATTTCTGCTGCACCCGTATTTGCAAGTTTTCTTTTAATTTTTAGTGTACCTGTAAAATGTGTGCCAGAAGAATAATTTCATCCTGTGTGCTGATTGATCTGGCATACCACCCTCTACTAAGATCAACGCTGTATACTTGGAGAGCTGTCCTATCTAACATTGGCTGCTGCAACTCTGTGAGGTAATGCTGCCCTTGCAAATCATCATGGGTGGGGGGGCATGGAAAAAGCATCATGAGCGGGCTGGTTGCACAGCAAATTTACAGGAAAATATACAGTAAATAGTATCATTGGTGAACCACACAAATTCACCATATAAAACTCTACTGAATTTTGCTGATCAGCACTAAAAACTAACTTTTTTTTTCCTTGGACAAGTGAATCAGCAGAAACTAAAATTTAAATTTTATTTCAAAAAATCCTTTATTTTTTGAAAAATCCTGAAAAAACTTTAAAAGAATAAACTGAGGCAAATAGAGACATAGAGAAACATATGATTAATATATACTTTTGTTTATTTTCTCAAATTAGATTCAACTAGGAATATGTAAAAAGTACTTACCTGTTAACAAGCTGCTGTTTATTTTAACTGAGTAGTTAATGATATTACAGTTTTCAGAAAGTATTCAGACCACTTCAGGTTTTCCAAATTTTGGTATTTTTCAGCAGTATGCTAAAATTTCTTAAATTCATTTTTTCCCCTCATCGAGTAATACTTAATACTTCACAATGAAAAAAGTGAAAACAAGATTTTAGAAATTCCAACTAAAAAAACAAAAACAAAAAAAAAAACCTTAAACATAATCATGACGTGAGTGTTCAGACCCTTTATGACAGTTTGGCTCAGGAGAATCCCATTTTACTGCTAATTGTTGGAGTGTTTCTACACCTTGTTTGGAGGCTACTTGTAGCAAATTCAATTGATGGGATGCAATTAGGAAAGGCACATATTTGTCTATACGATGTTCCACAATCACAGCAATAACCAACCCATCAGAATGAAGGAACTATCTACAAAGCTTAGGGATAGATTGTGTCAAGGCACAGAATTGGCCAAGGCATTGAAGGTTCCTAAGGGCAGAGTGGCCTTCCAATGGCCACCATGTCAAATTCAGAAATCATGGGAGAAAAGCCACGGTAAGAAACATGACCATGAACCTGATGATCACTTTGGCTGAGCTTCAGAGAACCTATGTGAAGATGTGAGAACCTTCAAGTCATGCCAAAACTTCACTGATCTAGGTAGAAGCTGTTCCTTATTTAAAGAACCATGAAAGCCCACTTGGAGTTTGCAAAAAGGTACATAAATGACTCTCTGAATGTGTGAAACAACATTCTCTGATCTGATGAAACCAAGATGAAACATTTTAGCCTCGAATATAAGTGTTATGTCTGGAGGAAACCAAGCCATGCTCATCACTTACTGTATATAATACCGTTCCAATTGTGAAACATGCATAATGATGTGGACATGTTCTTCAGCAGCAGGGAATGAAAGACTAGTCAGGGTGGAAGAAAAGTCAAATGGATACAAGTACAGAGATATCCTAAAAAAAAAAAAAAAAAACTGCTCCAGAACTCTCTACACCTTAGACTGGTCTGAAGACTTATCTTCCAACAGGACAATGAACCTAAGCATAAATCAAAGACGGTAGAAGAGAGAATTAGGGACAACTTTGTGAATGTTCCTAAGTTTTCCAAAACAGAGCTAGAACATAAACCTACTTGAACATCTCTGAAGAAAAAAAAAAAAACAACCTGAAAACAGCTCTCCACTGACAGTCTCTATCCAACCTGTCATAACTCGACGGTATCTGCAGAGAACCACAGAAAACCCACAACCGAAGAAGTCTGAAACCTGTCAAGTTATATGCAAGATTCCAGGCTTTAATAGCTGTCAAAGGGACTTCAACTAATTACCAATGAAAGGGACTGAATACTTACTGTATATCAATGAAGTATTTAAGGTTTTTACTTTTAATACATTTGCAAACATTTCTAATACCTTGTTTCATCTTTGTAATTCTGGGTTATTAAGTGTTGCTTAATGTGCAGAAAATATAATTTCCATGCCTTTGCACAAGGCTGCATCACAACAAAATGTGGAAAAAGTGAAGGGGTCTGAAAACTTTCTTGCTTGTTAACTAATATATAAGAATTTAATCAATGACCCAATAAAACATTTTTTGTTATTTTGCTTTACCTTGCATCACATTTCATGTCTAACTAATCATTGCCATTATAACAGGGTTATTTAGAGAAATCATCATTGGCAAAAATAATAAACTACCTTCAAAGTAGTTTTATATGTTAATTCAATATTACCTAAAATTAGTGAAGTTTTATTTTCTTTTATATATGGTCATATTTGATATCTTACAGTTGTTTCACAAATCATATTAAATTTGAGAAAGGCCTTTCCTTATGCTCAGATTTACAGTCACTTTTAAGATATATTTCATAAAGACAACCATAACATCTAGAGGTTGTATCCCCTTAATATGTCTAATTTTGCTTCCAACAGGCTTTTCGCCATTTTGCATAATTATAGATTTAAATTATCCACTAGGGATTTGAGCACTTTTTTTTTTTAAACTGTTGGTATATTTTAAAGGCAAGTTTTAGAAATTTTCTTATAAACTTAAACTATAAGGCAGGAAGTGTGGTATAGTGGTTACACTAGAATCCCTGAAGTCTATGAAGGAACTCGTAATCCTGGCCCACTTTAAATTCCTTCGCACCTCTCCATCATTCCTTACAGCTTACTTACAAAAGTTAGGCAGGTTTCATTTCGAAATTCTATGCGTAACAGTCATAACTGGAACCTACTTATGTACATATATACCGGCCATAGCCTGCAGCTCCATCGCCATGTGAGGCGGAGTTGCATCTCTCATCGTCACGACACCCACGTAATAGAGTGTCTGCCCATATAAGGCCGTCCGTCAGCGGCAATCCAATAGAAACACTCTACCGCTAAATATTCGCGGGTTTAGGGCTGTGCTTATGGAAATGAAGATGAGATGGCCAGGGTGGTGTTCGGCACAAAATCAGTGAAACCGCGAGAGAAACTTTTAAGTGCCGGGTCTTAGCGAACATTAAATAAAGCCGTGGACATCGCACAAGATAGCACAAGCACAGCTCAGAACCTTCGATGCCTGTAGTCCGAGCGGCTCACGTGAACTGACTGTGAACGCAGTACGCAGACAAAAAGCAACAGCTCCAAAGAGCACTGAACAAAAAAGCATTACACAATTGAGAAGGCAGCAAAAGAATATGAAGTGAGTGACGCATACAAGCATATTCATAAGTGCAGCTACTGCATAAACAAAGCACACGGTGGAAAAAGTCAATGTCCAGCTAAAAGAAGACAGTGTAAAAAAAAAAAAACGTGCATGCAGTGTGTGATGCCTCAAATAAAGACGAAGAAGAGCTGTTTATTGATGCAGTAAGAAAGGAATCGATGAATGAAACCTGATATCTTTACAACGGTTGACAAACACGGAATGTAACTTGAACACAACACATCCTCCAAATACGAACCTGATTAAAAGAAATAATGATAATCAAATCCTTGATGACAGCAACACTCATAACAGTCACAAAACAATTACAATGACATTCATGTTACGTTATTTTTAAAATGTTCCCTTTTCTTTTTCATAACTTCTTTAACACACTACTTCTCCGCT
>JANRMT010062854.1:23776831-23794847 GCA_026402145.1 Polypterus bichir lapradei | reverse complement strand
GCATGGCAGATTTCCAAGACGCTGAAAAAGCACTCACTTCACTTGCCACTGTTAAGCAAAAAGAACATTAGGGCTCGTCTCAATTTTGCTAAGAAACATCTCAATGATTGCCAAGACTTTTGGGAAAATACCTTGTGGACTGATGAGACAAAAGTTGAAATTTTTGGAAGGCAAATGTCCCGTTACATCTGGCGTAAAAGGAACACAGCATTTCAGAAAAAGAACATCATACCAACAGTAAAATATGGTGGTGGTAGTGTGATGGTCTGGGGTTGTTTTGCTGCTTCAGGACCTGGAAGGCTTGCTGTGATAGATGGAACCATGAATTCTACTGTCTACCAAAACATCCTGAAGGAGAATGTCCGGCCATCTGTTCGTCAACTCAAGCTGAAGCGATCTTGGGTGCTGCAACAGGACAATGACCCAAAACACACCAGCAAATCCACCTCTGAAATTTTGTGTGAAAAACATGCAAAAGAATAAGAAATCAGGAAGGGGGCAAATAGTTTTTCACACCACTGTATATATATTCATATGAAAAAGTTTGGAAACCCCTCTGAATTCTTTAGATTTTCGTTTATCATTGGCTTAGCTTTCAAAGTAGCAACTTCCTTCTAATATATGACATGCCTTATGGAAACAGTAGTATTTCAGCAGTGACATTATGTTTATTGGATTAACAGAAGATATGCAATATGCATCTTAACAAAATTAGACAGGTGCATAAACTTGGGCACCCAAACAGAGATATTACATCAAAACTTAGTTCAGCCTCCTTTTGCAAATATAACAGCCTCTAGACGCCTCCTATAGCCTTTGATGAGTGTCTGGGTTCCGGATGGAGGTATTTTTGACCATTCTTCCATACAAAATCTCTCTAGTTCAGTTAAATTTGATGGTTGCCGAGCATGGACTGCCTGCTTCAAATCATCCCATAGATTTTCGATGATATTCAAGTCAGGGGACTGTGACGGCCATTCCAGAACATTGTACTTCTCCCTCTGCATGAATGCATTTGTAGATTTTGAACTGTGTCTTGGGTCATTGTCTTGTTAGAATATCCAACCCCTGCGCAACTTCAACTTTGTGACTGATGCTTGAACATTATCCTGAAGAATTTTTTGATATTGGGTTGAATTCATCCAACCCTCGACTTTAACAAGGGCCCCAGTCCCTGAACTAGCCACACAGTCCCACAGCATGATGGAACCTCCACCAAATTTGACAGTAGGTAGCAGGTGTTTTTCTTGGAATGTGGTGTTCTTTTTCCGCCATGCAAACTGCTTTTTGTTATGACCAAAAAACTAAATTTTTGTCTCATCAGTCCAAAGCACTTTGCTTCAAAATGAATCTGGCTTATCTAAATGAGCATTTGCATACAACAAGCGACTCTGTTCGTGGCATGAGTGCAGAAAGGCCTTCTTTCTCATCACCCTGCCATACAGATGTTCATTCTGCAAATATCGCTGAATTGTTGAACGATGTACAGATACACCATCTGTAGCAAGATGATCTTACAGGTCTGGAGGTGTTCTGTGGGTTGTCTGTGGCCATTCTCACAATCCTACACATATGTCGTTCCTGTATTTTTCTTGGCCTGCCAGACCTGGGTTTAACAGCAACTGTGCCTGTGGCCTTCCATTTCCTGATTGCATTCCTCACAGTTGAAACTGACAGTTTAAACCTCTGAAATAGCTTTTTGTAGCCTTCCTCTATACCATGATAATGAACAATCTTTTTTTTCAGATCTTTTGAGAGCTGCTTTGAGGATCCCATGCTGTCACTCTTCAGAGGAGAGTCAAAGGGAACCACAACTTGCAATTGACCACCTTAAATACCTTTTCTCATGATTAGACAGACCTGTCTATGAAGTTCAAGGCTTAACATGCTAATCCAACCAATTTTGTGTTGCAAGTATTGAGCAGTTACATATATTTAATATGCACAGCCACTTTTTGCACAGCCACTTTTTTGCATTTGATTTAGTTTCATATAAATAAATACTGCTTCACTAAAAATCTTTGTTCAGAAAACACCCCAGTACTCATATGTTCCTAGGAAATGAAAGACATGCGGGTTATATGCAAAAGTAAGGCTATGTCCACATCCAGACTACAACAGAGAAAGTGAAAGTGTTCGTGCAGACGTTTCTTTATACATTGTACATATATTTTCATATTTTTGACATCCTGGTCAGAAAGTGATTCTGAATGGGGCAATTTTTTAAATGAAATTAGAGCATTTAAGGTAAGATTTTATTCCAAGATTTAGATAAATAGATTTCATTTTATTCCTTCAAATTGTCTGACTATGTATGATTTCTACTGCCACAACAAATAACAAATGGAACTGCTCGTCAAAAATAGTATATCCAGGTTTAAAATAGTATACAGTGATCCCCTGCCTATCGCAGAAGTTACGTTCCAGACCCATCAGCGATAGGTGAAAATCCATGATATAGAAAGACCATATAAATAAAATTTTTTTTTTATAGTTCAAGCCTTAAAATACCCCTCCCACACGCATTAAACACATGTAAACTTATTAAAACACTATAACGCTTTCCTTCCCGAAGCATATCCAGGAGTTTTACCTTCTCCTGAATGGTCAAGGTCTTCTTCTGGCGCTTAGGCTCACTACTACCAGAAGGCACAGAAGATGCAGGATGCTTGGGAGTCATCGTAGGGCTTAAAACAAAACTAAAAGTTCACAAAAAGTTTGCTCACAACAATCGGACCACAAGCAAGGTACGAGATACGCAGAGAACTGAGATGCGTCGGGGACCCACACTCGCTGTTCTTGCGAGATTACGCCACATTAGAAGCAGCCAATCAGAGCCCAAGAGAATAAAAATCCCACTCTGATTGGTTGAGTCTCCTCTTTCAGCCAGGCCTTGTAAGAAATCATCTGGGTACTGTAACGCGAAACTCTTTGTCTACCATAGTGTACAATGTACGTATATTTAATGATTTACTGTATTGATTAAATGTTCTTTATATACATATTCACATTTTACTGCATTTAAGTCAATATTTACAGTTATGTTATAGTTATAAATTATAATACGTATTGCTCTCACGAACTCTTGTCTAGCACTCGTAGTGACAAATGAAAAGCGTATGTACATTTCTTTATGAATTGTAACTCTGTCAACGTATTCCTGTATGCAGCAGTATGTTTTTTGATTTACTACTGTACTGTTTAAATGTTACGTATACGTTAGTTATTATAAATTATAATATTGTTCTAACAAACTTTTGTCTAGCACACGTAGTGACTGCTGAAAACCGTATGCTTTGTTATGAATTGGCTGCTAAGTACACTACAGGTAGGATGTACTTATTGAATTTTTATTCTATTTTTGTTATTAATAGATTAGCATAGAAAAATGCTTATTCCAATGTAAAAAAAGTTGTCAAAAGCCCATAAAAAAAGATCACTATAAAACCACAGATTTCCGTGATAGAAAATCAGATATGTTCCACCAAAAAATCTGCGATATAGCGTGGGTGCGATAGCTGAACCGTGATATAGCTGGCGATCACTGTATCTGGTTTAAAAGAAAGACACTAAAGAGAACTCAAATAATTTATCTATTTCGAAAACAGAGTCCAGACATAATTTATATCAAATTTCTATTAAAAAGGCTCACTGAAAGCTATGATACCTTGATAAGTGATGTAATACATATAATATGATGTGTAATTGAAGTGTGCATCAACAACTACCACAACACTAGCACTGAATGGCAAAGAGTGAGATAATAAACTGCGAGTTTTATATATTATAATACAAACAAAAAGTTTACATGTTTTCTGCCTTGCTTTCAGAGCTGCCAGAACAGCTCTGGTCCTTGTCAGCCCTGATTTTGATTAAATGTTTTGACAATACCATATTAAAAAAATTTAAATGACATCTTCATGATATATTTAATTTACTCAGGCATTATAAGTCTTCTGTTTTAATGATGTAATGGTACACTTCCTCCTCATCTCAATTCAGTTGTCTAGATATAACATGATGGCTGCGTGGAAAGGTAAATTAAGAGTGGGTAAAAATTTTGAGAACAAAGAATGAAGAGAAACTTACCAGGATCACTGTATATCATAAAGCTGTGAGCTGGATTCTGAATAAGATGCTTGGCCATAGAATCTCCAAGGTGTGTTAAGAAAGAACAAGATGAACAAGTCATCTTAATACAGCTAAGAAAAAAATAAAAAGTATTCATGTGAATTAACTTATTTCTAGGGAAATACATATTTTTAACTTTGCCCGTGGTGCAAAGTTAAGATCATGGGTCTCATGTATAAATGGTGCATCCACACAAAAATGTTATGTGCCTTCATTTCCACACTCACTTAGAAATGTGTAAAAAAAAAAAAAAAAATTAACTTGGCATAAAGCCATGCACATTTTCATGGCAGCCTCACACCTTGTATCCACACATTTATGCTCAGTTTTGCAAACAGGTGGCACCCAGCGTCAAAGCAGCGCTAATGTTTCTGCCTTGTTCCACTTTCTTTTTTAGATTCACATTCATTACGTGGGTTTTATCAAATACACTGAAATGAATTGCATATTGCTTACAAATTTAAAATCAATCCATCTATCCATTATCCAACCTGCTATATCCCAATTACAGGGTCACATGGGTCTGCTGGAGCCAATCCCAGCCAACACAGGGCACAAGGCAGGAAACAAACCCCGGGCAGGGCGCCAGCCCACTGCAGGGCTCGCACACACACACACACACACATACACACTCCCACACACCAAGCACACACTAGGGACAATTTAGAATTGTCAATGCACCTAACCTGCATGTCTTTGGACTGTGAGAGGAAACCGGAGAGAACCCAGAGGAAACCCACGCAGACATGGGGAGAACATGCAAACTCCACGCAGGGAGGACCCAGAAAGTGAACCCAGGTCTCCTAACTGTGAGGCAGCAGCGCTACCCACTGTGTCACCATGCCGCCCTACAAATTTAAAATGGTGCACGTAATAGTCAAACTATTTCAACTATCATAGCTGCTTTAGCGTTGTTAGAAGGTATCACAAATGAAAGAATTAGAAGGGAGTGTGCATTTACAAATGATGATGACTGGCTTCTAAGTTGATTTAGATTTCCAAGAGCTATCGGCTATCCTCTTGGAACTGTGCGCTGTTAGAATACTAGAATTTATATTTCACATCATTTTTTTGATGTAATGCATTAAAGTATGTATATTACATTTTACAGATAAATTGTTTAATTAATTTAAATAATGTATACTGTTAATAATTATAGATGTGGGGGCAAGGTGCCACTGTAGTAGCGATGAGTTGGCGCCCGTCCAGGGATTGTTCCTGCCATGCACTCTATGCTTGCCTGGACTGGAGCAATCCTGGATAAATGAATGGATGGATGGAATAATTTAACATGTATAATTTTTTGAAGAATCTGCATTTCTAAGCCTACAGCTGGCTTTACATTTATTATAGACACTTATTTTGTGGTGACTGGTTATGTGCAGAAAGAAACGAAAGTACAGGAATTGGGGGTTGGTAAGTTTGACTGAGACAGTACTGCTGACATAAATTATTCCATCTATGGGACACCAGCAAATCACTACTGCTGCACGACTAAGTTTACTACATGGTTTAATGCATTTACTAATGAAAATGATATGAAATATACACTTTAGCATTCTAAAATGTTCAGAGAGCTATAATATCATGAACGTAATGTATTCTGTATGGCAATCACTGCCTACTTGTTCCTAGCGGTGTCAGAGAAAGCCCATTCAAGAAGCAAAGGGAGATTAACGACTAGGTCAGGGAATACTTCGAATACGGAACATTTAATGTGCTACTTTAGCTATGATGGGATCTGACAAACTCTAGTGAATTAAATATTGATTTTATGATGAAGTTTATGACATTCTACTTTAATGACAAAATAAACTATGAGATTACAGTGGAAATTTTGAGATTAAAGTCAACATTTCAACTTTAATCTCAACATTTTTTTTTTCCTTCACTGTGTCCCTAATACGTTTCCGTATGACACTCAAACACTCGCCTTTTCATGTCGATTATATCTGACCACTTATTTTTTATTTCAGCACTGTGCAACTTTCTGAACTTGAACTTTTGAATGTCTTTGCAATGTTGTAACATTTCCCCTTGTTGTTTATACGACTGCTTAGGCCACCAAATAGTATGTTTATTTTTTGCCCCCACTTCACTTAGCAGGGCCCTATATATTGCATTCGCTGAAATTCTTCTTTTTTCCATATGTTTTTGCCACTGTCTTTTATTGAAACACTGAACAGAAGGGGATATTTATACTGATTTACAAATTCAAAGATGAGAAATTTAAGGAGGAGTCAGGGTGGGGCTGTAGGCGCGTGCAGTTGCGTAAAAATTCACATTCACTAGGATTTATAAAGGGAAAGTGCGTGGAACTTTCCTTACGCACTGTTTTATGAATCTGAATTTTTTTCTGCGTACGAACATTTTTAGTTTTGCCCATATGCCATGTTTTAGTGAGAATTCTACACAAGGTGTTATATATGAGGCCCCAAGTCTTTTGTCTGAAACTTGCATTATGGCCACATTTTATAACAGAAGTCTGGAAATTTTTTTTTTTTTTTTTTTTACAGAGTTCAGTTTGCATAGCTTCAACTCCATTTAGGACAGAATTTAATATTAATAAATGCAAAGGTTGTTTGTTGACTTTACTTCAAATGCCTTTCCTTGGACAGCAAAAACACCAGGCCAAATAATTATAAAAGTAAGAAAAAAAGGTTTAACCTTGTTCCAATTTTAAACTGGGGAGTATAGTGGTGAAGTGGTTAGCACTTCTATCTCACAGATCCAGCATCTTGGGTGTGGATTCTGTACCTCGTCATAGTTTGTAAGGAGTCTGAATATTCTCTCCGTGCCTCTAAAGGTTTTCCTCCCAAATCCCCAAAATCATGTAAACAATCACGAATTGGTACCATGTAAGTGTGAATGAAGATTTGAGGCTGAGTGGGTCTTGCATTAGGCTGGTAACCAGACAAAGGTCCACAGGGTTCATTGGTTGAAGTTTTGGATAGCATCTCTTTGCAGGGCACGCTCACATATTTCAGCAGCTGCACACACTCATTCTGGACCAATGCACAGTCACCACACAACCTGTAATGCATGTCTTTGGGATGTGTAAAGAAAACCAATGTACTAAAAGATTTAAATATATATACATAAAAAAACAAGTCTAGTTTTTAGGCAGATCTCCTACTCCACTGTGCTGCCCATTACAGTAACTGACAGTTTTATATTTTATGAACACACAATTACACACTCTCTCTCACACACACACACACACACACACACACACACACTCATACAAGGTTGCAATAGCAAGGTGTCAACCTTTCACAATGCATAAAACTAAATTCAATCACCTGATAACCTATTATAACATTTTAAAAAAAAAAAATGTAGGTTGCAAAAAATGATAAATCATCATTCACTTTATATATCTTGACTATGGAAGGAAACATGAACATTACCTGGGTAATGGTTTCTTGTATAATGCCAGATATTTAGGACTTTTTCTAGGCACATGATTGCTAGGAGCAGAAAAAAAAAGAAAAAAAAAAGGTCAGGGTTAAAGGGAAGGTCAACATTATTTAAAGACAACAACAACATTTATTTATATAGCACATATTCATACAAACAGTAGCTCAAAGTGCTTTACATAATAAAGAATAGAAAAATAAAAAACACAATATGAAAACAAAATAAATCAGCATTAATTAACATCGAATAAGAGTAAGGTCCAATGGCCAGGGGGGACAGAAAAAACAAAATAAAAACTCCAGACGGCTGGAGAAAAAAAAAATAAAATCTGTAGGGATTCCAGACCATGAGACCGCCCAGTCCCCTCTGGGCAAGGATTCTAAAGTCAGAAACTACCAACAAAACAAAAAAATACCACATAATGTGATACTCTTGGTGACGTGTTTGCATTGACAAAGACAACTTTACAATACATCTAATTATTAATACGTCAGAAAGAATATGAAACTCACCACAAATGCACAAATATGATTTTTGTATTACAAGTGGTCCCCAGTTTAGCACAGTGCATCATCTTACCACAAGCAGTGTAGATTGTATGAAAAACAACGGAGTTGGATACAAAAAAATATCTAATTCATTAAATATTCTTTGGAGTACAGTTAAATCAACCATTAAAAAAATGGAAAAATTATGCCAAAGCTGTAAATCTACCTAAAAAAAACTGAGTAATTGTGCAAGAAGTGAAGGAAGCCAAAAAACTACAATGGATAAAATTTGAGAGACTGTGCATAAATTTGTTGCCTCGCCAGTCACAGGTTTACAGGACAATGGCAAAGAAAGAAAGCCACTGTTTAAAAACAAACACAACTCCACTAGAGTTTAACAGAAGGCACATGGGAGACTCTGAAGTCAACTGTGAGGACATTCTGTGGTCCGATGAAACCAAAATTGATCTTTTCCATAAGACCAAATGCCATGTTTGAACACTTCACATTATCAAAAGCACACCACCCCCACCTGAAATATGGTGGTGGCAGCATCAAGTTGTGTAGATGGTTCAACAGGGTTATGTCCTGGAGTAGCCAAATCTTAAGTTCAATTTTAATAAATGTTCACAGACTTAAACCTTATAATGAATAGCAGTATTTGCATCAATCATCAGTGAAGTCTAAATATTTGTTTAATTATTATATCTAAAATGCTTGATACAATGTTTTCAGTGTATGTATTATGCTCACTGCTATATTTTATTTGTACTGATGGCTGTGTTCTTTGCTAATGTGTTTTTAATGTAATGTCAAAGTCCCTCTGTAAAACCGGCTGACAAACCAAATTCCCCTCACAACTATATTGAATTGATTAAGTCAGAGTCCAGATCTCAATCCAATGGAAAATATGTGACTATTAACTCATGCTCCCCATGTAAACTGACAGAGCTTGAGCAATTTTGCAGAAAAAATAGGGGAAAAACACACAGAATTTTACTACTAAATACTAACGTTGAAGGGGTGAATACTTCATTATTTGAGTTTAATATTTGTAATTAATTCAGATCACTGTGTTTTCACTTTCACATTAAAGAGTATTTCTGTTGTTTGGTGCCAAATACATACAAAATGATGAACTGTAATATAATAAAGAAGATGTGGAAACTTCCAATGGGGCAGATACTTTTTCTAGGCCCAGTATCTATGCTGCATTGAGTCCTACTCTCATAGTAGTAAAAAGTGGCCGCCTACAGTTTTCTTTAGAGGAAATAACGGGCTGTAATTCCTCAAATAAAATCAAGAATACAAGAGTGGAGGTACATGAAAATGAATAACCTTTCATACACTGTAACAGATGGTACATAAGAGTTAATGACATAAATTCCACTTCTATTTGGGGAAAAACAAATGTGCAACTGCAGTTGCTCAAAACTGTACCATGTACCACAGCACCTTAGTTGCATGTTGTGAAAACTTTGGTAAAGAGAAATACTATGTAGGTACAGTGGAACCTCAGGTCACGACTGGAATTCGTTCCAAAACACTGGTCGCAACCCGATTTGGTCGTGGCCCGAAGTAATTTCCCTCATAGGATTGTATGTAAGTACAATTAATCCTTTCCAGACCGTACAAACTGTATGTAAATATATTTTTTAAAAGATTTTTAAGTATAAAAATAGTTAATTATACCACAGAATGCACTGTATAATAGTAAACTAAATGTAAAAACATTAAATGACACTGAGAAAACCTTGAACAGAGATAACTAACATTTCAGGAGTTCACGCTATAGCCTTACGAACCGCTCGCTGTAAACACTTTTATTTAATGAGTTTTAAGCACAGGGAAAAAAATGAACATTTGAAAAATCCGTAATTTATATAAAAAGAGTTTGGACTCCACCAATCCACAGTCAGACAGATTGTGTACAAATGGAGGAAATTCAAGACCATTGTTACCCTCCCCAGGAGTGGTCGACCAACAAAGATCACTCCAAGAGGAAGGCGTGTAATAGTCGGCGAGGTCACAAAGGACCCCAGGGTAACTTCTAAGCAACTGAAGGCCTCTCTCACATTGGCTAATGTTCATGTTCATGAGTCCACCATCAGAACACTGAACAACAATAGTGTGCATGGCAGGGTTGCAAGGAGAAAGCCACTACTCTCCGAAAAAAACATTGCTGCTCATCTGCAGTTTGCTAAAGATCTCACGGACAAACCAGAAGGCTATTGGAAGAAAGTTTTGTGGAAGGATGAGACCAAAATAGAACATCTTGGTTTAAATGAAAAGCGTTATGTTTGGACAAAGGAAAACACTGCATTCCAGCATAAGAACCTTATCCCATCTGTGAAACATGGTGGTGGGAGTATCATGATTTGGGCCTGTTTCGCTGCATCAGGGCCAGGATGGCTTGCCTTCATTGATGGAACAATGAATTCTGAATTATATCAGAGAATTCTAAAGGAAAATGTCAGGACATCTGTCCAGGAACTGAATCTCAAGAGAAGGTGGGTCATGCAGAAAGATAACAACCCTAAGCACACAAGTCGTTCTACCAAAGAATGGTTAAAGAAGAATAAAGTTAATATTTTGGAATGCCCAAGTCAAAGTCCTGACCTTAATCCAATCGAAATGATGTGGAAGGACCTGAAGCGAGCAGTTAATGTGAGGAAACCCACCAATATCCCAGAGTTGAAGCTGTTCTGTATGGAGGAATGGGCTAAAATTCCTCCAAGCCGGTGTGCAGTAATGATCAAAAGTTACCGGAAACATTTGGTTGCAGTTATTGCTGCAAAGGTGGGTCATACCAGATACTGAAAGCAAAGGTTCACATACTTTTGCCACTCACAAATATGTAATATTCAAACATTTTCCTTAATAAATAAATGACCAAGTATAATATTTTTGTCTCATTTGTTTAACTGGTTTCTCATTTCACTTTTAGGACTTGAGTGAAAATCTGATGATGTTTTATGTCATATTTATGCAGAAATATAGAAAATTCTAAAGGGTTCACAAACTTTCAAGCACAACTATAGCAGCTTCCCTGTCTGCCTATCATATAGTGCCTTTCCTTCCTATCTATCTATATATCTATCCCCTTAGCTGTTTTTTATATATCTATTATACAGTGCCTTCCTGTTTATTTATATATCTGGTGACTTCTCTGTCTGTCTGTTTCTCTATTACGCAGTGCTCTGTCTGTCTGTGTGTTATGGATCTTAAAAATAACAGTTATAAGGTCTCAATTGTTAAAAAATATTTTAAAAAGAGCATCTCACATGAAAATATAACGATGTCATTAACTGACAGTGCATACCAATTAATAAATTTTATGTCCGTTTGAGGTTATAAAGATGTGATTTATTTTTACTCATTTTTTTATTTTATTATTTGGAAATAGCAGAATTTGCACGTTATTTTATATTTTTGTCTGTCTTATTACAACATTTCTAAAAAATAAATCATTTATTATGATCAAACAGTTACTCAGTACTTTAGTCTTTTCACCAAGTACTTTTTTACTCTTACTTTAGTAATTTTTTGGATGACTACTTTGTACTTCTACTTGAGTAATATTATTTTGAAGTAACACTACTCTTACTTGAGTACAATTTTTGGATACTCTACCCACCTCTGCTACTTGGAGAATATTTAGCAAGGTCTGTGTTTCACCTGTTTGACTCTTACTTCCAGACAACATGTGCAGACTCTTAAACTGAAAAATGCCTTATTCCCATCACTACCACAAACCTAGAAACTATAGGAAAACACCATTTGCAAGGAAAATAACCTCCTTAAAGAAAGAGAACATCCATGTAAGGCTGCAAGAAGGTTCTCCATATTTGACATGGGAGGAACAGCTAAACAGCATAGTTAGACAAGGAAGCAGTGGTCTGAACAAAAGGTTAGGGTGTGGTAGGAGTTGAATAATACAATGGAGAAAGTGAATCCTTCATATGGGTCTCAAAAACACTTTCTAAGATACTGTGCACAGCAAAGGTGGATAACTAGGGATATAGCAGAGACATGTGAAACTCTGAGTAGTACTCACTGTAAAAACATAGTGAGGTTAGGTCTACTTCTTTGGATGAGGCCACTTGTGAATTAGAGGTTCCATAATGGCAAGATTATGCAGACGATTATGATCTCACTAGAAATGTTGAAGGTAATGGGTATTATTAGGAAGTGAAAGCTAACATGTCTCTTGAATGTCAGGTGAAAGGTGGGGACAGCAAGTGTGAACCTGTATTTTGAGACAGTATAAAGAGTGAGCCACCAGAGTTGTTATAACGACAGAGGGATAACAGTCCTCAGACTTATCGTAGTTGCTGGAACTGAAACCGCTGTTAACAGACTAACTTCAGAGTCAAAATGAACAACGTGAATTCTGTTTTGCTTATTTAAAAGTGTATCAAAGATACTTGAGGGACAGTCAGTTTCCCAACCCTGCAAATGTCTTTTTGATCTGGAGAAAGTTTATGTAACAAGGTGCATCTTAAGAGATGTCTTACAGTAATATGAATTTAATATGAATTTGTTATCGTGCACCAAATATTTCTTCTGTACTTACAGAATGAGTTGTATCCATGTACTTTCTAATAAAATCTAATTACAGTGTTTCTTGAAAGTTAGTGAACCCTTCAGAATTTTCTATATTCCTTCATAAATATGACCCTAAAACATCATCAGATTTACAAACTTGTCCTAAAAGTTGGTGAAGAGAACACGACTGAACAAATGAGACAAAAATATACTTGGTTATTTATTTATTGAGGAAAATCACACAGTATTGTGTATCGATGAGAGGCACAAGTATGTAAACCTTTCTTTTTAGTATTTTGTGCGGACCCCTTTTGCAGCAACAGCTGCAAGTAAACGTTTCCAGTATGTCTTGATCAGTCTTACACATCGGCTTAGAGGACGATTAGCACATTCCTCCATACAGAATTGCCTCAACTCAGGGATGTTGCTGGGCTTTCTCAAATAAACACCACGCGTCAGGTCCTTCCACAACACTTCTATTAGGTTAAGGTCAGGACTTTGACTTGGCCATTACAAAATTTTTATTTTATTCTTCTTCAACCACTCTTTGGTAAAATGAGTTGTGTGCTTGGGGTCATTGTCTGGCTGCATGACCCAGTTTCTCTTGAAATGTAGTCCATGGACAGATGTCCTTACATTTTCCTTTAGAATTCATTTTCCCGTCAACAATGGCAAGCTGTTCTGGCCCAGACACAACAAAACAGGCCAAAAACATGATACTACCACCACCATGTTTCACATGGGATGAGGTTCTCAAGCTGGAATGAAGTGTTTTTGTTTCTCCATACATAACGCTTCTCATTTGAGCCAAAAAGTTCTATTTTGGTCTCATCTGTCCATAAAGCATTACTGCAAAAGCTTTCAGGCTTGTCCGCATACTCTTCAGCAAACTGTAGATGGGAAGCTACATTTTATTTTTGGAAAGCAGTAGCTTTCTCCTTGCAATCCTGCCATTCACACCACTGTTGTTCAGTGTTCTCCTGATGGTGGACTCATGAATATTAACAGTAACCAATGCAAGAGAAGCTTTTAATAGCTTAAAAGTTACACTTAGTTCTTTTGTGATCTTGTGGACAATCACATGTATTGTCCTTGAAGTGATCTTTGTTGGCTGACCACTCCTGGGGAGGGTAGCAATAGTCTTAAACGTACTCCATTTGTACACAATGTGGGTTGGTGCAGTCCAAACTCTTTAGAGATGTTTTTCTTGCCTTTCCCAGCACAATGAGCATCAACATTCTTTTTCTGAGGTCCTTTGAAATGTCCTTTGGTTGTGGCTTGATACACTGATACTGAACAAATGTACTTAGACACGAAGCCCTTGACAGAACTCTGGATGCCCATTCACATCTGATTGCCATCACATGGATTGACAACACTCAACTCTAATAATCTCACCTTCAAATTACCTGCTAGGTTCACATATTTTTACCACCCACTGATATGTAATACTGGGTGATTTTTCTCAATAAATAAATGACCAAGTATGATATTTTTTATCCCATTTGTTAAGATGGGTTCTCCATATCTACTTTTATGACTTATACGAAAATGTGATTATGTTTAAGTCAGGGGTGCCCTCACTTTTTTGGCTTGCGAGCTACTTTTAAAATGACCAGGTCGAAATGATCTACCTACATTTTTATATATATATATATATATATATATATATATATATATATATATACACACACACACACACACTGAGTATACTTTCACTGAGTATACTTTATACATAAAATATATGTTGTCGTACCTTGCATAACTGAATAACCTTTATGGCACAATAACAATTCAATACATTTATGGACACTACAGTATTTGGATTTAATAATCTTCATGTGGGAAAAGGCTGACTTGCATAAATAAGTAGAGCCGAATAATGCAGTCAAGGAGCTTTTGAATTCAGCCGAGTGAAAAATGACGGCTGTCCGATTAACTGCGATTTTAGTTCCCTCTCCTTTCTCTTTCTCAGATCGCTTTTCAGAAGGAAGTCAGTTTCATAGTTTTTATGAACAGTTCAAAAGTGCCTTTCCACATTTTCCTCCTTTGCAATAGCAATGATAGATTGACAGATCAGACAAAAGCACTTCAGTTGTGACATTGTGAGAGAAAAAAATCCTCTTCCAATTCAACATAAAGCCCATACCCTCCCCAAACAATTTTTTTTTTTAAATCCCTTCTTTAGTCGATATAAATTGGAAGGTTAACTAGATCATAGCCGGAGTTTTGCAGTAGCTCGCATGTTTGATCATGCGTGCGGGATGATCAGCGTGTTAGAAGAAAGGAGATCTCAGACTGGCTGCCCTGTATGTCAATCAAGTTTAAACGTTTTAAAAAAAATTTTTTTTTGAATGCAACGCGATCTACCAGTCGATCGCAATCGATGCATCTGGCATCCCTGGTTTAAATCATATTTATGCAGGAAAATGGAAAATTCTGAAGGGTCCACTAACTTTCAAGCACCACTGCAAGTTAAACCAGGTGCTAAGGTGAATTTTGGCATTAGTTTGCACCAAAACTCGGAAGGATACTCATTCTGGGATCCTACTGTTGCGTACTGTAGCTGCATTTTACAAATTATTCTTTCCTTCTACTCTAAACTGACTGATATCGAGGTTGCACTAGAGTGATTTACAGCAGAATGTACAGCTTTCAGAATGATAGTGATCACATCCATATCTAAGATTAAACTTCTTTTGCTAACTTGCACTCTGGAGATGCGGTAGGAACAGCTACCTCAAACACATACTGTATGTTTATGTATCTTAAGATTGTGTGCCTGGAGGAATCTTGAAGATCACGTGATTGATCAACAGATTGATACACAAGTAATATAGCTGTCATTTATGGTTAGTCTATATTTCCGCCCTGTTATTTGTCATGAGCTGTGGATAGCAAACCAGAGAATGAGACTTCAGGGACAACTGGCCAAATTAAGGTTCTATCTCAGGATTACAGAGTTCATTTTCTGAAACAGGGTGAGTTGCAGGACATTCTGGGATGACCAGACATCATTTATGCTGCATCACAGTAAGAGTTTGTATGGTTTGGGCATCAAATGAGGATGCCCCACAGAGAACCCCAAAACAAGATGTAGCATGGCTCAATGGAAAGAAGCACAGAGGCAGTCTCACAACAATTAAATTAAGACATGAAGAATTTCTGCACATTTTCATGTTTAACAGTCAGGAAGAGGGGTGTCCAACTGTCAGAAGAAATTAAGTTGCATGAGAAAGGCAGGTAACACCTGATCAGACAGTTCCCACAACAATCACCACAAGAAAGCAATACAAAAAATGAGATGAAATAAGATAAGGAGAAGGCTGAAATAAATTGCAGCCGATATTCATGTCTGCTTTTTAAATGTCACACAACCCATATCTGGAAAAGCAGGTTAAAAAAAAAATGGATGGATGAATGTTAAAATGTTAATGAAGAAAATGAGGACTCAAAGCAGGTTAAACCTAACCTATATTATGCTAGTTTGTTTCTCTAGGAAACAAAATAAACAAATTAATAAATTAAGATTACAAAAAGAAAATGCACAAAGTCTATTTTACAAATCCTTGATTCCATGTGGTTAGTCTACCCCTTTTTATTTATGTATGTACTTCATGAGGTCAAGCTAAACTCATAAAAGATCTTCACTTGCTTATAGGCTGGCATGATTAACTAACTGTGAAGCAAAGGGTCATTCATGAGCACAGAGGCATCACCTAAATATGGGGGAATTAAAGTGGGTGGTCACATTAACACAATGCAATAGAAAGTATTTGCCTCCTTCCTTATTTTCTTTGATTACTGCAAATTTGTGACAATTAATGTTTTCAGGTCTTTAACCTAAATATGTCAAGGTGAATAAATGACACTTTATTTTACTTAAGTGTTCTACTAAATGAACAAAGTTATCAAATACCAACTGGCACTGTAAGAAAAAGTAATACACTTACACTTAATACTTGGCCAAAACTTCAACCAAATGCTTACTATAATTCAACAGCTGTCTTTCACATTGCTATGGAGAACTTTTACCCCACTGTTCTTTGCAGAACTACTGTACATAAACACAGGATTATAAGCATAAAACTGTTAATTTCAAGTCCTGTTACAAGTCCACTAAAGGGTTTAGTGTTTTATTTTGACTTAGCCAAATGCATGGTTCTACTAAATATGATAGGTTAACCAGGTCCCAAGGCAGTAAAGCATTCCCAAACCTTCACACTGCCATAATCATATTTGACTCTTGGGAAGATGTTTTACCTACTGAATTGTATGCTTGCTTTACACAAAATATGACTGAACCCATTTTGACCAAACAGTTCTACTTTTGTGTCATCCATCCGCAGAAAACTTTCACAAAAAAGTCTGGGGATCATGAAGGTGTTTCTTGATAGACGAGAGATGAGCAATTATGTTCCTTCATGGTTATTGGTGGTTTCTGTTTTGCTTCTATCCAATAAAACCCATTTTGTCTCATCATCTTCTGATTGTGGAGTCATGAAAACTCTCCTTTGCCAAGGAAAAGGAAACCTGTAATTTATAGTTTTAGTTTACAGTTTTATTTGCTGGGGACACTTTTACACCTTACCCTTGCTAAAATTGGGGTAGGATAGCCACCACTAGTTAAGACTCACTATTGTCCCAAGCATTTTCCTTTTGGAAGTTTTGTCTCTTACTGTAGCTTGGTGGGGTCTAAAAGCTTGTAGCCCATTCCAAACTGCTGGCATAAGGTTTTTTTTTATTTCTTATATCTGTTCAGATATTTTCTTGAGTGTGGCACAATGTGCTTGTTGAATCTTTCTGACAGTAAATTAACTCTAATGATAATGGTCAAAGTATGCTAGGCTTACATTGAGCAGGGCTGGCCGTTATCAAGCCTGGAAAAACAGTGCAAAGTTTATGTTGGATAACTTTGTCCATTAGATAAAAAATAAGTAAAAGAAATAAGTAAAGAAATAGAAACATTTATCTAATTTTTCATTTTGTCTGATTAAGTGTCAACAATACATAGTAAAAGAGGCAATCAGAAAAGAGGCATTGTAGAGAATGGACTTGAGAGACTGATAACTCTAAGATGAAGGAACATGCCTCTAAGGAAAAAAAGTAGGTGCTGACTAGTAATACATATAAACAATAAATACAAACAAAAGAAATACTTAGCCAAAGTTACATGCCGAAAAGGTTAAATATCAGATACAACAGAACAGTTAAAGAATAACGAAGTAAAACACAGTTAAATATCAGAATAAATGATATAAATACAAAAAAAAAAAAACGGAAAAAGACTTGAGTAATTGTGCAAGGTATTTTAGCAATTCCAGTCACCTAACCACTACAGAGGTAGACCATAGCTATATTATATATATAAAAAAAGAAATACATAGCCAAAGTTACATGCCGAAAAGGTTAAATATCAGATACAACAG
>JANRMT010062854.1:23747034-23776731 GCA_026402145.1 Polypterus bichir lapradei | reverse complement strand
TATATATATATATATATATATATATATATATAAAAAAGTGCATGAAAAGTGTGCCTGAAGTCTCGGCAACGAGTATATCTGAAAATAAGCTATGACAGACTGATCTCCATTGTTCTGTAGTTTTAAAATAGCTAAGATAGGTATTCCAATTTCTTAAGGTTACTTCAGCATCGCGCCTATCCTGCAGGTACGCCATAGTCCACGTCACCTATGGTGCATCTACGCCATAGCCTGACGAGCACTTCCTCAAAAACGTGACCACATGTTGCATCAATGCAAACACTATGCAGACCCCTATGACTCTGATTGGCCAGTTTGGTGTCTACTTATTTCCTGAAATGCATTTCAGCTCCTCACCAGTTTTAAAGTTGACAAATTTATATAAATGAATGTATATAAATGTCTTTGAGATTGCTAATCTAATACCGTGTTTCATCTGTAGAATTACACACAAAATAATTTTTAAATGTCTTTACAGTGTGTTTGAGGTTGCTATTGTGCTTGAAGATATTTTTTGCCAATATGTTGTTTACCAAAAGGAACAGCATAACAAGTCATCATTTCAATGATTTAGACCAGATCATATGCATCTTTCACTGAAATGGATCCATAGACCATGACAAAAGTCACAAATGTGTTCTAAACAGAGGTGGGTAGTAACAAGTTACATTTCCTCCCGTTACATTTACTTGAGTAACTTTTTAAAAAAAATGTACTTCTAAGAGTAGTTTTACTGCACCATACTTTTTACTTGAGTACATTTGTGAAGAAGAAACGCTACTCTTACTCCGCTACACTGGGCAACACTCGACTCGTTAATTTTTTTTCATTTATGCATTAAACTATATTTTTGCAAGAGAGAAGTTCCCAGTGGATCTACTGTATGACTGTTTCACCAATCAGACTTAGCCATGCAGTCACATGACCACACACAAACGTCCTGCGTCTTGCAGCCTGTGAGAGACTTTTTAGTCATGCAGGGCTCCTGTTCACTGCTAAACGGTCACAGCTTCACTGCAAGAACCAGATCGTCGTTCCCAAGCCTGCCTTTCATGTCTTTTAACCTCATGTCTTTTCTCTTTTTCTTTGATCCCCCCTTCTTTTTGGTGCAGACCCGTATATATACACTCCCGTCTCCGTGGGCCTTAATCACACGCCGCAGGAAGCCAATAAATCAACTGAGAATGATCGAAGCCACGGACCTGCTACACCACAAAGTGCATTTGCAGTATTATACTGTCAGTGTACAGGACATCTCGTCACTGTAAGTAGTTTGCACTGTTCAAACATACATGTTACCTACTGTAGGTATCGGCTTCAAAAGCTTTGTTGTGAAAAATTGAAATTTGGAACTTTGTGTTATTTGTGCATCTTTATTTTGTAAAGATGTTATTCATTTTTACTCATTTTTTTATTTTATTATTTGGAAATAGCAGAATTTGCATATTATTTTATATTTTTGTCTGTTTTATTACATTTCTAAAAATAAATAATTTGTTATGTTCAAACAGTTACTCAGTACTTAAGTTGTCTTTTCACCAAGTACTTTTTTACACTTAATTGAGTAAGTTTTTGGTGGACTACTTTTTACTTTTACTTGAGTAATATTATTCTGAAGTAACGCTACTCTTACTTGAGTACAATTTTTGGCTACTCTACCCACCTCTGGTTCTAAAGAAGACAGCACACAGGCATTAGTATACTTCACGTCATCACTTCTTCTGAAATACTGGCATCCACCCATGAATCAAAAATATTTTTAATTTTGACTTAATTTTACATACTAAAATCTCTCCTGCTTTTTTGTATTTCCAAAAGAATATTTTTACCTACAACACATCCTACTAGTCCATTTCTTTTAAGGCTTCTTCATGTTGCTGAAGCATGTATTTTGTTATCAAACGACTCTGCCATGCACTGAGCAAGCAGTTAACCAGCGTTAACCAAGGACAAATATTGAAGTCTCTACGCTGAATTTTACTATACATATTTTTGACATCTAGATAATAATCTGAACTTTATTAAGAATTCAATGCCTAATTCTTCAATTAATTCTTAACTTTTGTTTTAAAAAGGTATGAGACATAAAAATAATGATTGTAAAATACTTAATGAAAGAACAAAGTTATGCTTTGCTATAACAATGCATCAAAAATGTTTTTCCCTACCTTTACTCAAAATTGCAAATCATTTCTTCACATTAATAGTTCTGTAAGTTATGACTCCCTTAGAAATATACACCACTTTAATATGACATTCAATTGTCTTAAAGCTGTACTTTTATTTACATAATTGTAAATGTATTTGTGTAATAAACGGTCATGTTTTTTTTAAGCACTAAAGTTCTGCCACATGACTGAATCCATTAAAAAGCTGATACAGCGTGTGTGGTATAAGAGCTGAAGATGCCAGGGTCTTCAATGTTACAAATGGCAAAATTTTTTTACATTCATCAACAACCCTTAGTTAAATAATGCGTTTCTCGGGAAACACAGATGCATATTGTCAAGACATTTTGGGTTACTTTAAGTTTATCCCTGTTATAAAATCAAACATGGTTGCCTCAAGAAAGGAGGCTGAACTTTTTACATGCTGCTATGACTCACTTGATCATATGATTGGCATAAGCCCTGGAGCAACAGGTGCTGTAGCGACACAGAGAGCAATGAACAAATGTTGGGTAGTGGTTTGGAAAGTCGGGAACATCAAAGCTGCACTCTAAACAAGTTTGTTTGCCAAGGGTAATCCTGCAGAAAACAAAACAACATTGCAAAAAGATTCAGTAAGCAGGAGTGTAAACAGAAAAAAAAATCCACTGTATGTGCTTACTACATATTATATATAAATGGAACAACAAATGAATATTTAATGCTTGCTGAAAAAAAAAAAAATGTCAGAAACAAAATTTCAGCTCTTCATCAAGTGTGTGTCTGAACTGGAGGAAACAAGAATGATGGAGGAAGAACAGTATCAGAAACTGGGGAAACAAATGCTGCATTAACATGGTATAGCAAATAGAGAAAATAAATGCCTGTCGGTGGAAAATTTAAATTGAATACCTTTGAGTGCAGCTTAACTTTGCTACCTGAACTTTCAAAGCTGTTTCATAACACCATCCACCATAATTCAATATATAACATCAGATCTCCCTACAGTGTGAAAAAGCCAAAGGCCCAAACAGGTACCCAGCAGAACACTTTAAAAAGTTTTAAATCCTTCATGGAAGGTACAGAACACAGCATTCTACTAAAAATTTCAGGTGTCAATCATGGTTTTTCCCAGGGAAGATAAAAGACACAGCGTAGTGTGTGTTCTACAGACCAGTGTTTCTTCTAAATATATCAAGTCCTGATAAAAAGAGTAGAGAAAATACACAAATTTTGGATTACTATTTGATGTAATATATTTTCCTGCAGTATCAAAGTCTCCAGAGGTTCTACTATCTATGTGGATTAAGTTATTTTACTCTAATCCAGAACCTTTGGTTTGTATGAATTATAAAGTCTATTTAGATTGGAAGATGGAACTACACATGATGTCAATTACCTCCAATGTTTTTTTTGTGAATGTTACTGAAACTCTATGTTTAAATGCAATTAAATATAAAAGGGATTGTAAGAGATGGGCTTTAAAAAAATCTGATGATATAGTGCTCTCATTACTACTACAACCCATACTTAATCTGTTAAATTAACTTCATACTACATGTCAGAAGACTTTGAATACTTACAAGCACGTGTATTTTCCAAAGGCCCTACACCTTTTTTTTTTTTTTTTTTAAACACAATTACTAAATATACTGTATTAAATCTTTTTTAAGGTTAGACTCCGCTGTAATTATGTTTGTTTGGAATACAAAACAACCTTGCATTTAGCAGATGACCTTACAGGGACCTAAAACATAAGGTACCACAGCACAACCTACTTCTCTTATGGGTGTTTATATGTAAGGATACTGAGACTTTGAAGATGTGAACCAACACTTGCATGACAGACCCATATAAATGAGAAATTATAACACATATCTCCTTAATATCTTCTTGGTTTCTCCTTGGCAACATTGAAATCAGAAAGAAATAAAATGGAGACATTTTCTTTTGTCTCCTGCTTCTGTGATTTTTTTCCTGAATACTTTACCCCAGTATTCTCACAAGTGTCTCCTCTTGAATTTCACCAGAGGAAACAGCAAAGTCACACAATGGGCTCATATCTTCCAAGTAGCATCTTGAAATTATTTCTAGTTTGAAACTATTTGAATTATATGCTTAGTAATATATGGTGAAATGTATGGACAGTTGTTTGTGTAAATAAAACACTTTACTCTGACTACCAAACTGTAGTCCTTGCTTCCGAATAATGCATGTATTCCCCAGGTTACGGACATCCGACCTACGACTTATGAACGGCGCCGCAGCTGCGATGCATGCGCCTCAGTAACTGCCGCTCCATTATCTTCGGCCTGAAGACGCTGCAAGCGGTGGCTGGACGGAGGTTGGAGGGGGGCGATTTCTCTGCTCACGCAGTGTAGTGTCCCTCAGGTGGCTCCCGTTGGCAAGCGGTGACTCATGATCTATAGTCATTGGGGCCACAGCTATCGCTTGTGTGCAGGACAGAGGCTTGATGGGGCGGTTCGCTGCCCGACCACTCTGCCGCTGCAGCTACTGTTCCAGACTGGACGCAGGCCGGATGGAGCGGAGGGGGGATGTTTCACTGCCCGCCCACCAAGAACTGTTCTCGGTGGGTGGCTGGTAATGCTGCAAGCGGTGACCCGGTTGTGGCTGAACTGAGGCCATTGAGGGTAAACGGAGCGGCGGGGGGTAGCATTGTAGGGTAGCTGCCTGTTGACTGGGGGCGGTGGTGGGCGATTCACTACCCGCCTTTGGCCGCACCGTGTTCGTTTTCGGTGGGCAGATGCTGCAGGCAGCATACTGTAGTTTAGGTGACTGTGTGGTGCCTCGCCGCCCCCATTCATTCTCAATAGCAAGCCTACTTGTACTGTTACGCACAAAACAGGAACTTGTCTCTTGTCAGTACAATAGAGGTGTTGACAACGGGTGCCTTCCTGCTCCGATAGTGTATACAGTGCTGTGCAGAAGAGCTCATCTTAACCTTTTATCTTCACCCTTCAAAAATGTCTCTGAAACACAAATCTGATGCAAGTGCTGGTGATACAGTAAAGAAGAGAAAAAACCATCACCATTGAAAATAAATTAGAAATAATAAAAAGGTCAGAGAGAGGTGAAACTCCATCATTCATTGGTAGAGCACTTGGTTACAGTCGGTCAACAACTGCATTTATTAAAATAATGTACCTGTTCAAACTTACATACAAATTCAACTTAAGTACAAACCTACAGTCCCAATCTTGTACGTAATCCGGGGACTGCCTGTACTATTAGTTGCTCTAATTTACACTGCTGTTCCCTGATTAGATTATACTCATTCTGGAAGAAAAGGCAGACAATTTAGGACTGTGGCTAAGATTTTGAATTTCAAACACCGAGGTTGTGGGTTCAGATCACACCACTGTGCGACCATAAGCAAGTCACTTCATCTGACTGTGCTCCAATTGGAAAAACAAAAGAAATGTATCTGACTGTATCTCAAATGTTGTAAGACAACTTGGATAAAGGCATCAGTCCAATTAAAAATATGACGTCTTGAAAAAGATTAAAAAAAAAAAAAGATTAGAAAGAAATCTCACAAAATATAACATGCTTTTCAAACCCAATTCCCAATTTTTTTAGGAGAAAGATCTGTGACAAAGCTGACTCTTAAATGAAACGGAAATGAGAATCCCGTGAAGTCTCATGAGACATCAAAGATCAACTTTTTGGTGGTAAAATTTTCCTATCGGGCAATGTGACTGCCTCGATCACATGTTGAAACACCTGTATGCTATAGATTTAAACACATTGCCATGAAGATGCAAGTTCATTAGAACAACCTAAAATCATGGCCGAAATTATCGGCACCCCTGGAATTTTCCCAGAAAATGCACCATTTCTCCCCGAAACTTGTTGCAATTACAAATGTTTTTGTATACACGTTTATTTCCTTTATGTTCATTGGAACAACACAAAAAAACAAAGAAAAGAAGTCAAATCTGACATGTCACACAGAACTCCAAATATGGGCCGGACAAAATTATTGGCACCTTTTCAAAATTGAGGGTAAATCGTTTTATTTCAAGCATATGATGCTCGTTAGAACTCACCTGTGGCAAGAAATAGGTGCTGGCAATATAGCAATCATACCTGAAGCCAGTTAAAATGGAGAAAAGTTAACTCAACCTTTCTGTTGTGTGTCTGAGTGTGCCACACTAAGCATGGAGAACAGAAAGAAGAGCAGAGAATTGTCTGAGGACTTGAGAACAAAAACTGTGGAAAAATATCAACAATCTCGAGGCTATAAGTCCATCTCCAGAAATCTTCATGATCCTTTGTCCACTGTTCACAACATAATCAAGAAGTTCACAACACATGGCACTGTAGCTAATCTCCCTGGACGTGGACGGAAGAGAAAAATTGACAAAAGACTGCAACGAAGGATAATCCGAATGGTGGATAAACAGCCCCAATCAACTTCAAAACATATTCAAGCTGTTCTGCAGACTCAGGGTGCAACAGTGTCAGCTCGAACTATCCGTTGACATCTGAAAGAAATAAAACGCTATGGCAAGAGAGCCAGGAGGACCCCACTGCTGACACAGCCCACTGCTGACACAGAAACATAAAAAAGCCAGACTGGAGTTTGCCAAAATGTACTTGAGGAAGCCAAAAGCCTTCTGGGCAAACATCTTGTGGACAGATGAGACCAAGGTAGAGCTTTTTGGTAAAGCTCATCATTCTACTGTTTACAAAAAAAAGAATGAGGCCTACGAGGAAAAAAACACAGTACCTACAGTGAAACATGGTGGCAGTTCTAAGATGTTTTGGGGATGTTTTGCTGCCTCTGGCACTGGATGCCTTGACTGTGTGCAAGGCATCATGAAATCTGAAGACTACCAAAAGATATTGGGGCGCAATGTAGGGCCCAGTGTCAGAAACCTGGGTCTGCGTCAGAGGTCATGGGTGTTCCAGCAGGACAATGACCCCAAACATACCTCTAAAAGCACCCAGAAATGGTTGAAGACAAAGCGCTGGAGAGTTCTGAAGTGGCCAGCAATGAGTCCGGATCTAAATCTGATTGAACACTTATGAAGAGATCTCAAAATTGCTGTTGGAAGAAGGCGCCCTTCAAATCTGAGAGACCTTGGGCAGTTTGCAAAAGAAAAGTGGTTGGAAATTCCAGTTGTGAGGTGTAACAAGCTTGTTGATGATCATAGGAAGCACTTGATTTCAGTTATTTTTTCTAAAGGGCGTGCAACCAAATATCAAGTTGAGGGTGGCAATAATTTTTTTGAGTTTTGTATGAAATGTCAGATTTGGCTTTTTTTCTCTGTTATTTATTGTTGTTCCAATGCACATAAAGGAAATAAACGTGTATACCAAAACATTTGTAATTGCAACAATTTTCTAGGAGAAATGGTGGATTTTCTGGGAAAATTCCAGGGGTGCCGATAATTTCGGCCATGACTGTAGACAACAACAGACCATTCAATACAACAAAGCTTGTCAGTCCTATGCACTAAATTCTTATAAAATAACACCAAGTCAAGTTCTGAAGGTCCCTACTGTCTACCATGCAACTTGGTAATGTGTACAGTATATGGCTGTCTATGTGAATAAAAACCTCCTCATGTTTGTGTGAAATTTATCCTTACCAACTTTGCAACTGTGTCCCCATGTTCTTGTTGAACTCATTTAAAAGTAAATCTCAATGCACTATACTAAGTTACAATGTAATGCAATAAAGAATAACCACATGTTTCTATATTTACCTCTTTTCTTGAAACTTAGCTAGAAGTTCAAACATTTTGCTAACAGATCTCTTTTTATTGATGGGTTTCTGCTGAACAGCATGGGTTGCAACAGGCTCAGTTGGTTTTGGAGGTCGGTTTTCAATCTCTGTTGTCTGTGGTGGCAGCGGAATAGGTGCTGGGTTGCTGGGAAGTGTGATGGCTTTATTTGGTACAGCATAAGCTCGAATAGTGACCTGAAACAAAGAATAACCTTCATAATTATTCAGCATCTACTGTATATACATGAGTTTATTTATACTCACTTTTAATATTTAAAATACCTTAACATTATCTATCCACATAAGTTGAACACAATGACTTCTATACAGAAGAGTCTTACTTTGTAAGAAAAACACTAATATATTCAATATACAATGCAAATACATACGGTCTTTTTTTTTCAACAAAAGTTAGCATACTAAATAGGAGAGAAATGAGCTGTGCAACTCATTGGATATTTTGGGCAGAGGACAGTTCCTGGCAGTGATTAGCAGGTGACCCTGCCTCTTCAGGGACCACCCACAAAACACAAGTAACATAGCACAGGTACCGAAAACAAAGAAGACAATAAGCAAAAGTAACATTAACATACCTTAATGATGCCAAATTGAACAAAACAGACAGAAAACAAGACTCTGAACCCCAGCCAGTGGAGAAACATTGGCTGAGATATAACAAAATTACATTGGGGTCAATCTTAATAAACTGAAAACATCACACTAACCCATAATTACTAAGCAGTTGCATACTACACTTGTGCTTAACTTTTAAGCCCAACTTCAGTAAACTTTGTAGCTGAGCTCAGTTCACAAGATTGCTCTCCATCCATTCAATTCAATTAATTCTCAGTCACAATGGACAACAGCTGCTTCCCTCTAGAGGGGACAAAAGAAGTGCCCAACTTAACCCTGCTCTTTTTGTACTGTAGTTTAAGCAATTTAGTACCCCACTTTAAATAACTGAATTGTATTAAAACTCTCCTGAATGTAGTCTAAATAATATCAACACTATGTACCTAAAAATTTGTGGTAATATTTAAATAAAATTGCTTTATAGTCATACCATATTTACTGTACTAACACTAGAATCCCTGCAGCCTACGAAAAACCTCATAATCCCGGCCCACTTTAAATTCCTTTGCACCTCTCCATTATTGTCTTTTGTTTTGTAAATGTGTCGATCAGCACAAGCAGCCTGCTGTCCCATCCCCCGCCTTGACGGAGCTCAACTCGGGCAAAAAGTTCTCCCAGCTCAAGCCAAGGCTCCTTATCTGCGTGTGAGCTGCCTGGAGTTTAATAGGGTAAATAATACAGTGTATCATTATTTGGAATACATGCATTTTATGTGTGTTCTGTGTCTACAAAGACCTAAGTAAGTGTAGGATGAAAGGAAATGCGAGGCAAGAAATGCTGAACACATACCTAAAGCAGAAAATTTTTCCATGTTATACTAATAATGATGTGAAGTGTATAATGTGTGAAGACTTTAGTCCAAATATTAAATAAACATGGGTGCTTTTATCTATACTAACAAAAGGCAAAGCCCTCACTGACTGACTCACTCACTCACTACTAATTCTCCAACTTCCCGTGTAGGTAGAAGGCTGAAATTTGGCAGGCTCATTCCTTACAGCTTACTTACAAAAGTTAAGCAGGTTTCATTTCGAAATTCTACGCATAACGGTCATAACTGAATCCTACTTATGTACATATACACAGCCATAGCCTACAGCTCAGTTGCTGTGTGAGGCGGAGTTGCGTCATCCATCACCACGCCTCCCACGTAATTGAGTGCCTGCCGATATAAGGCCGTCTGTCAACAGCAATCCAATAGACACGCTGCCGCTACGAGGCATTTGTATTGCCTAAGACGAATACGATATTCGCGAGATACAAGTTTAGTGAGAAGACGCAGGGTATAAACGACACTTTTGATCACTTTGTAACGGAGTTAAAATTGCTGGTGAAGGACTGTGCTTATGCAAACGAAGATGAGATAGTCAGGGATAGAATAGTGTTTGGCACAAACTCAGCAAAAGTGCGAGAGAAACTTTTAAGTGCCGGATCTTAGCTAACATTAAATAAAGTTGTGGACATCACAAGATCGCACGAGATAGCACAAGCACAGCTGAGAACCTTCGATGCATGTACTCCGAGCGGCTCACGTGAACTGACTGTGAACGCAGTATGCAGACAGCAAGCAAGAGCTCCGAAGAGCGCTGAACAAAAAACGCATTACACAATTGAGAAGGCAGCAAAAGAATATGAAGCGAGTGACGCATACAAGCATACTCATAAGTGCAGCTACTGCAGAAACAAAGCACACGGTGGAAAAAGTCAATGTCCAGCTAAAGGAAGACAGTGTGAAAAATGTAAATTGAACCACTTCGCTAAAGTTTGCAGGACTGGGAAAGGTAAACCCGTGTGTGATGTCTCAGATAAAGAGGAAGACGAGCTGTTTATTGATGCAGTAAGAAAGGAACAACCCTCTGAAGCTGAACAGGCCTTTGTAAACATATCAATAGAAAAGCAAGGTGTAAAGATTAAGTTTAAATTAAGTTCATAGACACGCTGCCACTAAATATTCACAGGCAAATCCACAACTTAATACCGGGAATGCCTGTTAAACATCTTAGATTCACCAGTACCGATTTGGGTAGTGAACACTTTGATGAATGAAACCTGTTATCTTTACAACGGTTGATAAACACAGCATGTAACTTGAACACAACACATCCTCCAAATACGAACCTGATTGACATGCTTTTATTTTTTTTCCTTCTGCCCATGGGAAACACCTTCCCCTGTTTCTCACAGTCACAACCACAACCAAAAACACATTTCCCTTCTTTCTTTTTCCTTCTCTGCGGGAGTCCTAGGCACCGTTGCAACCCAGGAGGAAGAACACCTAACGCTCTGGGGAGGTAATGTTCTGGATACTCTCCCTCCCCGGTCTTTCCAGGATAAAGCGTCCCGGCCAGGTACACCACAACAACTTTGCCATTAGCACCACCTGGAATCGATGAATGAAACCTGATATCTTTACAACGGTTGACAAACACAGAATGTAACTTGAACACAACACATCCTCCAAATACGAACCTGATTAAAAGAAATAATGATAATCAAATCCTTGATGACAGCAACACTCATAACAGTGACAAAACAATTACATTGACAATCATGTTACGTTATTTTTAAAATGTTTCCTTTTCTTTTTCATAACTTGTTTAACACACTACTTCTCCACTGCGAAGCGCGGGTATTTTGCTAGTTCAAGAATATAACCAAAGGAAAAAAAAAGAATTTGATTGATATGCTGCTGTCAATGATTTGCAAATCCAAGCTCAAATGTCAATCGACTGGGAGTTGATAAGTATTCTCGAACAGTGCAGAGGTAAGAACCGCTGCTTTCTAACCCAAGGGTCCTGGGTTCAAGACATAGACTTTCATACATGAAAACATCACTATTTGAAAATGCTATGTCATTTGAACATGTTTTTTTTCGATCTTGCCTATACTTCATGGTATAGCGTTTTCAAATAATGATGTTTTCATGTATGAATGTGTGTGTGTGTGTGCCCAAGAGAGGCAGAGACAGATTCGATTACATTCAAGTGGTTACTAGAATATAAAACAAACACTTTCACAAAGATATAACGAAACAAGTGTGCTTTTATTTAAGAATAAAACTGAATAACAAAAATTGTGACAAGAAAAAGTGACAAGATACCCAGATGACATGATTCACCAGCATTTGTGTGTCTGCTTATATTCCTTCAACGATGTCTTTTACAGGTAGCAAAACTTTACACCGGTTATTACAGATTGAAATCAAAGGCTTCTTTTTGGGCGCAAACACCATCAGCATGACACTGCCAGATCTAAACACAAGTGTGATGAATTGATCACATGCTAAAGTGGTTATAGCTGTAGGTGGAGGTCTCATTTTATTTTATAGTTCCAAGCAGAATTGCGTCGCAGCAAGTCTATTAGCCAGTGAAAGCGCTTTGAAAAAGCTGTCTGTTGTTACGGTCCTGCCTTTGTCCAGTCTGATAGCAGTCATGGGAGATTGTATCTTTGATTGCCGGTGCAACAAATAGTTCTGAGCAGGTATCAGCCACAGCACCCACTGTAGTCATCACTGCTCTTGTGAATAGAATGGAGATAAATGCCATCAACTCAGAGAGGGGGAAACAAGTTCATTGTACCAAGTGAGCGTCACTGAGAGAATAAAACTGAATAATAAAAAAAACAAGCGGTAACTTTAACAAGTAGCCAAAATTTACATCAGGTGTTACAGACTCAAATCAAATGTATGTTATTATATTATAGTAATAATAATAACAGCAGCTCACTACTCAAAACGTGGAGTGCTCAGTCTCAAACCCGGGACCTTTGGGTTATAAAGCAGCGGTTCTTACCTCTGCACCATTCAAGAATACATATCAATTCCCTGTCTACTGAAATGTGAGCTTGGATTTGCAAATCATTGACAGCAGCGTATAAATCTATTTTTTTTCTCTTTGGTTATATTCTTCAATAAAAGCACACATTAAATATTTGAACTAATATCTTCACACATTATACACTTCACGTTATTATTAGTATTACATGTGTTCAGCATTTATTGCCTTGCATTTCCTTTCATCCAGATCTTTGTAGACACGGAACACACATGAAATGCATGTATTCCAAATAAGGATATACTGTATTATTTACCCTATACAACTCCAGGAAGCTCACACGCAAATAAAAAGCCTTGGCTTGAGCTGGGGAAACTTTTTGCTTGAGATGAGCTCCATCAAGGCAGGGGATGGGATAGCAGGCTGCTTGCTGCTTTTGCTGATCGACACATTGTCAAAAGAAAAGACACCGATGGAGAGGTGCAAATGAATTTAAAGTGGGCTTTGGATTACGCGTTTTTTCCGTATGCTTCAGGGATTCTCGTGTTAATTATATGCATATTAACAAAAGTGTGATCTGGTAACAATGTTTAATACCAATCTTATAGTTAACATAGAAAAGTAAGGACAATATGGAAATTGGGATACTCAGATTAACCTTTTACTTTTTATAAACATTAAAAATGTTTATAAAAGTTCTTCAGAAACACTGTTCTTTCTCTGTCCTGTGGACCAACAATCGTTAAAACACGAAACACAATGGAGTGGGGAAAGACAGTTACAGAGCCTTAAAGCTTCTACAGCAGACTCTGACTTACTCTTCAAAAACTCTAACAGCAGTTTCCCCTCACACACAATAGGCTCATTCTTGCATTACCATGCCATCAAAACTCAAAAGAGTGATGTAAACAAGGTGAGGGAACTTGATGACTTATGGGAACAAAAATATTGACTTTAGGGAACTGAGTAATGAAAGCAACTAAAATTAATAATCTTGGCACGAACAAAAATTTAAACTTGTACCTTTGTTCCTGGCCTGAGTCCCTCTAGTTGTCTTGGTTTGCGGAAAGTCTTGTGATGTTGTAGTTTGTGTTCAATTTTGTCCTTGGTGAACAGAAATTGCAGCCTGCACTTATTACAGTGGTAAATACTTTTCTTCTGGAAAAGAATATATTTAGATCATTAGTTAAAAATAACAAGATTATTTCTTTCTCTGTTGATTTAATGGCCATTTTCAGGGTTCCCACATCATGTCACAAGTCAACATTATTTTATGACCTTTATGAAAATATGCTGAAAATTACTTCCTGATAACTAGCATCACATACAAGGATTATGTTTATTTTATACTGTTCAAGGTCAAATTAAAAAGTGCAGCGTTCTTTTCAGTGCCACAGCCATAACTTGAATGAAAGCAATCACTCTTATATTCCTAAGCTGAATTCAGAACCCTGAAGCTGTTAGACACCAGCACTAATCAATTACATCTCCTCAAATGAATGATTTGTAACTGTACAATGGTCATTACTGTTTCTTAGCAGCTCAGGGAATATGGGAATGATCTTCCACCTCATCATAGTCTATTCAGAATTTGTCTCTCTTTACTGAATTTGTTCCGTCTGGGCATAGCAGGCTCCTCCCACATTTAAATAATGTGTATTCAGCAGTTTCTGAATTGGCCATTACAACTGAGAACAGATAAGTTCATGAATGAGCCTGGCATGTTGATGTTGCATCTGGTCTGGACCCTGGACCCATATGACCATTATAATGACCCTAACATTATAAGAAAAGGGCTCTTCATCTGCCTCTCCCCAACATGGTACAGGATTAAACATGTGAGAAGAAGTTTTTCTCATCTTTTCTTTCACAGGCTATAATACAATGATGTACTGCTTTTGTATCCTGGAACAATAAAACGATTGTTTTTGTTAACCAGAGATGCTTCAGTTTAATATAGAGTTCACTCGTCACACTATATGTACAATACACATACACACACACTCCAAACTCTTTGCAGAGTGACTTTACAAACATTAAAAAGAAATCCATGGAAGTAATATATAGATGTAAAAGATTGCAACATTTTTTGGGAAACTGGAGCAATGCATTTTTTGGTCCTTTGGTATGTAACAAACAGATTCATTTCAACAGATAGTGTATTGGAAATGTTACCACTGCTACAGATATTCCTATAGAGAATGCTTTCTACACAATTGATTTTAAATTTAGGGTTCAATTCAGAATTCACAAACTGATATAATCAAACAAAAAACAGAGCAGCAAGACATCTCAAATCTCATCACAAATATCCTACCTCTAATGAGATTAAGGGGAGCAAGAAATACAACAGTAACTCTAATGTTATAGGCTTGTAACAACAAAACACAATGCTGTCAATCACTATCACTGATTGGTCTTAAATACTACTCTCTCTTATATTGTGCTGTCAATAACACATCTACTTTTTCTGAATTAAATGACCACTTCCTATAAGCACTGCTTTCAGACCTTTGTTCCTTCTGCTGGAAGAAACATATAATGTGGGAAAATTCAACACTAAGATCACACCAAACATCAGATTTTTTGAAGGACTGCAGAACATTTTAGAGGTGCAACTGTACTTTGCTTTTTAAGAATCACATCTAAGCAAAAACATAAAAATGCATATTTTAGTTACCTGGTGCCTCATAAAATGTTGCTGGAATGCATTTACATTCTTAAACACCTTTAAGCAGTATGGACACAACAGATTCTTAGTATCTTCATGCTTAGTTCTGAAATGAGCATCTACTTCAGAGTAGTAGGAGGAACGGAATTCACAAACCTACCAAAAGGAAGAGGAAAAAAGAGAGTTGGAATTTTATATAAAGAAATTTTCTATAAAGAAATAAAGAAATTATTTTAGTTAATATTTTAACGAATGCTATTTTAATGATCATTACTGAAGATTTTAAATGACTGTCAAAATAGAACAGAACTTAAGGTATACCAACATTCATGCTGCCCTAGGAAATCTGAAAGTGAACAATTAAGATAGAATGCAAAAGGGCCTTTTATTGCATGTAAGAAGCTATAGTACATGTTCTTATCTGAATAATTCAAACCGCAATAAAAAAGGTGGAGAAACAGGCTAGAGGTTTGACTAATAACTCAAAGGCAGGTTGTTTTCATAATTTAAGAGAGCACAGCATTAATCTGTAAAAATTCTATGAGGCATCTATTACAGAAGAAGTGGCTTAGAGTAGATATTGTTCAAGGGAACTGAAAGATTTGTGCCTGCAGTTTCCTAAAAACAGAAACAGTCAAATCAGTTCCTTCGCTAGAAACAAAACGAAATGGTGAGGGGTGGGGAAAAGAGGCAGGAATATAATAGCATAAAAAAATAAAGGAAAATTCTGGACAGGTTGCTATGTGATAGTGGTGGGAGAAAAAAGTGAAACTACAGACATTCTGACAGATATTCATACAACTAAATGGGAACATAATGAGTTTAATCTTAAGCATTTCTATCACAACACTTATAGTAGCTGGAGACTACAACTGTGTACTGAATCCTGCTTTAGATTGCTCATATAAAACTAGAACAATTTTTATATTTTGTATGTAAATTGTTAACACATGGATATTTCTCCATCCCCTTTCAAGACAACTTTCCACTTCCTTTTTTTATTCCATGCATCATGGTTATTCATGAATCAAAAGCAACACAAATTATAATTTTGTTAGAGCTTATTATAATGCTATTACTTCTTACAATGATTGACGAATAATGGAGCTCACAATATTCAGTGTCCTCCCACACATGATAAAAGTGTATTGAGCAGTTTCTGAATTGGCCATTATAACTGAGAATGGATATGTTCATGAACAAGCCTGGATACCAACTCAATAAGTATCTGGAGCTGTTATAAGTAGATGAAGACTTCTTCAAATTAATTTCCATATTCCTAAAGGCTTTTGGCAACAATGATTCAACTCCAAAGATATCTGCCAGAGCTGTCTGAGGAAAAAATACTTAAAACAATACCAGAGGAGACAACTAATATTCTATGTATCACACAATACGGAATGAATAGGATAACAAAACCAAATAATTAGTGCACAGTTTATCACTTAAACCATTCTTAATCCGAATTTGAAGAGAAGGCCAATATAATTTTAGAACATCAAATACATAAAAATACATTTTGCCCAGCTGTCACAAACACTAAGGAAAGTAAAGACATACTGTAATATTCAAGAATATAACAGTTTGCTTTATTCTTTTAAAAATTAACAAAAATGCAGCTCAAATCAAAAATAATATGGTAATTTAGACGGACTGTAATGGCAACATGCACAAAGGAGCTGAAAAAAAATCTACACTTTCTACAATCTTAGCCACCTGGGTTTACAGCTTCACTAAGCAGAATTAAAAAGGAAAGATTCTTTTTTAAATTAACACAGTTAATGCTGACTTATTTTGCTTGAATATATAGAGAAAAATCTGCCAAATGCAAACACCCATTTTTCCTCAAGAAATAAAAAATCCACAATAGTGTGCATGTCGAAGACCAGTATTTTCAACACTAATGTTGAGAATTTAGCTAGCATTTACACAAAAAGAATATTGAAAATGCAAAAATTTCTCAAAATCAGACTGGGGTTATTAAAGGCAGACTGTTATAAAATATTTGAATAATGTGCAAAAAATAAATGCAAATTAGTTCAACTGTTTCCAAATACAGTCAAAGCACTCTACAGTTAAAGCAACTACTTCCATTTTACATTAAAAACTTGTCTTGCGTGACCAATATGCTCCTAGGCACTACATATAGTGGGAAATCGCATTAAGTAGAATTGGCCCAAACAATTTCTTGTTACTAAGATACCACAAACTTGGTAACATTTATATTTGCTAATATCTATTTATATGGACTGTACATTAACAGCTTTAAGCATACTTGTCAATGAATAACTGAGACAATGCACTCATGTATGTTAATGCTATTTTGTTGGTATCTAAGCTGCCATACAAGAGGATACAGCAAAAATCCACAAATAAACACATAATGTATTACCTGACAGACATATGGCATCTCTCCAGGCTTGTGTGTATTTTTCATGTGCTGCAAAAATACTGGCTCGCTTTCAAAAGCCCACTCACAAATTTTGCACTTGGCTGTAAAGTGGAAGAGATACCAGAAACTCTCAGATAAAAAAGCAAAAATATATATAATACATTACTAGTGTCCTACTTTATAATGAAAATGGCAATTTTTAAAATCACAGTTCCACAGGGTTTCTTCTTAAATAGCATTCAATTAAAACACCTACAAATAAACTTCTAAGGCAAAAATATTAAATGATTAAATGCATATGCAGGAAATAATAAAATTAACAATCATGCATATGCAGGAAATAATAAAATTAAAAATCAAATTTTTTTTAAGTTTTATTAATATAATCTTTTTCACATTAAATTCTGTGTTAACAAAATTACATAGAACTCTCTAAACATTAGAAATTATAATTAAAAAGGTGTTCAAAAACCAACAATCTCTTAGACTAACATATTCTTCTTTACTTCAACAATGTACTTTAAATAATAAAGTGCTGTTTATAATTTGCTTACTTGTGGACTCATAATGACTGTGGACACTTTCTAAGTGGCACTGTAGCTGGAAAGGTGTTGAGAACTGGCGATAGCAATGTTGGCAGCTTGTGTGAGTATCAACCTCCCCATTCTGTTGATCCAGTTCGACATGGTGCTTCATGTGATTCATGAACCTACAAACAAACATTTTACAACATAGTAAAAAATAAGACCACAGACCATGTATGTTAAAGAAAACAATGATAACATATACAGTAAATGTAAATAAATAAACATTACACTACTTTCAGAACTGTTAGCAACAAAATATCAGCAGAGCTCACTAGAGTTAAGCAATTATTTGGAAAACTCTAACTGTTTGAAGGGTTTTTTAATTCAAGAAGTATCCCACCATGTTGCCCGTCTTGACAGAGGTACAACTAGGACACCACATTCTGAGATTCACCTACATGCATTCTTTGAAACCTCTATCATTTACCAAAGGACACAGGAATAATGTCCACCAATATGTGATAAATATAAGGCACTGGACTAGTGGTACAGTTTATTGCCAGTTTACCATCTAGTGGATCATGCCTTGCCCTGCCTATTATTGATTATATTCATGTTGAGAAGAAAAGGAAGGAAAGGAAGATCAAGGTAACACAGCCTAGAGCACTGATACCCAACAAGGCTGTTTTAACTGTGTCATATAGGAATTGCTCTTTTATATACCTTGTCTAGCTTGAATAAACAAGCACTTGCAGAATAAAAAAACACTACAATCTCAGGTGAAAGCACAAGCAAAATAAAAAAGCTTAACATTTTTATTTCCAATTAAAATGATACTACAAAGAAGGACAAATATGTGTTTAATATGAGAAAAATGCTTTTAAGCTTGGGTGGGAAAAAACAGATCAAAAGACATGCTGAACAAAGTATGAAAACATCATATAAAATCAGCAAAGAGCAGAATTTTGAAGAAGGCAATTACAGAGACCTAGGAAAACAATTAAAATGACAGAAGCTCTGAAATACCAGACTGCACAGATGAATCCTAAAGGAATACTATACCCAAATGGGTACTTTTGGTTTATCAGTTACTTATCAGTTGTTTGTTTTGATGACTTAGAAAAGGATAAACTAGATTCTATAACAGATGACTGTATTTTAGTACTAATATTCCTGGCTTTTCACACTTTTATGTACTAAAAGAGAATTTTAGCTGTGTGCAAAAAAGCAGAAGGAAAACCATATTTAATTTGGTCTTGCTCCATAGCAAGGTTATACAAAGGGAATGTAGTTTCCATTAGGCTGCATTCCCTTTAACTAGTGGTTAGCAACACGGCATCCATGGAAAGCAAACTTTTTCTAAAGAAATATAATACAAAAAATTATTTCTAACCCCAAACTCATAACACTTGTATAGCCCTAAAATACAGCAGCAATACAGACAGACAGAATTGACTACAGCACCAAACAGGCTATGATCCAGTTGTCTTAAACTGTAACTAAATGACACATAATAAGTCTTTCTGTTGCCTTCTACTTAAAATCCCTATGTGGGATATCCATAGACCAACATATTCAGTCATCCTGGGACATTAATAGACACAATCCAAGATGGACTACAACAATGAGAGCACAAACCACAATGGTCAGTACAAAATTGTGTAGTGAATAAATTTTAAACAATTGGTGTCCAAGACAGCAAAAACAAAAATTATCCATAAAACAGTGAAGACAAAAATAAAATAAATATATAAATAGTTCTATTAAAGATTAACTTTGTCTTCCCCATTGTGCTATCTCGCCCTCGTCTCAGGCATGCTCAGCTATGCAAAAACTGTCAGCCAGTCAGCTTTCTGGTTCTAGCCACCTTTTGGTTGGTACCCACTGGGACCTTCCTGCCATCATCCTTCAGAGTCCATAGATCTTTGAGCCCACAATCACTCCTGCTTCGCAACTCACCCAAGATGATCTGCCCTTGGAGCACAGCTCCCATTGGTCAACTGTGGAGCATCCTGACTGCCTTGATGCTCACTCTCATTTTCCCTAGGTTACATGTATATCTTCAGAGTTCTTTCGTTCCATTTCTAAATCTTTCCTACTCAGACCTTTTCATTACCCTATGAGTATAGGTGCCATTAACGATCTGTGGGGCCTTAATGAGGAATGGTGAACCGACTGCGCTATTACACGTAACAAGTAATTATCCAATTTCCCCTTTAGGTTCTCCAGGGTCACAGGGCTTTCCTGCCACACAAATACAATCGGAAGGTCTAAGCTGCACTATTCTGTTCAGACCTTCTGCACCTGCTCCGTCATGCTACGGACTCCAGACACGCTTCACCATACAAACTTGTGTTTAAAATACACATTTTAAATCAGAAAAAGAAGAGATAAAGAAAAATTTGAAATGAGTATATTAAGATTTGTTTTAGATAAATAAATTATTGAAGAAATTAAACAATATGATAACGTAATTATGAGAAGTACTATATTTTCTTTAATAGTATATATTAAGAAAATATTTTCAGTACATATTTTATTAGTTAAAAAATATGTATTTAAAGGGTTTATTTTAGTATTTTTATGGTCACTGACGAATAAGCCTAAAGAACTTTCTGCTAATAAAAAAATTAGAATTCTGCTAATAAAAAAATGTGGTCTACAGTTTAATTATAAAAATACCAGAGCTTTCAGATTAGAATATAGGACTTTGATGTTTCTGGTCATGTAGGAGCTTCTCACAAAGTTTTTTTTAAATATATAAAGAAAAAAAAAAGAAATAATCAAATAAAAAAAATTCGGAATTGTTCTCACAAAAGGCCACTTCAGTAAACATGAAACCTGTGATCAGTACCAACCATTAGAAAACCTGATCAAAGCATCCCTAATTCTGAACAAAACAAAACTAGACCCATTTAGACTGGCTACAAAGTAACTTTTGGCTTCAAGGAGGATACAAAGGTTAAACGGGTTTCAAAAAAAAAAAAAAAAAAAAAATTCTCAAACTCCATACCTAATATTGTTTTTCAGCTTCTTTGAACAGTGCAGGCACTTAAAAGTAACAGGATCTTTAGTTTCACGAAAGGAATGGGACATTTTTCCTTCATCAGTGCCATAGTAGAAGTCATCTACCAACATGATCAGCTTGCCCTGGGAGTCCGTTCCGCCACTAACCGCATCTACACCCTGCATGGGTGAGGGCACAGGTGCAGGAGATGAGGTGTTAAGTACTGGCATTGACTTTGGTGAGGCCTGAGGTGGAGTCTGAGCTTGCTGCTGGACTGGCCCTCGGCTTGTTGTGCTGGTCGGAGCAACAGCTGTTGATCTAGGAGGTTCTCCTGCTTTCAAACCTTGAATCAGCTCAGGGCAACAGAACTGTACAAATCAAATCAGAATCACCAATATTACAAAAGCTGTTAAAATGCAGGGGGATGAAGCACTGAATAAACTTTAACTGTTTTCTATTTATTGCTTTTTCTTAATGTATTTGTTGAAAGTTTTTTATAATTTACTAGCTGATTACCCAGTGGCTTTGCTCACTAAGGGCAAGGGAAAAAAATAAAATGCCGTATTTATAAAATGATTGTTAATTACCAGTTTTATTTTTCAACAAATAAAGAGCATTTACAATAACAAAGAAATCAATATAAACAACATTATTAACATCATTATCATATGAGAATATGAATTAATATATAAGAAGCACACTGCATATAAATATAAATTATTAAACAGTAAAATATTTTGATAAAAGAATTTCAACAACATAAGAAGTGTTGAAATTATTAAACACTAAAACATTTCGATAAGAGAATTAAGTGACATATAAGAAGCGTATAAATTATTAAACAGTAAAAAATTAACATTTAAGAAGTAAAGATACATTGAGTACTACTGCAGTGCTTTCAGGTAAACTACATTTTTTGTTTGCCCATTAGGTGCATAAATGTATACATTTTTTGGTGTACCCACCCGAGAACACGCTACATGTAACTGACCGAGGGAGAAGCATGGATTTTCTAAATTGATTCCTATAACTTTAAGTGATTGGCCTTGTGCTCTGTTTATTGTAATTGCAAATGCAAGGCGGACCAAAAATTGCAGCCTTTTGAAGTCAAATGGCATGTCCCCAGGGATGAGCGGGATACGTGGTATGAAGACACTATTCCCTCTACCGGCATTTGTCAAGATTGTCACCTCAATGACATTTGGCATTAATTTCGTGACATACAATCTTGTGCCATTACATAGTTTGAGAGGATCTGAATTCCGGAGTAATATAATGATTGAACAAACTTTCAAATTTAATATATGAGGCGGTAGACCTGGTGGCTCCAATGAATTCAAAAATTCAGTTGGATAATTAACTGCTTGATTCAGGTCCATAACAATATCAATAGATTTATATGTAATGCATGATCCTGGGAGCTCTTGGAGGATGGTGTTGTTAATTTTATTGACATTATCGTTTTTTGGCGCGAGAATTGCATGTTCGCAAAGCCATTGTTGTTCTTTATAATTAGTTGGAAGATTTGGAAAAACTTTCCGTATTATTTCCTGTACTGACGTAACAACACACAGAAATGAGGTGAAAAGGAAATCAATCCTGAATGAGAGTCCCAAGGGTATTTCCCATTTTCAAGACTGAGTAGCTGCTTCACAAAATTATCTGCCGTGTCATCGAGAACACGCACCCTCATGTTGGTAGCAGGGGTTTTTGTTTCAACATGATTCCAAATTGTAGATGCTTTTAAACACAGGTTGAGTTCATCTGCTGGTGTCCCTCGTGGAATAACCGGTAATGTTTGATGAAAACCTCCTGCGAGTAAAACAACAGTACCTCCCATTATTTTGCTAGGATCTCTGAGATCTTGCATTTTTCGGTTCAAGGCTTCATAAGCTCTTTTATGTGCCATGATGCACTCATCCCAAACTATTATCTTTGAATGTTGCAAGACTTTTGCCTTTCCAATGCTGTGCAGCCACCATCTAATAATGTAGAAGCAATTCACAGATACTGCAGCCAGAGCTATGTCACCATTTGCTTGTATCTCAGCAAGAATCAGGTTTATTAAGAATGTTTTTCCTGTTCCTCCAGGAGAATCAAGGAAAACAACACCACTATTTCCTTTTTAAATCAAACCCATTATATGATTGAATGCAGTTAACTGGTCTGGTGTTAAAAGGGGTTTGTCCGTGGATATAGGTTGTTTTAAAACATTTACATCGTAAGGCCTTTCTCTTAAGACATCCCTATCCATTTTATCTGATTCTGCCCTGTTTAGAGCTGGTAAACCCAACTGTAGTAATGTTTTGCTGCTTATACGAAGACACTTGTCCTCTATTCATATGAGAGCTTCATTATAAATATCCTGGGTGTAATTTACATACATTACATATTGGGATTGGCCATCTGCTGTTGAAGTACAAACCGGATTCCAAAAAAGTTGGGACACTAAACAAATTGTGAATAAAAACTGAATGCAATGATGTGGAGATGGCAAATGTCAATATTTTATTTGTAATAGAACGTAGATGACAGATCAAACGTTTAATCCGAGTAAATGTATCATTTTAAAGGAAAAATATGTTGATTCAAAATTTCACGGTGTCAACAAATCCCAAAAAAAGTTGGGACAAGTAGCAATAAGAGGCTGGAAAAAGTAAATTTGAGCATAACGAAAAGCTGGAAGACCAATAAACACTAATTAGGTCAATTGGCAACATGATTGGGTATAAAAAGAGCTTCTCAGAGTGGCAGTGTCTCTCAGAAGCCAAGATGGGTAGAGGATCACCAATTCCCACAATGTTGCGCAGAAAGATAGTGGAGCAATATCAGAAAGGTGTTACCCAGCGAAAAATTGCAAAGACTTTGCATCTATCATCATCAACTGTGCATAACATCATCCGAAGATTCAGAGAATGTGGAACAATCTCTGTGCGTAAGGGTCAAGGCCGTAAAACCATACTGGATGCCCGTGATCTCCGGGCCCTTAAACGACACTGCACCACAAACAGGAATGCTACTGTAAAGGAAATCACAGAATGGGCTCAGGAATACTTCCAGAAACCATTGTCAGTGAACACAATCCACTGTGCCATCCGCCGTTGCCAGCTGAAACTCTACAGTGCAAAGAAGAAGCCATTTCTAAGCAAGATCCACAAGCTCAGGCGTTGTCACTGGGCCAGGGATCATTTAAAATGGAGTGTGGCAAAATGGAAGACTGTTCTGTGGTCAGTCGAGTCATGATTCGAAGTTCTTTTTGGAAATCTGGGACGCCATGTCATCCGGACCAAAGAGGACAAGGACAACCCAAGTTGTTATCAACGCTCAGTTCAGAAGCCTGCATCTCTGATGGTATGGAGTTGCATGAGTGCGTGTGGCATGGGCACCTTGCATGTCTGGAAAGGCACCATCAATGCAGAAAAATATATTCAGGTTCTAGAACAACATATGCTCCCATCCAGACGTCATCTCTTTCAGGGAAGACCCTGCATTTTTCAACAAGATAATGCCAGACCACATTCTGCATCAATCACAACATCATGGCTGCGTAGGAGAAGGATCCGGGTACTGAAATGGCCAGTCTGCAGTCCAGATCTTTCACCTATAGAGAACATTTGGCGCATCATAAAGAGGAAGGTGCGACAAAGAAGGCCCAAGACGATTGAACAGTTAGAGGCCTGTATTAGACAAGAATGGGAGAGCATTCCTATTTCTAAACTTGAGAAACTGGTCTCCTCGGTCCCCAGACGTCTGTTGAGTGTTGTAAGAAGAAGGGGAGATGCCACACAGTGGTGAAAATGGCCTTGTCCCAACTTTTTTGGGATTTGTTGACACCATGAAATTCTGAATCAACATATTTTCCCCTTAAAATGATACATTTTCTCAGTTTAAACTTTTGTTCCGTGATTTATGTTCTATTCTGAATAAAATATTAGAAGTTGGCACCTCCACATCATTGCATTCAGTTTTTATTCACGATTTGTATAGTGTCCCAACTTTTTGGGAATCCGGTTTGTATATCCTCACTAAGACTGTCCCTGTACTTTTCCCAAAGACTTAACGGATTTGATGGAGTACAAGTTAAAAGAATAATTGCAAATAGATCCTGTAATTGAGGAGCAAAGCGTGTAACAGATGCCTCAAGAAGTGTTGTGTCCCAGTGCTGATCATCTTCTAGTAAACCAAGTTTTTGGCAAACTTCACGATAGGTCTCACATATATGTCCATCGACAGTTTTCAATGAAGTAAAAGATGTAGGTCCATGGATTGTGTGGAGTAAGAGGCCCAGGTAGCAGCATTCTGAGTTGTCTGGGTGAAAGATGTATACACGTCCTATAGCATCACTCATTCGAATTCCCTCATGCCCTGGAACTATTGCACCTTGTTTCCTTCTATTAAACCTTTTTGAGGATGCATTCCACGTATAATATCTCGGTACATTAGTATACAACAATGTTCTCGCAAATGGATCCTCCTGACAGAGTTGAAAAAAAGCAGTCAGTGTTGTGTTGGGTGGTTGCATGGCTACATTATGCATATTGTCTTCATTAAAATATACACATTATCTATTTTCCAAATGTACACATAGGTGTACAACCTTTGGATAACGTTCGTGGATATGAAAACGAGGCAAACGCCATACTGCTTCATTGCTACTAATGTACCGTCCCATTTGGTACTGTGTTAGTTCATCATTGGAAGAGTCATTATTAACCTGTATGACAGCCATGTCGCTTCCTTTGTTCACATATTTGCAAATGTACTTTATCAACTTCACAGAGTTACAGAACTCTACATTTATGTGTGTCTGAAACATTTTCGAGAGCAAAGGAGAGTAATGCACAACCCATCTGTTGTCGACTTCTACATTTTGATATTGATTATCTACCTTTAATTTAATAATTGCAGTGTACCCTCCATCACCTGGTTTCTGGCGTCTCTATCGAGGATAACCATCGTCGTTTGCATTTCCTGAATCATTTCCCAAAGGTACCCTTTAGTGCACTTGTTGTTCTTCATGCATGGAGACCTCATGTTGATGGCACCACAGGCTCCATGGATCATGTGCTTAGATATGATCTCAAATAATACTGGATCATCCTGAGGATTCGGAAGCTCCACCGAAATAACTCTATCAACATGTGTAGAGCGTATTTTTTCCTTTAACCATACCAAGATGTGAGCATGTGGAAGAACCCTTTTTTGCCACTCATTTGAGTACATCCAACAGTTTGGCTCTCCATAGATGTGGCTTTTTGTAATCACGTCCATCAACTTGAGCAACTTTAACTTAAATACTCGGGCTGTCAAATCATGTCGATCAGCTGGTGACTGACCACTGAATAGTTCTTTTTTAATCTCGGACTAACAGGTCTGGGCGTCCATATGCACGAATATATGACATAGCGTCCTGTGCATATTCATGCGTGTACCTCGGACTACCTGTATATGCTACCGGTAAAATCATCATTCTTCCGATGTTATTTGCAACTCCATCGTTAGATATAACATCTCTTAAATGAATATAATCATCAACACGCAGCTTCTTCTGATTCATCTGGATGAATAAGAGTCGTTACAATTCCACTTTGGCATACATGTCTACAATATACTGATGGAACAACTGTCTGCAAAGTAAAATACTGTTCAAATGACCTGCTCGAATCATTATGCGGTATGCATAATAATCCATGGCTGAAATTTTTTTTATTTTTTGAGAGCTCCAGTCTGGACATTAATTTGCTTTAAATTAAAGTCATACCCATCTTCTCCCTTGCAAAAAAATTATGGGATATAGCAGAGCATCGTATGACCTGTGCATTTATGAAATACGCTCCAAGCCTTCTTGACGTCTTTGAAGGACAATGTCTCTGGTGCCGACATGTTCTTCAACCAATACAATTGCCACTTCATTAATGGTAGGTGCGTTAAATCTTCGTTCATGCTCATTAACTGGAGTTTTATCTGCTCTAATGATTAATTTGTATTGATCTGCCGGTATTCTTTCGAGAGCGGTCTTGAACATTTTCACTAATGCATTATGTTCCTGCTTAATTTTTTGGATGTCAAGAACAATTTCTTTCTTGGTACCAGGAATTGTATCACAACGTAATGTTGCTTCTTCGTCTTCATTCCCAAAAAAATACATTTGGAGGAATTTGTGGCTCTCAGGCAACAGCATTAATGACCCAATTCTGTGATAGATTTGCCCCTGTATTTTAAATTTAAACCCACATTCTTCGGTAGCAGCCGTGGTGCCAAACGATGTCATCTGAAAACACGAATTGTATTTCCTAATGTTCTGTAGAAAATGAGTTGAATGTGGATTTGTGCCAGAAATAAGAGACAACAACGGTTCAGGTGGATGGCTTAAAGGTGTTCAACACATCGCACATGATTCAAATTTAAACTTCTTTGTTTGGCAGTACTCACACACGATGTCCATTTCTCCTATTGTAACTTTTGGATGTAGGCAATAATCTTTTTCAATGTTATAATTGAATCCCTCCATATACAGACCCTGTGTGACGTGGTAGCCTGTGAATACTGCATCCGTCGAATTCGATTCTGTTCAGCACGTTGTTCGGGTGTTTGTAAGGCCCTCAATTGTGATTGTCGTATACGTTGATCAGCGAGCCTTCTCTCTCGATGTGCTTCTGTCTCACATTCTCTGTGTAACCTGACTCTTTTTGTCGATGTTGACGGTTCCCCAAGTTCCCCAATAAATTGTTTTTTTGGTGGCATTGTGGGTATCTGAAATTTAAAAAAGTGTATTATAATATGTTCTGTGGTCATACGTAATTTCCGTTTCAAACGCGATATGTTCTGTGGTCATACGTAATTTCCATTTCCAACGCTCATACGTAATTTCCGTTTCAAACACGAAAAGAATTTTATATATTTAGATAACACCATTCCCCAAACTTACTCTCAAAACTCACTTTAAAATGCTATTCATTGTGATGGAATAATGAATTTAAAGCTACGAATCAACAATTCATAAAAAATAAATTCTTTTAATGTCTATGGTGAATGCTTAAATACAGTTAATAAAAGGTTTTCTTGTGATTCAAAAAAGTCTAAATACGTATCACTCAATCTAACACAGTAGTACTCCAAAGAATTTTACTTACACACATATGACCCCTGAGAGCTTCAACCATGCGAAACTGGGCACCACATCGAGGACATATCTTTGATTGAGGCAAGTTGGCTGTGGATCCCACCGTAGCTTAATTTAAAAACAACAACATGTTATTTGAATAGAAAAGACACAAACTTACATGACAAATTAAAAACAGTTAAATACAAAAGAGTGATGTAACAAAAACTGATAATTCTGTGGACAATCACAAATTCTTTTAATTTTCCTTTAATTCTAACATTACCCAATCCTTGAACAACAAACACTTAAGAGGAAAGGCTGATAAAAAAATGAAAAAAGAAAACAAAAACACAAGTTTTTCCCATAAACACTATTATTGTATTTTGCTACTATTAAAGCAATATAATTACAGCTTTTCCAAAAAAGCATTTGTAAAATGAATTTAGAGCATTTAAATAATTTATTCCACAATGCACTCAAACTAATACTAGTGTATTTTTACAAAACCAAAATGAATAATTTTCTTTAAAAAACTAAATTAAATCCACAAACCTGCTTCAATCAGTAACTATAAATTTAAACAATAACAATAGTTACTAAGCTATTAAGTTCTTGATACTATATCACCCTGTGAGCCTCATTTTCTAGTACTTTTTATTAAATTTAATAATCAATTTAAACAAATACAGAACATTCACCTATTTTTTATACCCAATTAATCTATAAAGGAAAGCCAGAGACTTATTCACCAGCATCAGACACAAGTCACGAGGAAATCATGGACATGAACCCCACTATAGAGCACATAGTCTAAACAGGGTTTTAAGTATCGGACATCTGTGCACAACCCAGGTTATTCTATTCTTTCCCCAGATAAATAAGTTGGGGAAAAACAGAACAACAATAGGCACTTGGTCTGTTAGGTGGTTCTGGCATTCAATTTGGTGAGGTGTTCTGCTACTCCAGGTAATACAGATCACCATTTCTATGTTTTTATGCTGTCTCCTCTTAGGCCGGGGTTATACTTCACGCAACACAACGCATGCTGCAGCAGACGCTCCTGCTAAGCAAGTGTTGTAGTGTTTATACTTGCGCGCGTACTTTAAGTAAATCTAGAGGAATCCACCAGGTGGCACGGTGAGAACATGTTCGGCTTCTCTGTGTTGTGAATTGCCTAGAACACCCATTAAATTCCGGTGACACCTTACCGCAATATCTCTGAAAAGGATGTTCATTGATTAAATCCATCAATCCAGGGATGTGTCCATTCCAGCAAGCCTTAGGCACGAGTGAGAAACAATCCCTGGACGAGGCCTCAGCTCAACGTAAGGTGAATACAAGCACACACATACACTAGCGTTATTTTAGCAGCACCAAATCCCCAAATCTGCATATCTCTGGAAGGAAACTGGAGCACAATGTGGAATCCAAGCAGTCAATACCAGCGACATGACTCCCTGCGAGACAGCAGTGCTACCGCTCCGCCACAGTGTCACCCCCATGTGTGCAATTATTAACAGTACTAGCAGAATACCCGCGCTTCGCAGCGGAGAAGTAGTGTGTTGAAGAAGGTATGAAAAAGAAAAGGAAAAATTTAAAAAATAACGTAACATGATTGTTAATGTAATTGTTTTGTCATTGATATGAGTGTTGTTCCCATATCTATATATATATATATATATATATA
>JANRMT010062854.1:23707922-23722034 GCA_026402145.1 Polypterus bichir lapradei | reverse complement strand
CCCAACTTTTGTAAGGAAGCTGTAAGGAATAAGCCTGCCAAATTTCAGCCTTCTACCTACACGGGAAGTTGGAGAATTAGTGATGAGTCAGTCAGTCAGTCAGTCAGTCAGGGCTTTGCCTTTTATTAGTATAGATATTATATGCTTGAGAATTCACTGGAAAGAGTACACTTTTATTCAGATTAATTCTGAAACCAGAGATCTTTTGAAATTCTGTGAGTGCTGTTAAGACTGCAGGCACAAAATTTTCTGGGTCCGATATATACAATACCATATCATCTGCATATAATGAGATTTTCTGTTCCAGTCCTTCTCTGCTAATCCCCTTTATCTGATCAGTATTTCGACAATGTATTGCCAGTGGTTCAATGGCAATCACAAACAGCAGCGGTGATAAGGGGCATTCTTGTCTAGTGCCACGTTCTAGTTTAAAGTAGTCTGAGCAAATGTTGTTGATGCAAACTGAAGCTTCTCGGTTAGTATACAGTAATTTAATCCATGCACAAATGTTCGGGCCAAACACAAACTTCTCCAATGTAGTAAAAAGGTATTTCCATTCAATCATGTCGAATGCTTTTTCTGCATCCAATGATAATAATATTTCTGGGGTGTTTGATTTAGTTGGTGAGTATATTACATTAAACAGGCGTCAAAGATTTGAAGATAAGTGTCGACCCCTAATAAATCCAGTTTGGTCTTGTGATATTACCGAGGGGAGGACTTTCTCCATCCTTCTAGCTATGATTTTAGAGAGTATTTTAACGTTGTTATTCAGAAGTGAAATTGGTCTGTATGATGCACATTGTAATAAGTCCTTATTTTGTTTTGGAAAAACAGTGATTAGTGCTTGGCGAAAGGTTTGAGGAAGAGATTGGTTATCTCTGGCTTCTGTAAATGTTGCTAATAGGAGGGGAGCTAGCTGAGTGGAGAATTTCTTGTAAAACTCTGGAGGGTAGCTATCAGGGCCTGCTGCTTTCCCGCCTTGGAGTGACTTTATAGCATCTAGTAATTCTGATAACGCCAGAGGTTTATCAAGTTCCTCCGCACTAAAAGCGTCTATTTGTGGTATCTGTAATGTATCCAGAAATGCATTAGATTTTGTGTTGTCTTCTTTAAACTCAGTAGTATATAGGGATTTATAGTAGTCTCTGAAAGTGTGCATTATATTTTTGTGTTCGACGATTTTATCTCAGTTCGTGTTGGTGATTACCGAGATTGCGTTGCGCACTTCTTGCTTGTGAATTTGTTGAGCTAAAAGCTTATTAGCTTTCTCTCCATGTTCATAATAATGATGTCTGGATTTGTATATTAGCTGTTCAGTTTCTTTAGTTGTCAAGAGGTTTAATTCCGAATGTAGAGCCTGCCTCCTCCTATGTAGGGTCTCGCTTGGTAGTCTGGCGTGTTCTTCATCTATTTTAGTAATTTCGCTTTTTATCTCTGCTACTTTCTTGGCTTCGGATTTATTTCTGTGGGAAAGATATGAGATAATCTGTCCTCTTAAGAAGGCCTTAAGAGTTTCCCCAGAGTATTCCTGCAGAGATCTCGGGTGATGTATTTGTCTCTAGAAAGAATTTGATTTGTTTGGATATAAATTTTGTAAAATTCTCGTCAGATAATAGAAGCGGGTTGAGGCACCATCTGCGGGGTGAGTGTATGGGGCTTAGTAATTTTATCTCCAAGATCAGAGGTGCATGGTCAGAAATAACAATAGCATCGTATTTGCAAGATTTAATCACAGGCAAGAAGTTAGTCTATAAAGAAGTAATCAATCCTTGAGTAGCAATGATGTACTAGTGAGTAGAAAGAATATGTTCTTGAATTTGGGTTTAAAAACCTCCAGGGGTCTGAGTTGTTGTCATCAGTTATAAACTTTGTAATTATCTTTGCGGTGTTAGATGCCGTTCCCCCTGTGGAGGAAGTTCTACCTAAAAGTGGATTTAGAACACAATTAAAGTCCCCAGCCATTATAACTTTATGAGTGTTCAGATTGGGAATGGATGCAAATAAATTTTGTATAAATTCCTTATCATCAACATTAGGTGCATTAACATTTATCAAAATCATTTTACAGTTAGATAAATCTCCTATGACCATTACATATCTCCCTTCAGGATCCAATACTACATCTGATGCTAAAAATGGTACTGCTCTATGTATGATAATTCCCACACCTCTAGTTTTCTTCGTAAAACTAGAATGGAACATTTGGCCAGTCCAGTCTTTTTGCAGCCGGAACTGATCCTTGCTTAGTAAGTGGGTCTCCTGTAAAAAATACTATTTTAGCATTTAGACCGGTTAGGTGAGAGAGTACTTTCTTTCTCTTTAATTCGTGATTCAGGCCTTTAACATTCCAGCTTACGAAGTTAACTGTCCCATCATGAAGACACGGATTCTGAGTTTTTGATGTCATTTTATAGTCTTAACTGGAAGTGAGAGAGCTTCGGCCTTAATTTCCTATTTCCCCTAGAGTTGTTGCCATACAGCTTATTATTACGTTGGTAGTTATAATTATAAAGATTAATAGGATAGATTAGGTATAGATCAAGCCACCCTCCCTTTTTGCCTCCACAAGTGAGGCTAAAACCCACTTCACACAATCCTAGTCCTCTGACATACCCAGAGACAGAGCACGTCCAAAGCAAAACAAGCCCCAATGCAGTGGCGCTTTAGGGTTAAAAGATAGAGATATCTATTACCATTATAGTCTTTAAAAAAGAAAAAAAAAAAAAAAAGAATTTTGCACTTAAAATATATATATAGTCTTCAGCAATTTTAGTGCATTAAGATGATACACCCAGATAATAAACCTGGGTGATGGTGTTAAAAATGTGTCCAGAATAAGCATAACAAGTCTTAATGCAGCAATAACAATGACAATAAACCAAGGGTATGATATTGAACAGTCTCGTTTAGGGTAGAGATGAAATAATTAGAAAAAAAAAGTAATTAAGCACAATAAAACATAAACAGATAGCGCCCTAGTAATACTAAGTAATAATGAGAATATATGCTGATAAAAACCCATATTTAAAAACGAATAGATCAGACAGTAGATTATTAATCCTTGCTTTATCATTAACCGCCATGACTCATTATTATGTATCAGAATAGTGCCGGGATCAGCTTTCTTAGTTCCTTTTCTGCTTCTTCCTTGCTAGCGAAGACATAGAATTGACCCTGCCATTCCACTTTAAGTTTTGCCGGATACAAGAGGCTGTATTTAATGCTGGCTTGCCGTAACCGCTGTTTAATGCTGTAGAAGGTTGCACGTTTAGTAGCTGTTGCTGGAGAGAAGTCCGGGAAGATACGTATGTGGTTATTTTCATATATAATATCTTCCTTGTTTCTGAGGAGTGCCATCACCTCTAGCTTAAATGATAATCGTTCAAAACGAACTATAAAAGATCTGGGTCTGGGTCTAACGGTGTTTGATCCGCGTACGCGGTAAGCCACTGCTATCTCAGATTCTGCTTTAAAGTCGTCCCCGATTATTTTAGAAAAAAGTTCAGCTGCGAATTTCACAGGGTTTGAACTTTCTCGATTCTCAGGCAGATCTTCAATTCTGACATTAGAACATACTTTAATGTTTTTTGAATACTATTTTTTATTGTGATTCAAATAAATTAGCCCTTGCGTAAATTACACTGAACAATCAATCACATCATGCTGCTAAAGGGTAATCTTTATTTAATGTTGTACAATACCTATCAGTAGGGTATAAGGTTGTAGTCCTAAACACAAATTGTCATCTTATTTTAATTACAATCAACAATATAAAATCCACTTTCACAAGCTGATAATGTGTCAAACCTTAATAGGCATTCTGGTCCCTAGTCAGAACAGCTTTAGGAACCCACTAAAACCAGTATTCTCTTTCCCTGTAATAGTTTTACTTTTTTCATCAGCACTCTTTCCCCTAAACAAATATTTTTCCTTTAAATTACCACAGCAGAATTAAACACACTATATATACAAGAACTATTTATACAAGAAAAGCATTTAGTCTTGATTTTTCCTGTTTCTTACAGATTATATAATACTTTAACAAACTGGCAGTAGGTGACCCGGGCAAGACTATAGCATTTATACTGGACAGTTTCAACCAATGATCTGCATGGTACCAATCCAAAATAAAATAGGCTCGAGGTGATTTCCTGAGTATCATTTTATGAAAATGTTTCAAGTTTAAATGGAGGTAATGATTCCAGACACACAAAAAATGATTTTATAGAACAGAATTAATTTAACATTTTTCATCAAAGCATCTCTGCATAAACACAATAAATGCAAATATGAAACAACATTTTCACAAGAAACAAGGTTAGTAAAGCGTTCTTAACCCCACTTCTGAACAACTGAATCTTTCTTACCTAGTTTGGAATTAGAGACAGAAATCGTCTGTGAGGGTTGAGAAACTGCTGATGAGTGGACAAGTTGTGTGGTTGTAGTAGGTGGCAGGGTGGATGTCACCTTGGTACCTGGTGGTCCAGTATTAGGTGGAGCTGTACTTCGAATTGTCAGTGTAGCGGGTATTACAGTAGTAAATGTGCTTGTAGGAGGGCGTCCCGGGACTGGAGCTCCAGATCTAACTTGGGTCATCTGTGACAGAACTTGAGGAACTCCGACTGCTGGTTTAAAGAACTGTGTGCCAGGAGCTGTACAAACACAAGATTGAGAATTAAGCACACTAAAAATCAATAAACTTATTCAATTATAATTTAAAATTAATGGTGGAAACATTTTTGGAGGTCCCCTTCTCCCTAAATTATAACCTAATTTAACAAACTGACATATAATATGAATCAATTAAAAAAATACATTTTCAACAAAACCAATTAATTGCAAATTATGCAAGAGGTGCTACTGAAAATTAGTCACCACAAAAGCAGAATATCACAGACTCCATGTAACGGGCTTCCCCACCAATGGAGCTTGCATGAACATCTCTGGGTGCATTAATTTTGGGATGATCACTCTCTGACCTTTAAAAAGCATGCCATTTTGCACACTTGGCTCCTCCATGCAAGGGCAGTATACTCTAACAGTAGGTTGTATTTTTCTTTAAGGTCTGGGCAGCCCATAGGAATTGTAGATTCTTTTGGGTAAGACGCTGATCTGCAACATTCAGGTAATCGGCCTGATTAATGCATTCAAGATCAAATTGATCCTAATGATGCCATGCTTGCCGTGAGCTTGTATCAACTGTGGTGGCTGTGGCTCTGGAAACAGTATCACTCAAATTAATCTCAGGGCCAGGTTTATATACTACCTTGGGGTTAGAATCCTAGAGAGCAAGCAGCATACTGTGAAGACATTTTGGTGCACTGAGAAGCAATTTGCTAAATACTGAAATAAGAGGTTTGTAATTCATTTCTGCTATGATCTGATTTCGGAAATGCTGGCAAGCAAATACAATTCTCAGGCACCTGATCATTGTTACTGCCTGAGATAATGATACCCTAATGTGGTATACTGAGGAGTAATGGTCATTGTAGGCATCACTTGTACATACTTATGTGGATGTGATTTTATGTGGAATAACACTTACATGTACTCATGTGAAGAGAATGTGTGTGTATCTTAATCTAAAGGTGAAAGAGTACACCAATCTACTAATGAATGTAATGAGTCCCACTTATTCCTATAAATGTTAATGTTTTGGGCACATGCACCGTCCAGATCTAAACACTAACGTGGAGAGTCACTCGCGTACTGAAGAGTCTATAGCTGCAGGAGGAAGCTGCCGTCACTGTACTTTGTATATAAAAGCCAGATCGAATGTTATTTACCTTGATTTATGTACTTACTTCCCACACCATAAAGTCACAAGTAGACTGCAGAGCTTCCTGTGTTTGATCGACACGAACATGCTCAAAAAATACACATGTAATGCCACGAAAAGTGCACACTGACACTTCAGTTGGTAAGCAATGGTATGAGAATTCAGTCAGACTTCTTTTTTGGGCACATACACTGTCCAGATTTAAGCATTAGCGTGGAGAGTCACTCACGTACTGAAGAGTCTATAGCTGCAGGTGGAAGCTGCTGTCGCTGTACTTTATATATAAAAGCCAGATCGAATGTTATTTACCAAGATTTATTTACTTATCTTCCTACAGTGTAAAGTTACAAGTAGACTGTAGAGCTTCCCGTGTACTTATACAAAGTACAGCAACGGCAAAAGTGTAACGTGCATTCTTTCTCTGATGTAGAACCCTCGTCATTACCTCGTCATTATCTGAGTTCACCTCTGTTATAGGATGCCTTTATGTGAAAACAGCAGTGTCAGATCGGTGGAAGCGTGAACACGACTGAGAGAATAAAACTGAAAAAAAAAAAAAAACAAAGCTAACCTTTACAAGTACCACAAATTTACACCGGCTGTTACTGACTCAAATCAAATGTATGTTTTTATTCTAAAATAGTAAGAATAAGAGCAGCTCACTTCTCAAAACTGAGTTGTCCGTTGTCAAACCTGTGAAGTTTTGATTACCAATCAACAGTTTTTACCGTTCCGCCACCAAAGTGGTCGTACCCAAGATGTGTCAATGTTGCACCCTAACGCGGGTTCTTTTTCTGCGGTTATATTCTTGAATAGAAGCGCACTTGTTCTGTTATATTTGTACGTTTTGTGAAAGTGTTTACTTGATATTTGGACCTCAGGCTTCACACATTATACACTTCATGTCTACATTTTGTCAATTATTACTAAAACATGAAAAACGTTTCTGTTTTAACAATGTGTTTACATAGACTGTTGTAGACACGGAACACATGTGAAATGCATGTGTTCCAAATAATGATATAGTATTTATAAAAGGTGTCATTTTGCTTGACTTCTCACTCTATACAACTCTAAGTAACTGACACGAAGATGAACAGACTTGAGCTGAGAAAACTGTGCGGCGGAGGGGGGATGTGATAGCAGGCTGCTTGCTGCTTATCGACACATTTACAAGACAAAAGACGCCGACAGAGAGGTGCAAAGGGATTTAAGGTGGGACGGATTTACGAGTTTTTTCGAAGGTTTTGGTAATTCTAGTGCTAAACCCAACACGGGCTCTTGCAACCAAGGAAGTGCCTAACCTGCAGATCAGCCCACCTTCAGTGCTGCTCCTAGGCTCAGGCCCCTTGCAGCCCTCTCTGGTTCCAGACAGGGCACCTGATCGAGCTTCCGACTCCCATTACCAGGCTTGTATCCTTGTACTCCATGGCACCACCCGGAGAACACCTCTCTCAGCCTCACTCCCCTGCAGCCATGCTGCCTCTCTTTGGCATTTCGCTATGCAGTACTTTGGCCACTCCAGCTCATAGGTCACTCGGAGTTGCTATCAGCCCCCAAACGCCGTCCACATGCTCCAAGGAACTACCTCTCGACCATCTCTCTTCTCTCCCTTCCAACCACTCACTGGCAGAATCTCTCCCTCACTTCTGCCTTCTCTCTTTCTGAATCTTTTAACCTCTGGCCTTTTTCCTTTTGATTCTTCTTTTCCCACCTTCCTGCACTCGCACTTCCCTTTTAAAGTGGGGACGTGGCAAAGCTGAGGCAATTAGCAGCCCCGACACCAGTTAGGGTCACGGGTGATCCTGCACCTGTGCACTAAGTGCAGGGTAGTCCACTCCCACATTGCGCATGGGAACCTCTCTTGCCACATTACCATACTTGCCACACTACCTGAAGACGTGGGTCAGGCAATTATTTATTTAAAATTATGCCAAGCAGCTGCGGTTTACCACAATGGTATATAGTAACAGAAATAAAAACTAGCTTTTACTGAATTCCCCAATAGAGTCAGACAATCAAAACCATGAATTTTGATCTGGCTTTCATAACATGTACTATATATTTCTAAGTAACTATGCTAAATAAGCTATGTAAACAGATGTACATTTCACTTACCTGGCACCAAAGTGATTGGCCTCACTGTCTGACCTTGTTGGACATTTAGCACAATTCCAACTGGATTTACAGAATTCTGCATGGGCCGAACATTTCTAACAGGAAAACCCTAGAAAGCATTGAGGAAATACATTTACTTTAGCAAGACATAATGTTACCATCCTCACACAAAGTATCAGCAGAAACCATATACTTAATAAATATACAGTAAGTACATCCCATTAATTTCTTTTTCCATTAAAGTATGTAGAATATCAAAATTTGACCTTTAAACAATAACTAGAGATTATGGTGATATAACAAACATTATTACACATTTAAGTTTTATAGCCTAACACGTAAATTAAATTTAAAGCAAATTTCACATGTGGAATAAGTGTACCCCTAAATTTATCACTATCTCTATATATAATCTTCATTTGGATCTTGATCTTTGTTTGTCTGCGAAAGAATTAGAAGAAGAAGCACTAGATGGCAGTAGAGAGACAGCTAAAACATAGGCATTGCATTAAGAATCTCCTCCAGGCTTATACTACTGAAGACTGTAGTACTCCAGTCACACCTCAAAACACAGACATTCAAACTAAACAAATTGTTGTGCTTTAAATTAACTAAAGAGATCTTCATTTAGATCTTGATCTTTGTCTGCGAATTCCACGCATTGGTAGACCACCTTCCAGTTTAGTACGTTGTTGTTACTCACAGATGTCAACAATGTGCCAGAATAACGAAAGGGGTGGTGGACAGTGTTACGCTGGTTAGCTCCTGAGGCCTGGTTAGAGAATGAGATTGCCGAAGATAAAAGGTACGTGCCTACGTAACATATGAATGAAAGAAAGACAGTGGGTAAAATGAATGACAACGTAACAGCACGTTCCGGAAATTATTATTGTTACGTTGTAGCCGGTGAGTGCTGCGCATCACACAGTTGTACCGTGGCTTGCTCACATGTCAGTGAAGTGATCCCTATTTATGCTTTAAAGAGCCTGGATACCTATGTGTCCCCCTTTTATAGCCATTGCTCCGTGTATATTGCCTTACTCTTTGGATTGACACAAAGCAACCTGCGAGATTGGAGAAAGGTTGAGAAGACATCATGAGAGGAAACGATAGCATCGTGAAAACGAGATAGACTGTGAATGGACAGAAGCAGAAATGCTCCTACACCACCACATAATTACTATTCGGACAGTAATTCTGAGTAGGACGTTCCTATCGAATCAATGTCCAAGGGTTTTCTTTTGTAATTTTGTTTCCCTTATAAAAAAATCATAAAGCTGTGCGACGAAGGGCCCAGTTCACGACTGGCAGCCGCGTTTAAACAGGGAGCCCTTCACAGACAACTTTAACACGTGCTACGTAGTGGGGCACACATGGCTAGTCTGAAATATCTAAAATAAGAATGAGTTGTACAAGATCAGTTGCAGATGATTAGAATATCATTAGAGAGGTTCTTGGAGCTACCAGTCTTATTTAAACCTTAAGACATTTATCTTGGTTTGCTCTTTGTTGTTCAATGACCAAGAAACCAACTTCATCAAATTCATGTGAAGCCTAAAAGCAAAGAGGATTGATTTAAGAAAATTTATGTTGGGTGGAATGCCCAGTGGAAGCTAGGAAGTCATTTGGTCTTGGAAACCCTTAAGATTTTGTTTTTCATGTCCTCCTGGCCATTGACATTGCCTTTTACTTGTGTTACCATTTTATAGTATATACTGCTAAAAAAAAAAATTAAACGAACACTTTTTAATCAGAGTATAGCATGAAGTCAATGAAACTTCTGGGATATTGATCTGGTCAGTTATGTAGCAGAGGGGGTTGTTAATCAGTTTTAGCTGCTTTGGTGTCAATGAAATAAACAACAGGGCCATTAGAGAGGCAACAATGAGACAACCCCCAAAACAGGAATGGTTTAACAGGTGAAGGTCACTGACATTTTTCCCTCCTCAACTTTTCTTACTGCTTTTTCACAAGTTTTGCATTTGACTACGGTTAGTGTCACTACTGGTAGCATGAGGTGATACCTGGACCTTACAGAGGTTGCACAGGCAGTCCAACTTCTCCAGGATGGCACATCAATACATTCCATTACCAGAAGGTTTGCTGTGTCTCCCAGCACAGTCTCAAGGGCATAGAGGAGATTGCTGGAGACAGGCAGTTATGCTAGGAGAACTGGACAGGTCCGTAGAAGGTCCTTAACCCATCAGCAGGACCGGTATCTGCTCCTTTAGGCAAGGAGAAACAGGATGAACACTGCCAGAGCCCTACAAAATAACTTCCAGAAGGCCACCGGTGTGAATGTGTCTGACCAAACAATCAGAAACAGACTTCATGAGGGTGGCCAGAGTGCCTGACATCCTCTAGTTGGACCTGTGCTCACTGCGCGGCACTGTGGAGCTTGACTGGCATTTTCCATAGAATGCCAGAATTGGCAGGTTCACCACTGGCGCCCTGTGCTTTTCACAGATGAGAGCAGGTTCACCCTGAGCACATGTGATAGACATGAAAGGGTCTGGAGAAGTCATGGAGAAGTTCATGCTGCCTGTAACATTGTTCAGCATGACAGGTTTGGTTGTGTGTCAGTGAAGGTCTGGGGATGGATATCCATAGAGGGACGCATACAGTCATGGCCAAAATTATCAGCACCCCTGGAATTTTCCCATAAAATGCACCATTTCTCCCAGAAAATTGTTGCAATTACAAATGTTTTGGTATACACATGTTTATTTCCTTTATGTGCATTGGAGCAACACAAAAAAACAGAGAAAAAAAGCCAAATCTGACATGTCACAGAGAACTCCAAAAATGGGCCAGACAAAATTATTGGCACCTTTTCAAAATTGTGGGTAAATCATTTTATTTCTAGCATATGATGCTCGTTTGAACTTACCTGTGGCAAGAAACAGGTGCTGGCAATAAAGCAATCACACCTGAAGCCATTTAAAATGAAGAAAAGTTGACTCAACCTTTCTGTTGTGTGTCTGAGTGTGCCACACTAAGCATGGAGAACAGAAAGAAGAGCAGAGAATTGTCTGAGGACTTCAGAACAAAAATTGTGGAAAAATATCAACAATCTCAAGGCTACAAGTCCATCTCCAGAGATCTTCATGTTCCTTTGTCCACTGTGCGCAACATAATCAAGAAGTTCACAACACATGGCACTGTAGCTAATGTCCCCGGACGTGAACGGAAGAGAAAAATTGATAAAAGACTGCAACGAAGGATAGTCCGAATGGTGGATAAACAGCCCCAATCAACTTCAAAACATATTCAAGCTGTTCTGCAGACTCAGGGTGCAACAGTGTCAGCTTGAACTATCTGTCAACATCTGAACAAAATTAAACGTTATGGCAGGAGAGCCAGGAGGTCGCCACTGCTGACACAGAAACATAAAAATGCCAGACTGGAGTTTGCCAAAATGTACTTGAGGAAGCCAATATCTTTCTGGGCGAACGTCTTGTGAACAGATGAGACCAAGGTAGAGCTTTTTGTTAAAGCTCATCATTCTACTGTTTACAGAAAACGGAATGAGGCCTACGAAGAAAAGAACACAGTACCTACAGTCAAACATGGTGGAGGTTCTAAGATGTTTTGGGGATGTTTTGCTGCCTCTGGCACTGGATGCCTTGACTGTGTGCAAGGCATCATGAAATCTGAAGACTACCAAAAAATATTGGGGCACAATGTAGGGCCCAGTGTCAGAATGCTGGGTCTGCATCAGAGGTCATGGGTGTTCCAGCAGGACAATGACCCCAAACATACCTCTAAAAGCACCCAGAAATGGTTGAAGACAAAGCGCTGGAGAGTTCTGAAGTGATCAGCAATGAGTCCGTATCTAAATCCGACTGAACACTTATGGAGCGATCTCAAAAATGTCTATTGGGAAAAGGCACCCTTTAAATCTGAGAGACCTTGAGCAGTTTGCAAAAGAAGAGTGGTCGGAAATTCCAGTTGAGAGGTGTAACAAGTTTATTGATGGTTATAGGAAGTGCTTGATTTCAGTTGTTTTTTCCAAAGGGCGTGCAACCAAATATTAAGTTGAGGGTGCCAATAATTTTGTCCAGCCCGGGTTTTGAGTTTTATGTGAAATTATGTCAGATTTGGCTTTTTTCTCTGTTTTTTTTGTGTTGTTCCAATGCACATAAAGGAAATAAACATGTGCATACCAAAACATTTGTAATTGCAACAATTTTCTGGGAGAAATGGTGCATTTTCTGGGAAAATTCCAGGGGTGCCAATAATTTTGGCCTTGACTGTAGACTTCTACAGGCTAGACAATGGCACCTAGAATGCCATTAGGTAGCGGGATAAAATCCTTGGGCTATTTGTCAGACCCTATGCTGGTGCAGTGATTCCTGGGCTCCTCCTGGTGCACAACAAAGCCCGGCCTCATGTGGCGAGAGTATGCAGGTAGTTCCTGGAGGATGAAGGAATTTCATCACAGGACTTACTGTACAGGTAGCTCTTGCCACTGTTGATGCTGAAGTGCATGTATTTACAATTAGAAACAGGATACACAAATTAGATCTGCAAAGGATGGGAGTCAAGAGGAATTCTTTTTCTGCCCTTTAAGAACTGTCTGGCCATGAACACATAGCAAAGACCTAGACTTCTGGAACAATGTGCTTTGGACATATGAGGCAAAGACAGATTGTTTGGCCACAGTACCAGAAGACATGCTTGGGCAAAACCATAGACTGTATTTTGACCAGAAGAACCTGATACCAACTGTAAAGCGTGGTGATGGAAATGTTATGGTTTGGGGATGCTTTGCTGCATCAAGGCATTGACAGCTCACCATCACAGGCCCCACTATGAATTCTTTATTATACCAATGGGGATTCAGGATAATATGAAGCCATCTGTCAGAAGACTGAACCTCAACCAAAAGTGGATCTTACAGTATGACAACAAACATAAACATACCCATGAAAACAGCAAAGAATGGCTGAAAGTAAAGAAATGGAGTCATATCATGGTGCTGTGGGGGGGATTTGAAATGGGCTTGACGCAAGACACTACCGTAAACATCACACAGATGAAAATGATTATACTCAAAATTCACATTATTATCATTTCAATTCAAAATAATACAGTTTCCTGTAAAATTGTTTTATAATGACCACTAACAAAAGTCACAGGAAAAGCAGAAATTAATCTTAATATATTATGACATGCAGGCAGCTTGTGATACAGCATTCATTAAGCACTTTCTACTCCCCAACAGCGTAAGTAATGGGACTGGGGTGAAGGGCTTCTGTTCTGTAAGGGGTGGACACGTCTATTAGGAGATGAGTGACAGGAGAAGTTAGGATAAAAAGGAAGGTGCGGAGAAGGAAATGTTGAGTAAAGAGTCAGGAGACAATAAGCAGAAGTGTTTGCGGTATAAAGAAAAAAGGAACGCGAGTGGCAGGAGATAAACTGATTGGTAGGGAAAGCTTTATTTTATTGTTTTGGAGGTGTGCTCCATAACCCAGATAACGGAGTATAAGGCAGGGCACCGTTTGTTACGGAACAAACTCTGAGTTGTTTTTCCTTATTACGCTGGTTGATACAGTATTATATAAATTAATTTTGTTAATACTATATTTTGTTTTGTAAATAAATATGACTATTTGCTAATCTACAGTATATCATTTTTAAAGTAGCTGTTCTGTTATCTATCTTTTCTGTCCTGGCCACAGTCCCGTCCCCTGATGGACAATCAAGGTTTTACTGTATTATGATTTAGGTACATAATTTATTTTAGTTTTTTTCCACAAAAGGAATGTAAAGACACAAAGCTTAGTTAGTATATTATTACCTGAGTAGTGATGAATATGGGCTGATTTGTTGTCCCACCAGTTCCCTGGTTTGCATTCTGCATCATTTGTACGGGCTGCAGCATCTGAGACATGGCCATTGTACCTAGTCCTGTTGGACTCTGAGTGAGGATAAGTTGTTGTCCTGTAGGTGTCACAGGTGGAGGTACAGCAGAAGGTACTGTTGGAGGGGGCACAACAGATTGGGGTACTGCTGGAGGAGCAACTGCTGAAGGGGCAACTGCTGGAGGGGCAACAATTGGAGGTGGTATCACAGGTGAGGCAGAAGCTGTAATAAAGTCAAATCAGTAAGTGATTACAGAAAAATGGTTAACTGAAATCTAAAGAGTAAAGAGAAACCAACACTTTGTTGACAAACTTAAATAAAATGCATTCAACATTATAGAACAT
>JANRMT010062854.1:23683582-23693977 GCA_026402145.1 Polypterus bichir lapradei | reverse complement strand
CATTTCAGGGATAAGGGGGCCCAAAGCAAATTCTTGGATGCGGCTCCAGCTCTCTTAATGATTTTATTTATGAACTGTCCTCATACGTAAACAAGGCGCCTGAAAAGATATGTCTGTGCATCCTGTCCAGTGTTTGTTTCTGCTTTGCGTCTGATGCTGGCTGCCATGATGGACTCTGGTCACCTGCAGTCCTGACAGGAGTTTATATATCACTCCATCTGTTATGTTGTATGGTGCCTTTTATATTCATCAATTGTACAGCCTTTTCAAATGATCTCACAGTGTTCTCGCTATGTTTCTGCCTTATATAGTGCCTTTCCTGTCTTATCTATCTCAGCTGTCTATATTATATAGTGCCTATCATAACTATTAATGATAGTGTTTTTTCAAACTACTCATGTAGCTTTTAGTATTCCTCCAAATTGTCTGACTACCTTATATATTTCTTTTCCATTTATCAGTCTGTCCTTTTATCTGTCCTTCAATGTTCATCTGATATATTTCAGGACACAAGGCAGGCTCTCACCATACTAGATGCCAAGAATTGTACCCAAATGATCCTTGCAATCACACTCCTTGTCACGACAGATCAGCCAGCACCATTCCTTGATGGACTCAGCTTCACTTGTATATTAAATTATGAGTTCTTTTTGTTGGTGTAACACAGACCAACGACCCTTTGGTTGGTGCAGCTCGAGCACTAAGCAGTCAATCCCTAATGATCAGCCATTAAAATCACCTTTAGTTAAAAGGCTGGATTCAAGAAATGCAAAACCCCTCATTTGCTGTGTAATGCACCACAGGCAGACTTTATTTATATAGTGTTTTTTATACACTGCGGTGGGCTGGCACCCTGCCCTGGGTTTGTTTCCTGCCTTGCACCCTGTGTTGGCTGGGATTGGCTCCAGCAGACCCCCGTGACCCTGTAGTTAGGATATAGCGGGTTGGATAATGAATGGATGGATGGATGTCTTTTATACACAATAAAGAAGTCTCAGACACCTCATCAAATGAGAGTCTCTATCCACGTAGCCGAGCACACGAGTTGGGACACATGTTAACAGCAGTATGCCTGTGGTTAACTAGGAAAGGAAGTCATGGTGAAAATGTCCTGAAATTTGAGGAACCGGAAAGAAGAGAAAGCAGAGCTCCAATTTCAGAGTAATATAGTGTGGAAACAAGATGACTGGTGTGGCCCAGTCCATAGACATGACGTGAAGTTTTCTAGATCTACATCTGTATGTACAGTATGTCTCTATCCATACCCTGACACAGCATGTAATCCCCAGGCAGTCATGAAAGGTGAATGTCTCTTCTTTCTGTTTATGTAGTTCCAGCACTTCAATGGGAGCCTGTGAAGCCAGAGACTCACTCATACTGGAAAGAATTAGCAGATGGCTGGGCACAAAGTGCTCACTGCACACACAAGAGCAAAGAAAAGTAAGAAATAAAAACTTGAAATGTTATTGTATTCGTTTATTGCCTGTTTTTTATAATTCCTGTGCCTCTAATTAATTGTAGTTTGCACTGCTGCCTCCCATCTCTAGGGACTTGGGTTCGATTCCTGCTCTAGTCACTCCATGGAGTTTGTACATTGTCCTGGTGTTGCCACTGGCTTTGTTCCAGTTCAAATGTCTTCAGACAGAGGCACTCACTTTCCTAATCAACTTTTACAGTGCATTACTAAAGGATTAAAAATTAAGGATTTGCTTCACTGGGCCTACCGACCATAGAGCTTAGTTATGGTAAAGCACACCAATGGTACCATTAAGAACCAGTTGCTGAAAATCTGGAGAAACATAATTTAAGTGGCCAGAAGCACAGCGATTTGTTTTAATGTAACTTAGGGGTATCCCTGTGCAGGTTCAAACCCTGCTTGCAGAGCCAACTGTGAAAGTCAAATTCACAAAGCAAGTTTAAGAGGTGAAAAATACTCTTATTTGACATATGTGTGGAGTACAAGGAAGAAGATGGCTGAAATAGAGCAGCCGCTTACACTTTTTAAATAAACTGTTAATTACAGAATTACACGATTCGCTTCATTTCTCATGTTCTGGCAAGTTATTAATAAATGCGTCCTTGGAGTCATAATTGTGCTACACTAGATTATACCCAGTGGCGGGTTTTGATATGGGTGACATGGGCCGTTGCCAAGGATGGCATCGTGGTGGGGGCGGCATCTTGGCCATCGGCAAAAAAAAATATGGGCGCCAGAGGGGGTGTTCGCCCAGGGCACCAAACAGGCAAGGACCGCCCCGATTATACCAGTTCTCTTATCATTAGTTAACCTTGCAGAGACATAGCAGCAGGACTAGCTCACTGATCAAGAGGCTTTAACTAAAATGCCTGCTACGCAGTGTTAAAAGCAAAAGCCAACAGTTAACAAGAATATAAGTCATTCAGTATAATCAATATATAACCAAACAGTGATGGTGTCAAATGAAACTGGCAGAAACTATGATGACTTTGGTATAACAGAACTGAGCCAGCCACTTGTTTGTGATACAGTGTACTGAGAGAGGGGCTGCTGCAAACCAATCATTTGATTTCTTACAGTTGTGCATGAAAGTTTGTGAACCCTTTAGAATCTTCTATATTTCTGCATAAATATGACCTAAAACATCATCAGATTTTCACTCAAGTCCTAAAAGTATATAAAGAGAAACCTTTTAAAGAAATAAGACAAAAATATTATACTTGGTCATTTATTTATTGAGGAAAATGATCAAATATTACATATTTGTGAGTGGCAAAAGTATGTGAACCTTTGCTTTCAGTATCTGGTGTGACCCCTAATGTATCTAATGTGAAACGAGCCAACAGATGACCAGCTAAACTGGGATTTCAAACTCCAACCAATTTCACTCCAACCAGTGTCTTAACAAGAAGCTGATTCCTGCTGTTACTTAAACCCATTATTTAATTTCATGGCTTGTTGCTGCCCTCATTCTGCTACAGCAGACATTTCCAAAACTGTTGGATTTTCTGTTTTTTTTAAGAACATCATCAAAATGTTTTGGTGACCTGAGGGATCAACCTTACTGAGACCTTCACTTTTCTTTATTTTCAGATATTGTGTGATGGGCACATGTGAGCTGGTCACGTGGTGGCTTATTTTGTGTCTCATTATTGTTTGGCTGCTAATTAGAGAAGAAGAGACAACTAAGGGGCTGAGTCGAGTTAATTAAAATGAAGGCAAAACAAGTTAATTAGCAGCAAAAACTGGTCACTAATGAAGAAGATGGTTAGAATGAAAACCAGCAGCCACTGTGGCCCACCGGGATCGGAGTTCGACACCTGTGCCCTAGACTGTTTAAAATAACATCAAGTCAAAATCTGAAAGTCTCTAAAGACCTACTCTCCTCCATAGTAATTAGTATTTTTTTCCCATGTGTCTATATATCTTGGCATGAAGAAAATATTCCTAGTGTTGGTACAACATCTACTTTTAACAAGATCATGTCATTATGAGTTTGTTAAAAAAAATATTGCAAACAAACAACTCAGAGCCTCTATACTAATTAATTTCATAATTTTAAAGAATTCAATCAAGTCACTTCTTAATCTCCATTGGCTCAAACTGAAAAGGTTCAGCTCCTTCTGTCTGTCCTCATAGGCCCAAAATCAGTCTAGTCGCTCTCACCTGGACTTTCTCTAGCACTGCTATGTCTGTTTTGTAATAACTGTGCATAGTACTGTAGGTGAAGCCTCACTATGGTGTTACATAACTTAAGCAGATCCTCTCTTAACTTGAACTGCACATATTGTGATACAAAACCAAACATGTTATTATTAACCTAACAGCCTATTAGCTGTCTTGATTGCTTCTGTACTCTGTATGACTACTGTAATATAAAGGCGCTATATAGGCGCCTGACCTGGCACAGACTTGACATGGGAGGCACGTATAAACCAAAACACTTTTATTTTTCTTTAGCTGGAGGGCACGTCTTCCCCGTAATCCCTCCAGCCACAACACAGTCCCAAGCACCAATAAGTCACAACACCACTATCCTCTCTCTCCACAAGCTTAGTCCTCCTCCTCCTCCTCCTGACTCTGGCTGTCGAGTGGTAGTTTCTGGCTCCCTTTTATCAGGCACCCGGAAGTGCTCCAGGTGGTTGAATGCTGGCCTCCAGCTGCACTTCCAGGTGCGGTGAAACCAGTGCCCAAAAGGGACCAGTCGCTCCTGTTGCAGCACCCCCTTGGTGGCGCCTGCGGAACCCCACAGAGCTGCACAGAACTCCAGCCCCCATGAAGCCCTGGGGGAGTCCGAGGCACCGCTGCAACTCAGGCTTGCTGCCACCTAGTGTCCAGGGGGAGACACTGGGCTTCCCATCCTTGTCCCCCTGGCAGAGGTGGTGAAGGAGCGCCCCGGCCATCTGTCACACTACATACACTATGACTCTTAGGTCCTTCCTATACGAGATACTTTCTAGTTTCAGACCTCCCATTGTGTATTCATATTTAACATTTTTACTTTCTACATGCAGTACTTTACATTTACTTGCATTAAATTTCATCTGTCCAAACCTGTATGCTGTCCAAGTCCCTCTGTAACAATTTAGCTGATTCTACATTATCCGTCCTTCCATCTAGTTTGGTATCATCTACAAAATTAACCAGCTTATTGATTATACTCTTTACTGGATTGTTTATGTACAGTATATCAAAAACAGCAGCGACCCCAGCACTGATCCCTGAGCAACCCCACTTTTACTATCTAAATCTACAGACATATTCTTAGTCTTAGTGATTTTTAGTTGTGTAGTGGTGTGATTGCTTCTTTTAACAATATTCTGCCCATTTTACTTCGTCAGAGATGCCGGTCTGCCATGATTTTAGTTTGACTGTTGGCTTTCAAATGTCCCAGAGTATGTGAGGGTATATGCATTACAAAGGCTTGGGTGTCTGGTCCCTCCTTTAGGCTCCAGCTTCCTGTGACTCTTAGTGGGCTGCTAAATATTGTGTGAGATGAAATCAACTGAAAACCAAACTGCGCTCGAAGAGAAATAGACTGTCCACAAAGGCTGCCAGCAGATGTGCACTTTGCTAAGAAGCATATTTTACATTTGCTGCCTAAATGATATATTCTGGCTTTCCACATATGCACCATGAATATTATAAACACATTATAAAGCAATTTATAGGACACAGTAACCCCACAGTTGCATTTGAACCTACAGCTTGGCTCACTGAACTGCATTATTGCCTGGCAGCTCACAAGTAGCGTGCGAGGTTTGCGGTAGGCTGCATCCTTAGGGCTTTGACTGCTCAGCTACTCATGGAAGCTGATGGTTGTCATCCTAGGGAATAAGACAAAACAAGACACCCGCATCCATGATGTCACCAGCAGGGTTAAATTTACACTTCTATTTATAAATGGACCATATATCTTCTGAAGAGACAGACACAGTGGCCTTTTTCTAATTGAGATAAAACCGCATGGCTTCATCACTCCAACAGACTGATTCAAATCCTGACGGGACCAACAACTGTGGGTTTTCCTTCAGGTACTCCCATTTCTTAAAAACATGCATTTGAAGAGGACTGCTTGTCATCTGGCAAGTATGAGCGACTGTACCTCTGCACAGCATTACCAGCTCATCCTAGACTGGTTCCTATTTTGCACATGACATTGCCAGTATAGGATCTACCTCCCTACAACCTTGAATTTGGAAACAGGGTTCAGTTAATGAATTGATAAAATGAAGACACCATTGAACAACGGTATGGTCTGAGCTTCCACTGCTATGCCGATGACACACAACTTTATGTAAGCGTTGATGCAACTGTAACATCTTCACCTGTTGCACTGACTGACTGCCTGCATTCGGGAAATCAATCATTGGATGACAGATCATTTCTTACAACTCAACCCTGATAAAACAGAAATCTTATTAGTTGCCACCAAATCTGTCCTCTCTACCCTTCGTGGGCTAAAAATTAACATTGATGGGATCCTGTGTTCAACCCTCAGCATCAGTCCGTAATTTGGGTGTCATCTTTGATCAGCTTCTTACTTTTCAACCACATATCAGCTCAATAGTACAGACAGCTTTTCTTCATCTTCGTAATATCGCCCCTCTGCATTCTTTCCTCAGTGTGAAGGATACTGAGACACTCATTCACGCTTTCATCAGTACCATCTGGACTATTGCAACGCTTTGTTTTATGGCCTCCCGACTAAATATATCAATAGATTACAATAAGTTCAGAATTCTGCTGCTCGTTTACTTACACAAACTAAAAAATCTGCTCACATCACTCCTGTCCTCTATGAGTTACATTGGTTACCAGTTTCTTCAAGAATCAAATATAAAATTATCCTTCTTACCTTTAAAGCCCTTCATGGGTTAGACCCTCATTATCTGTCGGAGCTGCTGCTTCCTTACACTCCTGCCAGTGCATTACGATCATCGGACGCTAAGTTACTCACTGTGCCTAAATACTGGTTAGTAACTATGGGTGGCAGAGCTTTCAGAGTGAGAGCCCCTAAAATTTGGAATTCTCTCCCTCTCAGCCTTTGCAAGGAAAAATCTATTATTAATTTCATCTATCCATCCATCCATTATCCAACCCGCTATATCCTAACTACAGGGTCACGGGGGTCTGCTGGAGCCAATCCCAGCCAACACAGGGCACAAGGCAGGAAACAAACCCTGGGCAGGGCGCCAGCCCACCGCAGAATCCAACCACTGGCTCTTAAGTATTTACGTATTTCAATTCATGTAGCAACTTTTTGTTTGGCCAGGCAGTGTAAATCTCCCACACAGTTTAAAGTGTTCATAACCAATGACCTCTTGTGCAAAGTGTGCACCTCTTCATTTCCACTTGTATGTTGGTTTTTTGTGCATTCAGAGTAGCTAAAGAACTTCTGTTAAAAACATAACCTTTCACTGTATGTAATTTCTACCGCCTTGTTAATGTGTGTATTGAATTGTAAAGTGTCCTTGAGTGTATGAAAGGCGTTACATAAATAAAACTTATTATTATTATTATTATTATTAACTTTCTGTTTTGCCTCTTTTCATTACTTGGTTTAATACAAGCTAAAAACTAAGTTAGTGGGAAGGGGTACAATAAAGATCATCACAGGGCATCATCTGATTTAGGGAGAAAGCCAGTGGCAACACCAGGACAATGTACAAACTCCATGGAGTGACTAGAGCAGGAATCGAACCCAAGTCCCTAGAGATGGGAGGCAGCAGTGCAAACTACAATTAATTAGAGGCACAGGAATTATAAGAAACAGGCAATAAACGAATACAATAACATTTCAAGTTTTTGTTTCTTACTTTTCTTTGCTCTTGTGTGTGCAGTGAGCACTTTGTGCCCAGCCATCTGCTAATTCTTTCCAGTATGAGTGAGTCTCTGGCTTCACAGGCTCCCATTGAAGTGCTGGAACTACATAAACAGAAAGAAGAGACATTCACCTTTCATGACTGCCTGGGGATTACATGCTGTGTCAGGGTATGGATAGCGACATACTGTACATACAGATGTAGATCTAGAAAACTTCACGTCATGTCTATGGACTGGGCCACACCAGTCATCTTGTTTCCACACTATATTACTCTGAAATTGGAGCTCTGCTTTCTCTTCTTTCCGGTTCCTCAAATTTCAAGACATTGTCACCATGACTTCCTTTCCTAGTTAACCACACGCATACTGCTGTTAACATGTTTCCCAACTCGTGTGCTCGGCTACGTGGATAGAGACTCTCATTTGATGAGGTGTCTGAGACTTCTTTATTGTGTATAAAAGACATCCATCCATTATCCAACCCGCTATATCCTAACTAAAGGGTCACGGGGGTCTGCTGGAGCCAATCCCAGCCAACACAGGGCACAAGGCAGGAAACCCCGGGCAGGGTGCCAGCCCACCGCAGTGTATAAAAGACACTATATAAATAAAGTCTACCTGTGGTGCATTACAGAGCAAATGAGGGGCTTTGCATTTCTTGAATCCAGCCTTTTAACTAAAGGTGATTTTAATGGCTGATCATTAGGGATTGACTGCTTAGTGATTGTGCTGCACCAACCAAAGGGTCGTTGGTCTGTGTTACACCAACAAAAAGAACTCATAATCTATACTAATAAAAGGCAAAGCCCTCACTCACTCACTCACTCACTCACTCACTCACTCACTCACTCACTCACTGACTGACTGACTCATCACTAATTCTCCAACTTCCCGTGTAGGCAGAAGGCTGAAATTTGGCAGGCTCATTCCTTACAGCTTTCTTACAAAAGTTGGGCAGGTTTCATTTCGAAATTCTACGCGTAATGGTCATAACTGGAAGGTATTTTTCTCCATTTACTGTAATGGAGTTGAGCTTGACCGCCGTGGGGGCGGAGTTTCGTGTGACATCATCACGCCGCCCACGTAATCACGTGAACGGACTGTCAACGCACTATGTAGAAAACCAGGAAGAGCTCCAAAATACGCTGAAGAAAACATGCATTATATAATTGAGAAGGCAGCGAAACAATAAGAAGCGAGCGAGTGACATATACTACCATATTCATCGTTGGAGCTACTTCGGAAACAAAGCAAGGTATAAACCTAAACTTTAAATTAAGTTAATAGACAGGCTGCCGCTGGCGTTTTTCATGCCCACGGGTAATGCGGGATACAAGTTTAATGAGAGGACGCAGGATATAAAACGAGAGTTTTGATCACTTTGTAACTAAGTTAAAATTGCAGGTGAAGGGGTGTGCTTATGCAAATTCCGAGAGACTGTGTTTGTGGGGGATTGACAGTTAAGGCGGGTGGGGGAGTCACGTCATCATCTCCCCTCCCATTTACCTCATTTCGCTCTGAGCTGAGCTCCGCGGCTAACGCCGTCTTCCGAAGCAACTTCATCACACTGCCACCAAATATTCGCAGAAAAATCCACAAGTTAATACACACGCTGTCTCTAGAGTTTCTCCACACTGAATCCTCCAGGCACTACTTACAAAAGGTTACATTGACAATCGTGTTACGTTATTTTTAAAATCTTTCCTTTTCTTAGCACAAGCACAGCTGAGAAGCTTCGATGCATGTGCTCCATAACGCGTTAAAAAATAATGCATTTAATCACACTTTGCATTACAATCAAAGGGGAACTTTGGTCAATGCATGATTTCCTGGTACACCGATTACATTGATCAGCGCATCCCGATTCATTTTAGCCTCGCACCACCTTGTTTTGAGAAGAAGTATGAAAAGATATGAGGTTAACACACAAAAACAGATCACCAATTCAAGCTTTATGAATAATCGATTCGCCATCAATAATTGTTTTGGTAAAGCCATACTCAGTGTAATCCTCCTTCCATTTTATAATTTTTCCGCCACTAGCCATGATTAAATGAACGGTAAAAAAGTAAGAGCGAAGCGAGGGTGACTTATTTAGGCAGGCATGTATATGACAGCAACACTCATGACAATCATGTTACGTTATTATTAAAATGTTTCCTTTTCTTTTTCATTAATTCCTCTACCCATTACTTCTCCGCTGCGAGGCGCGGGTATTTTGTATATGAATGACCTCCAAAGAGCGCGGAGACTTTTGATCATGTGAACGTGTCTGCAAAAACTGGCGTCTCCTGCCCAGCAAAAGTCGAGCAGCCGGCGCGCGCGCATAGCTGTGCCGGCCTTTGAGATGCTGACCGAGCACTTTTAATTTTTTTCATCCTCCCCCTCAGCTATAGCCCAGACAAGTGCAAACACGGGACCCCTTTTCTACACCGCGGCAAAATAATATTAAGGCGCTTCGCACTTTATTTTGCACGTATACGATTATGAGGTCCTCAGCTCGGATTATGAAGACACGCACAGGAGTGAAGGACTGACAGTGCCATCACAGCCGATTAATAGCTGGGACGTCTCACCAGTCTACACAAGACCCACCGCGACTGTCCCCAAAAGGCGCTCATATCGTCACCGAACACATCTCTCTATACTATATAAAAGAAAAAGGCAACTTTCCTTTCTTTACACCTTTTTTTCTTTTATCCCAAACCAAAGCCTTTCTCTCTTAACACTGCAGAGGACACAAAACTAATTTTCTTTAATTGCTGGTAAGGCACATTATTAGAGGCAGGAATTTGGACTTTCACATAGAAAATGTAATTTCTATACCACAGCCGTCGTGTAGCGCCTTTCAAAAGGGATCTACTACCGAGAGATGATCCATATACATTTTAGCTGCTGTTAGTACTACTTACCTGCAACCACTCCAGTAGTGCTCAATGTACCTTTACTTCTTAAAACGTTAATGTTTTACTGTTTAATAACTTATAGACTACATTTTATTATTTTTCCCTTGCACTCAGTGATCAAAGCTATACACACACATATAGACACATACATATATATATATATATATATATATATATATATACACA
>JANRMT010062854.1:23669556-23683482 GCA_026402145.1 Polypterus bichir lapradei | reverse complement strand
ATACTAGGCTGACCCGCCTTTTAAGGCGACCGACTTTTAAGTTGACCACTTCTTAAGGCAATTCAATATGTAGATCAATTTGATATTTTATACAAACTCATTAATTTGGTTATATTGCATTTGAGCGGTATTACTTTAATACTCGTAGTTTCTGTTATTTTTGTGATGAAATTTAAACTTTTTTTCTATATTGAGGTCGCCCTTTTGAACCCCCCTGATATTTACTACGCGGTGAGGCATTTGTACTCCATCAACATTAATTATTTCCAGAGACATAATTTTGTCTATTTTTCCTGCGCATCGCGCACAAAAGCAAGGGAACGATGGGAGCAGCAGAACTCTGCTCACATCATGTCACTTCGTACCGCAAGCTGCAAGTAGTAAGTCTGTGATAAGCGGAATACCGCTACGCTTTCCACTCACGGGACGGAAGGACAATCCCGACCGCTTTTATATAGTAAGAAAGAAGAAGAAGATATCGCACAGTCTAGAGTAGAAAATCATCTTTTACCTGGAAAAACGAAACTACAAATCCCATTGTGCATTGCAAAATGGACGGGGCGTGTGTGAAACTCCGCGCCTGCGTAGCACTCACCGGACGGAAAGACAATCCCGACCGCTTTTATATAGAAGGATAGACCTTCATATTACTATAAGAGTATCTATCTTAATACTACAGACAAAATAAACAAGATATTTTTATATGATTTAAAATAGAACACACATGCAATATATTACATTTCTGTACATGCAAAATTTCCTTAGCAAAAACTGAAGTTTTCAATTAAATAATTCACATAAACACTAGCTCAAATTATCAAGGTATGTAACAATAAAAATGTATCATTGGAAATACATTTACGTGCAAATATTACAGTAAAATAAGTTTACCATATATATAGTAAATATATTATCTCTCTCTGTGTTATCTCTATGGTGAGAGCTCGTCCCTGACATTTTTAAACAGGTCTGATGATATCTTAAGTCAAAGGGGCTGGCTTTGTGTGTATGAAAGTTGTGAAGCAGTGAGCACTCAGCTGGAAGTACAATACATATAGTATATCACTGAGGAATAAGTAACGTGGGCATTCTGGATCTAGCAAACAAAACAGAGATTAATTTGTCTGATATCTCATGTTTTACATACCAAGACAGAATGGAAAAAAGGAAAAAAGTGTGTGGTGTTGAGGCTGAATTTGCTGTACCCAGTAAGCATTTGTACAGCATCGGTTCTGTCAGATTTGATAAACAATATGATTATATTCCTGTCATTCATCCCTGTAACTTAGCCATTTCCAAACCTCTCCTCATGGCACCCCAGTGTTTGTGATTACAATCAAAAACACCAATTTATTTGTTAAATTGCACCAGGAGCACACCTGGTTCAGCAAATTACCAACTTGTTAATTCAAATAAGTTATGGTTTGGGAGTATGTTTCACAAATACATGGAATGACTGACGTGCCTCAAGAAGAAATTTGGGAACCAAACCAGTGGTGTCCTAGCCATTCCACAAAATGCTAATAAAATTTTGGGGAACACAAGGTACTTATCTCTTACTTATTTTATGAATGTTTATTTACACACATTCTACTGTTGTTGTAGAGTGTTAACAGTTGCAAAAATCAGACTAAAAATTGTATTTTAAGGCAAGACTGTTAAGTGAGGCTGTAGATGGAAATACTAATTTTATATTGGCTTATAATTTTCAGGACCTGTATATTGAAATATAATACCTATGGAAAGTGTTCATCCCCTTGGAATTTTCACATTTTATTGTCAAACAACACTGAATCACAGGGGACTTAATCTGGCTTTTTAGTCACTAATCAGCAGCCAAAAACACATTAATTATAAAGTGAAAACAAACCTCTGTAAAGTGATCTAAGTTAATTACAAATATAGAAACACAATAATTAGTTGCTCAAGTATTTATAAGATGTATATTTGACAGCAATTACAGCCTTGAGTTTGTGTGGTTAGTCCTCTTATCATCTTTGTACATCTGAACACTGCAATATCAAAAAGTATCAATAACACAACTATCAATGAATCTGAAATGACTGCTGTTGGTTAGGTGACTTTCTGGCTCTTATCTAAAATGCATCAATGAGTTCAGGAGTAGAGCAACAGTTATTACTGATTTAATGTGGTCGTTTTCACATTTAGTCGAATGTACATAAATTAATATTGTAAAACCCACTTAATCCAATTAAGGGTTGTTGGATTTAGATGTATTGTGTGTAGTCCTAAATGAGACTCATTTTCATTCCTCAACCAACCTATAAACACATATACTGTACAATAGGACAATTTAAAATTTCCATTTAACCTAATGCATTTGGAATGTCACTATGGAATTTGCCATCCAGGAACAAGATCACTGGTTGTTTGGCATTGTTGAATTATACCAAAGTAAGTGTATATGTGGCTGTGTTCTTTTTGTGTACATGGTGATTAACAGGTAAATTTCCGTTATTTCCATTTGCCAGTGTTTTAGTAATTAAATTGAATGGATGGAAATTTACTTCCCTAGTGTATACTCACTAGTCAAGAGAAAAGTGTTCTAGAAGCATTTTTACTTCTATGCTTCCAGTTATTTTTATTCCTCAGCTTTGGTTGATTGGGTACTTTTTGAACAGTAACAGCCCCTTCAGCTGTCATTTTTACCAGCCAGTTTAACTCTTATTCAGCCCATTCTTGTCTTTTGTCTGTGTTTTGGGACTAAATGATCGCTGTTATCAGGTTGTGAGAGTTTGGAAAATGGGTTTTGATGAAAATCAACACCCAGTGGAGTTAATATTTGCTAAGCTAAAATAACAAACACTTTACATTCTATTTTTCCTTTCCTTAGCTTGTGCAAAATCCATTATTAGTTATGAACAGTAAGACCTTTCTAACCCAGTAATCCTTTCAGAGTTTGTTACTTTGAGAATATTTGTACCGTATGAACTGACATTGTTGTGTATTTGTGTGTTGAACTGATAAGGTAGATAAGGCTCATATTTAAAGAGTTTACAGGGATTCGCATAGTTCCAGTGTGAGAATATTAATGAATTTGATGTCTTATTTAATGAAAAGCTTCTGTTTTATTGAAAGGCTCATTAAATGTAAAGCAAATGCATTATTGAAATTTAACAATGGTAATGAATTTTGTGTGTCTTCACTGTTACATATCTGACTCTCAATTGCTCATGGAGAAGCATATTTGTACTTTTTTTTATTTTGCATATACTCGTAATGTATTGTCTAGTTGCTTAACTGTCTATTAGACATCCAGTGCCAGCTGTTAAGCCCATCACTTTTCTTTTGTCATCATCCACACGGTTTTGAATGGCACAGTGTAAATCTGTGTGAATGTATATTATATATAGTTTCACAGGTAAGTGAGCAGATCTGTATGATTTGAAAAACTGGATGAGGTCAGTGCCTTTAAATTCTTGAAATATGTTTTATGTATGTATGTAAGTAATGTAATGTTTTATGCGTGTTTATAATGTAATGTAAGGGCCAGGCCACATAATGACTAATAGTATGCAGTTTAGGAACAACAGATTCAGGATAGAGGAATAATGGGACATCATTATTCTAAAGGCATAAAACTAGGGTAGGTTTTAAGTGTGGGGTCTTTCCCATCTTAGAGAATATGTTGACAGCAGAAAAAACTGCAGGTAGGACAAAGCAATGGAAATACTAGGTGAACAAGTGAATATGGATTTGCTAAATGACTTTTGATCTTCTTTCTTTCTTTGTGTGTGTTTTTTTTTGTATATACCACCCCGATAACCCCCCCCCCCCCAACACACAGAGGTAGTAATGAGTTAAACAAAAGTAAAGATTGTACCAGTAATCAAGGGAGGAAGTTCTGTTCATATTCTTCTTTTTTTATGTTTTTTTTTTCTAAATATACTGTGCGCGGTTTTGTGTTTTGCTTGTTCTTAAATAAATGTTTTGAACCCCTGTTGAATAGTATACTATTTATATGCAAACTAGGGGACTTACCCCCTGCTCGCTTCGCTTGCCAACCCCCCTTGCCTGTTCTACGCGCCAGCCACTTCACATCTCTGCCGCTCATGTTATGAAGAGGGGGGCTGAACGCACCCCAAGGAGATGAGGCTGCTCCTCCGTAACCCCCTCTTAAACGGTGATACAATGGGAAACAAATACAGCTTTTTTTTTTTTTTACCTCCTCTTTGCTCGATCAGTTGCTCACGATAGCATTGTCATCAGCGAACTTTTGCACGTGGCAGGAATCCGAGTTGTATTGGAAGTCCGATGTATATAGGCTGAACAGGACCGGAGAAAGCACAGTCCCCTGCGGCGCTCCTGTGCTGCTGACCACAAATGTCAGACCTGCAGTTCCCGAGACGCACATACTGAGGTTTATCTTACAGCACCATTGCCTCTGTCCAAGTGGGAGAGGGATCGATGTAGCATATTGATGATGGCATCCTCCACTCCCACCTTCTCCTGGTATGCGAACTGCAGAGGGTCGAGGGCGTGGCAGACCTGTGGCCTCAGGTGGTGAAGCAGTAGCTGCTCCATGGTCTTCATCACATGTGACGTCAGAGTGACAGGCCAGAAGTCATTCAGCTCACCAGGACGTGATACCTTTTGGGACAGGGGTGATGCAAGATGTTTTCCAAAGCCTCGGGACTCTCCCCTGTTTCAGGCTCAGGTTGAAGATGCACTGTACAGGACTCCCCAGCTCCAACGCACAGGCCTTCAGCAGTTGTGGTGATACTCCATCTGGACCCACTGGCTTGCTGGCACGAAGTCTCCTCAGCTCTCTGCTTACCTGGGCTGCTGTAATTGTGGATTAAGGGAAACTCTCTCCTATGCTGGGATCAGCAGAAGGATGGGTGGAGGATGCACTACTCTGAGGTGAGAGTGGGTTAGGGTGGTCAAACCTGTTAAAGAAGTTGTTCATCAGGTTTGCTCTCTCCACGTCTCTGTCGATGGTGGCACCCCGCTTCGAGCTGCAGCCAGTGATGATCTTCATCCCATCCCACACTTCCTTCATGCTGTTATTCCGCAACTTCTGCTCCAGCTTTCTTCTGTACTACTCCTTCGCCTCCCTGAGGTGGAATTGGAGTTCCTTCTGCACGCGCTTGAGCTCATGCTGATCACCACTTTTAAAAGCCATTTTCTTCTGGTTCAACAGGCCCTTGATGTCACTTGTAATCCATAGCTTGTTGTTAGCATGGCAGCGTACTGTTCTTACTGGAACTACAATGTCCATACAGAAGTTGATGTAGTCAGTAGTACAGTCAACAACCTCCTCAATGCTCTGACTATGTGACCCCTGCAGGATATCACAGTCCGTAGTTCCAAAGCAGTCTCTCAGAGCCTGCTGTGCCTCAGGTGACCACTTCCTGAATGAGCGTGTGGTTGTAGGTAGCTCCCTCACTCTTAGTCTGTAGTAAGGCTGAAGCAGAACCAGGTTATGATCTGCTTTCCCAAGCGCAGGTAGTGGGGTGGTGCTGTATGTGTCTTTAACATTTACATACAGTAGGTCAATAGTCCTATTTCCCCGGGTGTTACAATCCACATACTGGGAGAAGGCAGGTAATGTTTTGTCCAGCATAACATGGTTAAAGTCTCCAGAGATTAGCACAAGTGCCTCGGGGTGCTGCGTTTGTAGTTTAGCAACAGCGATGTGGATGATGTCACCCGCTATCTCCACGTCCGCCCTAAGAGGGATGTAAACAATAACAACAATGACGTGTCCAAACTCTCTAGACTACTAGTAGGGATGCAGACTTACAGCCAACAGTTCGATGTCCCTGCAGCAAGTGGAGATTTTGACGTTTACGTGTCCAGGGTTGCACCACCTTCTGTTCACATAGAGAGAGAGTCCTCCTCCCTTCCGCTTCCCATAGGTATTTGCGTCTCTGTCCGCTCTAACTGTGCTAAACACGGGTAGCTCCACGTTAGCATCTGGGATGCTAGTTGTTAGCCACGTTTGATAAAAACACAACAAACTGCATTCTCTGTAGGTCCTGACATTTTTCACCAGTGCAGCCAGTTCGTCGATCTTATTTGGTAGTGAGTTCACATTTCCCAGGATCGCAGAAGGCACCAAACGCTTGTATTGGCACTTCCTCGCTAGCTGCTTAGCCTTTAGCTTAGCAACGGCTCTCCTGCCACGATACCGCCTTCTTACCTCGTCAGGTAAATAGGGAACCACACTGACACGTACCTTTGTTCTCAGTGCTAGAAGTTGACTACGTGAATAGATGAGTCTCGGCTTGTAAAAATCCATGTCCAAGTAGTAAAAAGTGTTCAGGAAACAAATCCACATAAAAGAAAGTGATAGGAGTGATAAGAGAGATAGAGAAAAAGGTAGAAATATAAAGTTGTACACGGAGCTGCTGGAAATATAAATACTCCGAGTGGTGCAGTGAGAGTAATAAGGAAAAAGATGGTCCAATCTGGGATCCGTGGTGCAGTGAGAGTAACAACGCTAAAGCTGCTATGGTATTTAGAATAGTTTGACCATTCTGTGGACCATTATATTGTTACAGGTTAATTACAATCAGATGCATTAAACTAATTAACAATATGCGGTTAATTTCAGTGTATTTATAAAGCCGCGTCAGGGATGTGGATCTAAAAAAGAAAGGATAACCACATAGGAACAGTAGCACTGCTTTGACCGAGCAGAGAACTTGCGTACGACAGGGTATGAGCTACCGTGGAAATGTGCATGGCTTTATGTCAAGTTTAGGTTTTATACATTGTGATTTGAACGTGGAAACGTTCTTACACAACATTTTTGTGCATACGCATCATTTATACATGAGCCCCCGGTCAATGGTTGAACCAATGTCTTTTGACCTGTAACAAAGCAATGCTAACCACTTCGCTAACATCTCCACTTCAATGTGGCTTATTTGTTTAAAATTGTGACTTCCTAAAATCATGGCAAAGGTGAAAACACAACGCAAAAGAAACAACTGTTTATCAAAAAACATCTATTTTTTTCCGATGGAAACATTTTAAGAGAATGTATAAGAGTGCTGCTGACAAATTCAGCTGTCTGTTAGAAGTCAAAAGCATCTCCAACATAACAGGTAACTTACACTTTTTTGCTTTTTCTTTGTTTCAGAGTCATGCATATCTATCTATACTGTATTTATCCTACAATTAATGTTGAAGTAACTGCCTGGCAAACAATGGTAAACCACAGCCTATGCTTTTGAACAAGTGTAAGAAAACACTTTAGACCAAATGGTATGGTTCAAAGATACCGCAACATTTTAAAACATTGACATAGTAATACATTTGTTGTGTCAAGTCAACAGAAGAGAAAATTAAAATGGATCATACAGAAACATTTTTACATTTAAATACAGTGTAATAGTCTTCTTTAATGTGCTGGAAGAACAGCTGCTGTTTTCCATAGAAATCGGAAGCATCTATTCAGACTTTTAATTACATGATTTGAATTTCATTTATGCCATTAAGGATAATGCCAGCTCTTCTGCCACCGTTCATTTTAACATTATTTAGCAGTAAACTGGTTTACATACTCCTCTAATGCTTTGTGCTTGTTCTTCCACTTCTCAGGTCAATTATTATGCAGCTGTTTCAAAAGCAATACAGTATATGCAACTGCACAAAACATTAGCTTTTTTAGAGCAGCTCTGTGATAAAGTGATGTCAGACAACTCCAGAGTATTGGGTTCAAATTCTGATCTGGGAAAGTGTGTAAATAATGCATGTGTTTCCTGTGTCTGTGTACATCTTCTACTGGTATTGTGATTTCCTCCCAGATGACAAAATCCTGTATGCTAGGCAACTCTAATTGGCCTAGAATGTGTGCAAGTAGTTGTGTGCGTGACTGTGTCCTGGCTGAATCGCCACCAGGGCTGCCTCCTGCTTTGCATGCTGTGTTGCCTGGAATGGACTGTGGTTCCCTAAAGCCCTGAAGTTGATCGAGCAGGTTGAATAATGACTAGGTTATTCATCAATAGAATGGGGTATTTTATCAGTTGTAGAGACATTTTTATTAATTTTTTTGTCAGGAGTGTGTGTGTTCTTTTTGTGTTTGTGTAGAGTTTTTCCAGGTGCTCCAGGTTTTCGCCCTCATCCTAGAGACTATAAATTGGCTTAGTCTTTGTGGGTGTGCATGTGTGTGTGTGTGCGCATGTATAGATGCGTACACACTGTAATAAAAAGATATCTTGTCCAGGGTTCATGCCTTGTTTATCTTGCAGGAATAGATTTATGCTCTGTGTGACCCTGTAATGGAAAAAGAATGTTCAGAATATTGTCAGATAGATGGATGGGTATAAACACTCATCTCTCTGACATTTAAAACATCCACAGTTTACAGCACACCATAAACCATCCTAAAAACACACCAGATACAGTTAGTTAATTCTACAAATGTTATGTCTGGTTAAAGCTTTATATAAATTAATTAAATACCTTTTACCTTAATAGATGGAAGCTTTCTTGAGTACAAAATTACTATGCCTATGGGATTTAAAAAATTGCTCTCCTCACTTTTTTCTCATTGAACTAATTTCTTTGCTGTTTACCATAATGTTTATTTTGAATTGTTTGGGCACATACTTTATTATTTGGTTGCAAGATTTTTTTTATTCTCATTTTTGAGGTTAACTTTTAACACTGCAGTACTTGTTTTTGCTAAGTGATGTTCTCTGTCTTTTTCATTTTTGGAATAAAACAATTGAGATGAAATGTGCTTAAACATTGTTATCCTTTATGATCCATTAGTAACAAATACTGGATGTACAGAGGATTTAATTCTTCACATATTTTTGACTGAGCCTTTACATTTTGGATTCCCAGGGTGGTAGAAGCCTGGTATTTGGACTAACCATTTGATAAACAGACATGATTTTCAAAAGGAGCTAGTAATGTCAGATGCTGAAGCACCTTTTATCTGTCTCAGCTTGAAAAGTCCAAGCCATATTATCTTGCCATTTTTCCCCAACGAAATGCAACCCCATGGCACCAAAGGAGGGCTGATAATGTCTTATAACCTTAATTTCTGCCTCTGCTGGAGTTATCTTTCTCTCTTATTTTATACGCTGTGCCTGCTCAATTTAAAACAGTTTCTGTCCTTCCCCAAATTCAGTCTGCTAGGTCACTGCCTGTGAATTAAACATCTGACAGCATGAATCACATTCTTGAGGGATGCTCTGCACTTTGAACAAATGAGCGATTAGGGAAGCTGCTTTCCCCACTTTTTCTTGACCATGTGCCACTGTGAACATAATAAGATTGCCTCTTCATTGCTGGCTATGTAATGATGGCCTCTGTATGCATATGTCATAGTATGAAAAAAATAGAATAACTGGAAGAATGAATTATGATGAGAACAAGGCATGTACACATTGTGAACAATTCTGTGGTTGTTATGGTTAAGACTGCATTTCGGGTGAGTGACATAAACAGACAATTTAATGAAACTATGAAAGTATTTTATATTGAACAGAAACTTCAGAATTACAAGAATACTAAAAAGCTAGCACTTTTTAGAAAATGAATTTAAATGTACAAACATGCTTTATTTTTTAAATCCAGAGTCATAAATATACAGTGATAGTAATAATTCTTTGCATTTATATAGCGCTTTTCTCACTACTCAATGCACTCAGCAATTGCAGGTTAAGGGCCTTGCTTAAGGACCCAACAGAGCAGAGTCCATTTTTGGCATTTGCAGGATTCAAACCGGCAACCTTCCGATCCAGTGCAGATCCCTAGCTTCCGGCCTCCACACCACACACACACATTATACATTGCTATATAGGAAGAAACTAAAAGCTTTCCCACTGTTAATTGTGACATATGTCCATTTTACTTTTAATATCTGTTATTAAAAATTTCATATGAAAGCACAGGTGGCATTTCTGAGGTGTATTCTATAAAGTGTACATATAAAAACTGTTGGACTGCTTCTTATGCTGGAATAAAGGTCTGCCTGCATGGCAGGGCAGATTATTTACATTTCTCAGAATGTCAACGGCCTCCTCCCCCTCCCCGTGTGCCATATTGCTGTTCATTTTAATTTCCTTGTCAGAGGCATAGTTTATCGAATGACTGAATATGAATCTGACAGCTGAATAGCAGCAAGGTCTGCTCATCTGAAGCTTGCTATGGCTTTTACTAAAGCACACCTGTTCACTGGGACCTTTTATTGACTTTGAGGTTTTTAAATGGAAAGCATATCAGATTTTACTCTCATCTAAATTGCCAATCCACTGTGAAAATACAAGAAGATTAACAACCCTGTGCTGCACTCATGTTGTCTTTATATATGGCCAAGAGAATTTCTATTCTAGGGCTATTGTTTTAGGTGCCTGTGGTTTTAGGTCTAGCCTGGTTCAGTCCTGTGAATATTTTAATTTGTTGTTAATAATTATTTTAAAGTCAATGTTAAATCCAATTAACTAAAATAAACATTATGCCATTTAGAGTAATTGACTAATTAGGCCTGAGTTGAGCAGTTATGAGTGAGGTGAATATTTTCAAGATAAAAAAATACTGTGTCTGTACAAAATAATTTCATACGAAGTGATTTTGGAAACAATATTTAAAAACAAAACAGATAGCATTAGTTCATTGATGGACTTCACAAAAGCCCACCAAAGGCAATTGGTAATGAGTGGGATATGCATTTTATATTGGTGTAGCATTTATTGCTGGAAAGGAGACCTGTCATTTACACATTTAGTAAATAAGAGAAAGGTTAAACTTTTTATTCAATGATCAGACTTTTCAGCATTTCAAAGAGTCCTATTGACGGGATTTAGGTTTATATGACAAAGCATTCACATCTAAGCCACAAAAGCAGTTAAAAAGGTGAAAAAATGTAAAGTGCACCTTTAAACTGTTGGATATGAATCAAATCACTCTCAAATAAGAGTACTGTGTGTACTTCTGAACAGCTGTCATTACAAAAAAAACACAGCAAATCTAGACCCTGTGTAGTAGAGAATAACCAGGAGCTTATGGATAAATGGTGCATACACACAAAATTGTTGCATATGCAAAGTCAAGATGTATAAAAAATAAACTTGGCATAATTCCATGTAGTTTTTCACAGCAGTCTCAGACCGTGTATACGCACATTTCTGCTTTGTTTTGTAAACAGGCAGTACTCAATATCAAAGCAGTGCGACTGTTTCTGTTTAGTTTCCCTTTCTTTTTTAGATTTGCATCCATGATGCAGGATTATCAAATACACCAAAATTAATTGCATATCATTTACAAATTTAAAGCACTTTATTGTAATCAATCTGTAACAATATGATTGTGCGCTTAACGCCCAGACTCTTCCAACTACCATGGCTGCTTTAACTTTATTAGAAGACATCAAAAACGGAAGAATTAGAAGAGAGTGTGTATTTTGAGATCATACTGATTTCTTGTCCTCATGATGACTGGCTTTGGGGTACGCGAAAACTAACAAATTCTTAATACAAGAAGTTGTATAAGGCGAAATAAAGAACCCAAAAAAAAACCTTTACAAAGGAAGACTTTGAGGAATTGTGCTCTACCTGCGCCTTTGTAAGTTGTGTCCACCTTTGCAATTCACAGCAGCATCTGGTTTTCCAAATGTAATTGGAGTGATCAAATGCATGCACATTGCTATAAAGGTGCTCTCAGAGAATGAATTTGCTTATGCAAATAGAAAGCATTTCCACTGTATTAATGTGAAAATTAATCCCTGTGATGGAAAAATTAATCTCATGTAACTGTTGTTATGGTTCTGCCTTTGTCCAGAAACGGTTTCATAAGCTTTATGACCTTAGTCTCGGGAAGTCTTTCTCCTGTGGGGTGACTGGGATCCTTTCCTGAATTACATCAAACACAGTTGCGTAAAGTGCAACAGGAGCTTCCACTTGCAGCTAAAGTTACTTCAGTACACATATACTTTGTGAGCATGCCCGTGTTGATCAAACAGAGGAAGCTCAGGCAGTTTACTTGTGACTTTACACTGTAGGAAGATAAGTAAATAAATCAAGGTAAATGCCATTCGATCTGGCTTTTACAGTGCATCCGGAAAGTATTCACAGCGCATCACTTTTTCCACATTTTGTTATGTTACAGCCTTATTCCAAAATGGATTAAATTCATTTTTTTTTCCTAAGAATTCTACACACAACACCCCATAATGACGTGAAAAAAGTTTACTTGAGGTTTTTGCAAATTTATTAAAAATAAAAAAACTGAGAAATCACATGTACATAAGTATTCACAGCCTTTGCTCAATACTTTGTCGATGCACCTTTGGCAGTAATTACAACCTCAAGTCTTTTTGAATATGATGCCTCAAGCTTGGCACACCTATCCTTGGCCAGTTTCTCCCATTCCTCTTTGCAGCACCTCTCAAGCTCCATCAGGTTGGATGGGAAGCGTCGGTGCACAGCCATTTTAAGATCTCTTCAGATATGTTCAATCGGATTCAAGTCTGGGCTCTGGCTGGGCCAGTCAAGGACATTCACAGAGTTGTCCTGAAGCCACTCCTTTGATATCTTGGCTATGTGCATAGGGTCGTTGTCCTGCTGAAAGATGAACCCTCGCCCCAGTCTGAGGTCAAGAGTGCTCTAGAGCAGGTTTTCATCCAGGATGTCTCTGTACATTGCTGCAGTCATCTTTCCCTTTATCCTGACTAGTCTCCCAATTCCTGCCGCTGAAAAACATCCCCACAGCATGATGCTGCCACCACCATGCTTCACTGTAGGGATGGTATTGGCGTGGTGATGAGAGGTGCCTGGTTTCCTCCAATCAATCTTTGTCTTATCAGACCAGAGAATTTTGTTTCTCATGGTCTGAGAGTCCTTCAGGTGCCTTTTGGCAAACTCCAGGCGGGCTGCCATGTGCCTTTTACTAAGGAGTGGCTTCCGTCTGGCCATTCTACCATACAGGCCTGATTGGTGGATTGCTGCAGAGATGGTTGTCCTTCTGGAAGGTTCTCCTCTCTCCACAGAGCACCTCTGGAGCTCTGACAGAGTGACCATCAGGTTCTTGGTCACCTCCCTGACTAAGGCCCTTCTCCCCCAATCGATCAGTTTAGATGGCCAGCCAATTTAATAAATTTGCAAAAACCTCAAGTAAACTTTTTTAACGTTGTCATTATTGGGTGTTGTGTGTAGAATTCTGAGGAAAAAATTGATTTAATCCATTTTGGAATAAGGCTGTAACATAACAAAATGTGGAAAAAGTGATGCGCTGTGAATACTTTCCGGATGCACTATATACCTGTATAAGTAATATATACATGGTTTTCATATAAAGACCATCACAAAACATAATCACAAACAGAACTCTTTGCACGATACCTTGGCGAGCTCTGTAAGCCGTGCTGTTTCTGATGTAGAACCCTTGTCTTCATCTTATTTCACCTCTGCTATAGCACGTCTTTATTTGAAAACAACAGTGTCAGATTGGGACTGAGACAATAAAACTGAATTAAAAAAAAAAAAAAAAAAAAAAGCTAACCTTTACAAGTACCATAAATTTACACCGGCTGTTACAGACTCAAATCAAATGTATGTTTTTATTCTATAATAGTAAGAATAAGACCAGCTCAGTACTCAAAATGGAGGCATCCAGTATTGAACCATGAACGTCTTGATTACGAGTCAGCAGTTACCGCTGTGCCACCAAAGAGGTCATATTTAGGGCGTGTTAATGTCGCACCCTAACACGAGTTTTTTTTTCTGCAGTTATATTCTTGAACTAGCAGAATATCCGCGCTTTGCAGCGGAGAAGTAGTGTGTTAAAGAAGTTGTGAAAAAGAAAAGGAAATATTTTAAAAATAACGTAACATGATTGTTAATGTAATTGTTTTGTCATTGATATGAGTGTTGTTGTCGTATCTCTCTCTCTCTCTCTCTGTATATATATATATATATATATATATATATATATATATATATATAT
>JANRMT010062854.1:23632936-23646422 GCA_026402145.1 Polypterus bichir lapradei | reverse complement strand
TTACGTGAGAGGCGTGATTATGTCATACGAAACTCCGCCCCTCCAGCGCAACTCCATTACTGTAAATGGAGAAAATCAACTTCCAGTTATGACCATTACGCGTAGAATTTCGAAATGAAACCTGCCCAACTTTTGTAAGGAAGCTGTAAGGAATGACCCTGCCAAATTTCAGCCTTCTACCTACACGGGAAGTTGGAGAATTAGTGATGAGTCAGTCAGTCAGTCAGTCAGTCAGTCAGTGAGTGAGTGAGTGAGTGAGTGAGTGAGTGAGTGAGTGAGTGCTTTGCCGTTTATTAGTATAGATATATCATTTTTAATGTAGGTAGATCATTTTGACCTGGTCATTTTAAAAGTAGCTCGCAAGCCAAAAAAGTGTGGGTACCCCTGACATAGATTGTTGTAGACACGGAACACACATGGAATGCATGTGTTCCAAATAACAATACAGTATTTATAAATGCTGTGATTTTGCTTGACTCATTCTATACAAATCCAAGCAACTGACACACAAGTAAACAGACTTGAATGGAGAAAACTGTGCGCCAGTGGGGGATTAGCAGACTGCTTGCTGCTTATCAATACATTTAAAAGACAAAAGACTCTGATGGAGAGGTGAGAAGCGATTTTAAGGTGGGACAGATCGACGAGTTTTTTTGTAGGCTCTGGTAATTCTAGTGTTAACCGTAAGAATGGTGCTCTTTCTTGAAGTGTAAAATGTACTGTATTATGCATTCAAGCAAAAAAGTTCTGGTCTCATTTGACCACAGCCATTTTTTCTCAAATCTTTAAGCTGTTTATTTTGCAACATTCTGAGTCTTAACGTGTCTGTCCTTTATTTGCCATGTTTTTTTCTTGATATCCTCCTATAAAGACCAGACTTATGGAGAATGTGTGTTGTAGTTTTCACAGGCACACAAAGGCCGGTAGTCCTTTCATGTTTCCACTTGTTTGTTGAAAGTCTCTCTGATCAGTCTTTCTCTTGCTCAGAAATCCAGTTTACAGAGACACCCTAATCTATCTGGGTGATGCCACATGACATCCATCTCTTAATGAAGGAATTAAATATGCTCCACAGAATACTTAAAGACCTTTAATGTATTTTTTTTTCATTTCTCCTGACTTGACATTCCAAAGCTTCCAGTCTCTCTGAAGATCTTTTGTAGGCACATTTCTGTCTCTATTGTACTGCTTGCTTTGATATGCATTCCAAACAGTGGAATACTCTACAAACAGCAGCTTTTATTTTGAACTAATCTGAATCACTGCAACTGACCATATATACAGTCCATAAATATTTGGACAGGGACAACATTTTTCTAATTTTGGTTTTGTACATTACCACAATGAATTTTAAATGAAACAACTCAGATGCAGTTGAAGTGCAGACTTTCAGCTTTAATTCAGTGGGGTGAACAAAATGATTGCATTAATATGTGAGGCAACTAAAGCATTTTTTTAACACAATCCCTTCATTTCAGGGGCTCAAAAGTAATTTAATTTAATCAATTACTTAAGTTTCTTTTTTGAGATTTGTTCCTTCTGTGTAGCAATCAGAAGTGTGTTTCCCATTATCTGATAATATAGCATATAGTGATGCCGGACCATTTTCTCCAAAGATGTATAAAATCATGCCTTTCTTTGACCACTGCATTTGAAAATTTTCTGGAAGTTACATTCCAGAGGGAGATTTTTCGATTGATGGAAAGGGTGTCTAGGGTGAAAGGTATATAGTCCAAAAAAAAGATCAAGTTTTGGGATAGAATCCTATAAGTTTTGTGAGGCAAAAAGTGAATGTGTGTAAAATATGATAATGTACAAAGGAAAAGATACAGAACTTGTAAACAATGTAGGAGGGGTTGATGTGTATAATTTTATAAAACCGTCATGGATTGTACAAACACAGAGAAGCTACTGAATCAGGGTTATGTGATACGACTAGACAATTACTATAGCAGTCCTGAGCTGTATGAATTTTTGAATTCAATGGAAACTGATGCAGCAGGAATGGCAAGATCAAACATAAATGACCTGCCAAAATCTGCAATGACAAAAAAAATTTAAATCGGGACAAGTTACAGCTGCATTCAGGAATAAGTTGATGGCTTTGAAGCGGAAGGATAAGAGAGATGTTTGCATACTGAGCAGACATCTCAAAAGAGATGTGCTGTGTGTTTGTCACACAAGAAGAGGAGGGAAACAATATACTGCTGCAGAGAGTGCAATGTTCCACTCTGTACTGCTCCATGCTTCCGCGCATTCCACACGCAACTGGAACACTAACTGAAAAAATGGAAAAGTTGCACATAGTATAAATAAATCTACAAAAAAACTACCATTAAATTAGCTTATTATTGCAAACAAAAAAATGTTTAATTTTGTTTGTAGTTTCAAAATTTTTTTCTTACAATAACTTAAATGGCAATTAGATAATATTCTATCAAAATTCAACCACTTCTATCGACAGATAAAAAAAACCCCACCAGAAGCCTCATGTATAAATGGTGCGTACTCACAAAAATATTGTGTATGCCTGTTTCCACGCTCACATTGCGATGTATAAAAACTAAACTTGGTGTAAAGCCATGCACATTTTCATACCAGCTCAATCCCTTGTGTACGCAAGTTCTACGCTTGGTTTTACAAACTGGCGGCACCCAGAGTCAAAGCAGTCCTGCTATTCCTGTGCGGTTTCCCTTTATTTTTTAGATTTACACCCCTGACGCGGATTTATCAAATACACTGAAGTTAACCGCATTTTGTTTATTAGTTTAAGGCATCCAATTGTAATCAAACCGTAACCATATGATGGTGCACAGAATGGCCAACTATTCCAAATACTATAGCTGCTTTAGTGTTTTTACTCTCAGTGCACCACGGGGTATTTAACTCACTGTATCCGAGTGTGGAATAACAGCTCTACAGCAGCTAATCGAAAAGAGGATTACCATGATACACGATTTAGCACACTCAGCCTCAGCCATGCACACCGTCTATTTGATTTCTCCCATAAAGTACGGCAAATGTTTCACAGCCTTTCTTGCAAGGACCTCGCAAGTCAGAAACAGTTTCCTCCCAAGAGCTCTAAATGCACTCAATCAGTCCATCAAGTGTTCCTATTAGAACTGTTTGTACTTATAAGTACAATCATCTCACTGTAAACTTGCACTACAGTTATAATATTGCACAACCTGAGAGACTTTATAAAGTGCGTATTTACATATGATGACTTCATGAAGCTCTTCATATCATTTAAGATGAAATGCAGTAAAGTATGATTATTACATTATACAGATAAATTTTAAACTTCATTTAAATAATGTATATTGTTAGTAACTAAACATGTGAAGACACGGTGGACAGTGGTATGCTTGCTGGGAATGGCACAACCCTGGAGGGATAGATGGATGGAATAATTAAACATGTACTACAAAGGTATTTCAATATTCCATAAAAGTTTTGAAGAATTGATGTTCTAAGTTTACAGATGGCTTAGCATCTATTACAGAGCTGATCGTGTGGAGATAGGGTACTTGGAGAAAGAAATGAAAAGACAGGAATAGGAACTCAGTACATCTGAGAGACACAGTACTGCTGCAATAAATTATTTCAGTGAAGGTCACACATAGTGGAGTAAGCATCTTGCAGGAGGCAGGAACAATCTCTGGAGAGGGTGCCAGCTCAACGCTAATACTGCGCCACCGTGTCACCATGTTTAATACATGCTTTAATTCCTATCATTATGAAAATTATATCAAGTATACATTTAAATATTTAAATTGTTCAGAGAGCTGTAATATCATGAATGTAATGCATCCTGTGTCTTGTCGGCAGAAGAGAAAGCCCATTTAAGAAGCAAGCAGTGATTCACACACATAAAAAGAACACATAGAATACGAAGCACTTAACATGATACTTTAGTTATGATGGGATTTGGCTTTCCCTTCCTGCAATTTATCAGATAGATAGATAGATAGATAGATAGATACTTTATTAATCCCAAGGGGAAATTCACATAATCCAGCAGCAGTATACTGATACAAAGAAACAATATTAAATTAAATAGTAATAAAAATGAAAAAAGTTAGCATTTACTCCCCCGGGTGGAATTGAAGAGTCGCATAGTGTGGGGGAGGAACGATCTCCTCAGTCTGTCAGTGGAGCAGGATAGTGACAAAAGTCTGTCACTGAAGCTACTCCTCTGCCTGGAGATGACACTGTTCAGTGGATGCAGTGGATTATTCATGATTGACAGGAGTTTGCTTAGTGCCCGTTGCTCTGCCACAGATGTTAAAACGTCCAACTTTACTCCTACAATAGAGCCTGCCTTCCTCACCAGTTTGTCCAGGCGTGAGGCGTCTTTCATCTTTATGCTGCCACCCCAGCACACCACCGCGTAGAAGAGGGCACTCGCCACAACCGTCTGGTAGAACATCTGCAGCATCTTACTGCAGATGTTGAACGATGCCAACCTTCTCAGAAAGTATAGTCTGCTCTGACCTTTCTTACATAGAGCATCAGTATTGGCAGTCCAGTCCAATTTGTCATCCAGCTGCACTCCCAGGTATTTATAGGTCTGCACCCTCTGCACACAGTCACCTCTGATGATCACAGGGTCCATGAGGGGCCTGGGCCTCCTAAAATCCACCACCAGTTCCTTGGTTTTGCTGGTGTTAAGATGTAAGTGGTTTGAGTCGCACCATTTAACAAAGTCTTTGATTAGCTTCCTGTACTCCTCCTCCTGCCCACTCCTGATGCAGCCCACAATAGCAGTGTCATCAGCGAACTTTTGCACGTGACAGGACTCTGAGTCATATTGGAAGTCTGATGTATATAGATTGAACAGGACCGGAGAAAGTACAGTCCCCTGCGGCGCCCCTGTATTGCTGAACACAATGTCAGACCTGCAGTTCCCAAGACGCACATATTGAGGTCTGTCTGTAAGATAGTCCACAATCCATGCCACCAGGTGTGAGTCTACTCCCATCTCAGTCAGCTTGTCTCTAAGGAGCAGAGGTTGGATGGTGTTGAAGGCGCTAGAGAAGTCCAAAAACATAATTCTTACAGCACCACTGCCTCTGTCCAGGTGGGAGAGGGATCGGTGTAGCATATAGATGATGGCATCCTCCGCTCCCACCTTCTCCTGGTATGCGAACTGCAGAGGGTCGAGGGCGTGGCGGACCTGTGGCCTCAGGTGGTGAAGCAGCAGCCGCTCCATGGTCTTCATCAGATGTGACGTCAGAGCAACAGGCCGGAAGTCATTCAGCTCACTAGGTCGTGATACCTTTGGGACAGGGGTGATACAAGATGTTTTCCAAAGCCTTGGGACTCTCCCCTGTTCCAGGCTCAGGTTGAAGATGCGCTGTAGAGGACTCCCCAGTTCCAACGCACAGGCCTTCAGCAGTCGTGGCGATACACCATCTGGACCCGCTGCTTTGCTGGCACGAAGTCTTTTCAACTCTCTGCTCACATGGGCTGCTGTAATTGTGGGTGGGGATGTCTCACCTATGCTGGTACCAGCAGAAGGATGGTTGGAGGATGCAGTACTTCGAGGTGATAGTGGGTTAGGGTGATCAAACCTATTAAAGAAGTTGTTCATTTGGTTTGCTCTCTCCACGTCTGTCTCGATGGCGGCACCCCGCTTCGAGCTGCATCCAGTGATAATCTTCATCCCATCCCACACTTCCTTCATGCTGTTGTTCTGCAACTTCTGCTCCAGCTTTCTCCTGTACTGCTCTTTCGCCGCCCTGAGTTGGACTCGGAGTTCCTTCTGCACGCGCTTGAGCTCATGCTGATCACCACCTTTAAAAGCCCTTTTCTTCTGGTTCAAAAGGCCCTTGATGTCACTTGTAACCCATGGCTTGTTGTTAGCATAGCAGCGTACTGTTCTTACTGGAACTACAATGTCCATACAGAAGTTGATGTAATCAGTTGTGCATTCAACAGCCTCTTCAATGTTCTCACTATGTGACCCCAGGAATATATCCCAGTCTGTATCTACTGTCCTCTCCCCAATTCCCTACCCTGCACGTACCCTCTCTAAAATTTCTCTTCTCTTTCCCATACGTCCACTTAGGTCACTAACAACAATCACCTTTTCTCCCTCTTGTACCACTCTAAGCTCCATTTGTGCCAAGAAGACATTATATTCAATGTGCCAACAATTTGAAGAACCAACAATCTGAACAACTTGAGCTAAAGGCAGAAAATTCAGTCTGTCTGAATCAGCTGTACACTATATCAAATTCACTTTCTAATGGGAAAGATATCCAGTGAAAGGCTTGCAATGCATCTAAGTAGATTCATCTAACACCAAAGTACATACAGTGCATCCGGAAAGTATTCACAGCGTATCACTTTTTCCACATTTTGTTATTCTACAGCCTTATTCCAAAATTGATTAAATTCTAGGGATGCACCGAAATGAAAATTCTAGGCCGAAAACGAAACCGAAATTTTTGGATGCACTTGGCCGAAAACCGATACCGAAACCGAAAATGGCTTCATTAAAAAACATGTTTAAAATATTTTCTTTTTGTTTGTATTAAAAAAACTACAAATTAATTAAGCAATCAAACTTTTATTGATAATAAATAACAGTAATAAGGCTGTTTAACAATAACAAAACTAAATAAAATTTCTTTCTGTAACAAAATTGTGCAAAAAAAATGCTAGCTGCTTTTTTACTTCAATTTTAAATTACTGTACCAAACAACAGTGCACAAACAGAAGAAAAATAAATAAATCCAACCTCTTACTGTAAACAACATAACTATACACACTAAATTGGTCTGCTTTTAATTTAAGCAAAAGAAGCAGGTTTATCTTTATGAACAAAAGTTTTTCAGTTTTCTGGCTGAAGACACAGTTCCTCTTCTCATGAAGAACATACTGCACTGAATAAAATCACTCAGTCTGTGCTAGCTTTTAGTGCCTTTACGAATTGTGCAAAATATTACCTGCATTAAACGTTTTACTTCAATTTTAAATTACTGTGCAAAACAACATTGCAATAACAGAATAAATAAATCAAACCTTTAACTGTAAACAACATCAAATTAGGCTGCTTTTATTTTAGCAAAAGTGGCAGATTTCTCTTTATGAACAAAAGTTGTTCAGCTTTCTGGCTGGAGAGACGATTTCTGTTCTCATCAAGAACATGAGATGCTGCACTGAATAATCTCTCACTGTCTGTGCTGGTGCTTGGGGCAGATAAGTACTTGCGCGCAGTCCATGCAAGCAAAGGAAAGCGATCTTTGTTCGCGCGCCAGTAGTCAAGTGGATTGTCACTTCTGCCAATGGGTAGTTCAGCTAGATAGGTTGCTACTTCTTGTGAGGCTGCGCTTGCTCTTACACCGCTGTGGGTTGGGACGCTTTCCTGTAAAATTTCGTCAAACATATCAGAAAGCGAAGGAATGTGCGCCTCATCACTTGTACGTGACCGTTTCTCAGGCACAGTTTGCTCTGTTCTCCCCGTCGCGGCTTGTGCTTCACCAGAGGTTTCAAGAGCCGTAAGCTCTGTTTGCACCATTTCGCGTACATCCTGCCTTTTCTCATCGTCAAAGTAATGGTCTTTAAAGCGTGGATCTAATATTGTTGCAATGCCGTAAAGAGGGTTGGACTCAATGTCTTGGAAGCGTTTGTTAACAGCCTCCAGTAGAGTTTTTTTAGCTGTTTTTACGCCATGATCTGTTTCCGCCTCTTTTCCAAGCAGGCGCTTCAGTGCTGCGATCAGTGGAATAACTTCAGCAACAGACGCTTGAGCTGAGCTTATTTCCTTGGTTAACTGTTCGAACGGGGCGAGAAGAGAGACAATGTTTTCCACCAACATCCACTGATGTGCACTCAAAGTTGCTGGCAGGTCGTGATCTGTCATGTATGCAGCTAAAACCCGCTTCTGTTCAAGTAATCCTTGCAACATATAGTATGTACTGTTCCAGCGAGTGGCCACATCTTGCTGTAGTCGTTTTGTTGGCATCCCAAACTGTTTTTGCAAATCTTGTAGTCTGGAATAAGCAAGCGGAGAATGCTTAAAATGTCCCACAATTTTTCTCCCAGTTGCTGTGATTTCTGATATGCTCCGCTGACTAAGCACTCCCTCATTCACAGCCAACTGCAGCGTGTGTGCCATGCAAGGTATGCTCTTTAATCCACTGTCATCCATAGCCTTTATCATGTTCCGTGCATTATCTCTCACAATCACATGCACTTTAGACTTGTCTATGTTCCAAGTTTCAAACATGTTAGCCAAAGCATCGGATATTGCTGCTGCAGTGTGTGAGCCGACAAACTCCTGTGCATGAAGCAGAATGTTTTGCAATTTAAACTCCGCGTTTATCCACTGCGCTGTCAAACTGAGCATGCTAGTTGGACTAACGTCAGAGCTCCATATGTCTGTGGTAAAACTTAGAGCAGAGATATCTGTGGTCATGAGCTCATGAACATGTTTTGCAACACGGTCATACATTTCAGGTAGAGAGGTCTCTGCAAAATACCATCTGCTTGGCAGTGTGTAACGCGGCTCAATGTGGTGTATTAGCCTACGAAATCCGATGTCCTCCACGACTGAAAACGGCTCGTCATCTAAAGCAATGAATTCCATTACTTTCTCTGTTATGTCACGTGCTTTAGCACTGTCATTTGCAAATTTCTTAATTTTTTCGAAAAATGTGGCAACCGAGGGTGTTGATGTGCTAGTTGGCTTAGTTTTAACCAACGTTGTTTGACGGTATTCCTCAAATTCAATTGCGTGTCTTGACTTAAGGTGGTGTATTAAACCTGTAGTCGAAAATGTCTTTGCTGTTGAACCCCCTCTTGAAACTTTTGCAGTCCTCATCTGAAACTTTGAAGTGCTTCCAAACCGCCGACATACTCCGTGTTTGATGCGTAATGACAGCGCGAACGAGACGGGAGGATGGGAGAGGCGTGGCGACAATTTCGGCTTTTATTTTCGGCGCTTTCTTACGTTTCGGCCGAAACCGAAAATGCTATTTCGGCCGAAAATTTTCGGCGGCCGAAATTTCGGTGCATCCCTATTAAATTCATTTTTTTTCCTCAGAATTCTACACACAACACCCCATAATGACAACGTGAAAAAAGTTTACTTGAGATTTTTGCAAATTTATTAAAAATAAAAAAATTGTCCAGGGTCTCCTCAGCCTGCTCTCTAACCTCTAACCTCGCTACAGATCAGAAAAGTCCATAATTAAGAAGCGGAAAGTGTTTGGTACTACTAAGACGATCCCTAGATCAAACCGTCCTCCAAATTAAATGGAAGAGTGATGAGGAAACTGGTCAGAGACGCTACCAAGAGGCCAATGGAAACTTTGAAGGATGTGTATATGTGACAACAACATCACAAGTGCTCCACAAATGTGGCTTGTACTGAAGGATTGCAAGAAAAAAGCCACTCCTCAAGAAAGGCCACATTAAGTTTTATTTGAGCTTTGCCAAAACACACTTTAAAGATTCTGAGGCCAAGTGGAAAATGATGTTATGGTCAGAGGAGACCAAAATCAAACTACTAGGCCTTAACACCAAATCATACACCTGGAGTAAAGCCAATAGAGCTCACCATCCAAAACACACCATACCTACAGTAAAGCATTTAGGTGGAAGAATCCTGTTGTGCAAGTGTTTCTCTGCAGCAAGGACTATGGCACTTGTCAGGACAGAAGGAAAAATAAATAGGGCCCTTTGCCAAAAAGATGAAAACAGGAAGAAGATTCAACTTTCAACGTGACAATGACCCAAAGCACACAGCAAAATTGACCACACAGTGGCTCAAGGATATAAAAGTGAATATAAAAGAGCTCCCATCTTCAGATTAGAACACCTGCGGCTCGGCCTCATGTATAACGGCGTGCGTAGAACTCACACTATAACATGGCGTAAGCAAAAAAGCGGAAATGTGCTTACGCACAAAAAAAAATCCAGATGCATAAATCTGTGCATTCTGCAACTTCCACATTCTTTCGCTACATAAATTCCAGTCAGTGTGAAAAGTAATGCACATGCACACACCTGCTGTCCCGCCACAACTCCTCCCAGAATTATGCCTCTTTGAATATGCAAATCAATATAAATAGCCCTTAAGCTCTGCCTTCTGTGAAAAGACAATGGAAAAAGCACAAGGGAAAATAGAAGAATTTCAGCGAATATCAAGTGGAGGCAAGGAAAAACGTACTATTTGTTGGTTTAAACAGTGGTATAAACAACAAAAGGAAGTTGATCGAGTGACATAGCCTGTCGGATAAACTTGAAAGCTCAAGTTCACAAAGTCGCATAGTGCCCAAAATAAAAAAAGAAGTTGTCATATATCAAAGTCGCCGTGAAAAGGAGAGTCGTAGCCCACCGTCTGAGTGTCATATGAAAGCTTATTAGGGTACAGAGGAAAAAAAAAAAAAAAGGCATGAAATGTCAACTTTAATCTTGAAATTTTTACTTTAATCACGTAGTTTGTCAGTAGATCATAAACTTCATCTCAAAATCGTTTAATTTACTTAAGTTTCTCAAATCCAATTGTAACTAAAGTAGCACATTAAATGCTTTGTTTTGCATTTGATCTTCTATGTGCTGTGTGTGTGTGAATCACTATGTGCTTCCGGGTTTTCTCTTCCTCCGACAGGAAACAGAATCCATTACATTCGTAATATTACAGCTCTCTGAATAATTAAAATACTGAGATGTATACGTGATATCATTTTCATGATGATAGGAGTTAAAGCATGTTATTAAACATGGGAACATGGTGGTGCAGTGATTGTTCATGTCTCACGCAAGATGCTTGCTGTGCCGTGCGTGACCTTCGATGAAATAATTTATTGCAGCAGAACTAATGCCCAATTCCTGTCCTTCCTTTTCTCTCTCCAAATACCCAATCGCCACACAATCAGCTCTGTAATAGACGTTAAGCCATCTCTAAGCATAGAACACTGATTCTTCAAAACTTTTAAGGAACATTGAAATATCTTCGTAGTACGTGTTTAATTATTCTATCCATCCAGTGTCACACCAGCACTAGCAAGAATACAGTGCAAGGCAGAAACAATCCGTGAACGGAGCGCCAGCTCCTTGCTAGTGCTGCGACACTGTGTCCTAACATGTTTAATTAATAACAATATAGATTATTTAAATGAAGTTAAAGTTTTATCTGTGTAATATAATAAACATATTTTGCTGCATTTCATCTTAAAACAGATATTGTCATCATATGTAAATACGTGCTTTATAAAGTGGCTCAGGTTGTGCAATATTATAACTGTAGTGCAAATGTACAGTGAGGTAATTGTACTTATAAGTACAAACAGTTCTATAAGGAGCACTTGATGGACTGATTGAGTGAGTTTATAGTTCTTGGGATGAAACCGTTTCTGAACCGCAAGATCAGTACAGGAAAGGCTCTGAAGCATTTGCTGTATGATAGCAGTTCAATAGACAGCATGGCTGAGGCAGCGTGTGGTTGATGCTGTATACCGATAATTCTCTTTTCAATCAGCTGCTGAACAGCTGTAATTCCCCACTCAGATACAGTGATATCAATACTCCGAGTGGTGCAGTGAAAGTAATATGGAAAAAGATGATCTGCTGTGGCAACCCCTAATGAGAGCAGCAGAAAGAAGAAGAAGAAGGTGCAGCGAGAGTAACAACACTAAAGCAGCTATGGTATTTAGAATAGTTTGACCATTCTGTGGACCATTATATTGTTACAGGTTAATTACAATCAGATGCATTAAACAATATATGCGGTTAATTTATATTTGTATTTATAAAGCCACGTCTGGGATGTGGACTAAAAAAGAAAGGGAAACCACACAGGAACAGTAGCACTGCTTTGACACTGGGTGCTGCCAGTCTGCAAAACCGAGTGCAGAACTTGTGTACGCCAGGGTATGAGCTACCGTGGAAATGTGCATGACTTTATGCCAAGTTTAAGTTTTATACATCACGATTTGAACGTGGAAACGTTCATATGCAACATTTTTGTGCGTACGCACCATTTATACATGAGGCCCCAGGAGAGTGCAAGGAAGAGCAGGTAAAAGACCTGTGTTAAATATTCTAAATATCATGTGACAAGTAAATTGCCAACAAGTCTGATCCCTCAGAGGACAACCAATTACTTTGCCCTTTTTACCAGATGGAGGAGAGCAGCTATGGAGCTGTCCCTGCACCCTACTGTTAAAGATGGCAAATCACAGGCAACCCCAGTCACAACAGTATACTTATTTTCCCATAATTCAATATAACAAAATTTCCATTATAGAGAAATATTTTTATGGTCCCATGAATTTCTTTGCAACGGGATTCTGCCTGTACTTCCCTTACCTTAAACAAACTGAACTGTTCAATAAATGTGGTTTTAATTATTCACCTTTTAAACCTGGCCAAATTCTCTGACATATGTGCCAATTACTGCCCTATATTCCTGTTGAATGCAGATGTAAATTTCTGGATAAGCTCCTAGTGAGGTGCCTACAGTTATTCACAAATGTATTGATCCAAACAAAACTAGTCTAGCTATAACCCACAACATCGCACACAATTCTATATGTATTTGACATTGCCCCATCTCTGTTCCTTCTGTTTATGTGTTCAGAGAATGTCTTTTCTTGTTTGCACAAAAAGATGCACTAAGGGATGGAATTTCAATCAATCTGTTTACGTGTTTTGTTATTTGCACAAAGTCCTAGATGTTTGTACAGGACTACACACAGGGGGAAGTAGTTTAATAAAGAAAGAACTCTGTACTTCAGTGGAATCCCACTTTTTAAAGAGCAAGTTGGCGTTTTGTTATTTTTGCTCCGTATCTTTTCTGTTTACATTTCCTTAATTGCACAGCTGTGAATCTTTTGTTATATAGGAAAATAACATTATTTTATTTTATTCAAAAATCATTATTATTTAATATATGCCAATAGTTTATGTTTGAGCCATTTCTCATGTACATCTACAGCTTTATGTTAATAAAAGTGTCTGTGTGACATTTGGGAGATGTGGCTTTGACTCAGAGCTGTCTTTTTGTTATTACTTTATGGGAGGAAAAAATATCAAGATATATAGATATATATATATCGTATATCGCCATTCAGCTAAAAAATATTGAGATATGATTTTTGGTCCATATCACCAAGCCCTAATATATACTGTACTGTTTCTATCTATATCTTACTATATATTTACACAAACATATAAAACTAGTTTTATTTTTCATTATCCTCTCCTAAAACATGGCATTGCTTGAATCTATACTAATAAAAGGCAAAGCCCTCACTCACTCACTCACTCACTCACTCACTCACTCATCACTAATTCTCCAACTTCCCGTGTAGGTAGAAGGCTGAAATTTGGCAGGCTTATTCCTTACAGCTTCCTTACAAAAGTTGGGCAGGTTTCATTTCGAAATTCTACGCGTAATGGTCATAACTGGAAGCTGTTTTTCTCCATTTACTGTAATGGAGTTCAGCTGGAGGGGCGGAGTTCGTATGAC
>JANRMT010062854.1:23607939-23626455 GCA_026402145.1 Polypterus bichir lapradei | reverse complement strand
TTAATAAATACATTTTTTCATGCTAGCAAAAATTAAATGTAATTCCAATGTACATGTATCATTCCTAAAGGTAAGTAGTCTATAAGTTATTAAACAGTAAAACATTAACGTTTTAAGAAGTAAAGGTACATTGAGCACTACTGGAATGGTTGCGGGTAAACTACATTTTAAAGACGGTATAACAGAAGAGGTAAGTAGTACTAACAGCAGCTAAAATGTATATGGATCATCTCTCGGTAGTAGATCCCTTTTGAAAGGCGCTACACGACGGCTGTGGTATAGAAATTACATTTTCTATGTGAAAGTCCAAATTTCTGCCTCTAATAATGTGCCTTACCAGCAATTAAAGAAAATTAGTTTTGTGTCCTCTGCAGTGTTAAGAGAGAAAGGCTTTGGTTTGGGATAAACGGAAAAAAGGTGTAAAGAAAGTAAAGTTGCCTTTTTCTTTTCTTTTATATAGTATAGAGAGATGTGTTCGCTGACGATATGAGCGCCTTTTGGGGACAGTCGCGGTGGGTCTTGTGCAGACTGGTGAGACGTCCCAGCTATTAATCGGCTGTGATGGCACTGTCAGTCCTTCACTCCTGTGCGTGTCTTCATAAGAGCTGACGACCTCATAATCGTATACGTGCAAAATAAAGTGCGAAGCGCCTTAATATTATTTTGCCGCAGAAGCACAGTCAGCGTGTGAAAGGCCGGCACAGCTATGCGCGCGCGCTGGCTGCTCGACTTTTGCTGGGCAGGAGACGCCAGTTTTTGCAGACACGTTCACATGATCAAAAGTCTCCGCGCTCTTTGGAGGTCATTCATATACAAAATACCCGCGCCTCGCAGCGGAGAAGTAATGGGTTAAAGAAGTAATGAAAAAAAAAAGGAAACATTTTAATAATAACGTAATATGATTGTGAGGAGTGTTGCTGTCATATACATGCCTGCCTAAATAAGTCACCCTCGCTTCACTCTTACTTTTTTACCGTTCATTTAATCATGGCTAGTGGCGGAAAAATTATAAAATGGAAGGAGGATTACACTGAGTATGGCTTTACCAAAACAATTATTGATGGCGAATCGATTATTCATAAAGCTTGAATTGGTGATCTGTTTTTGTGTGTTAACCTCATATCTTTTCATACTTCTTCTCAAACCAAGATGGTGCGAGGCTAAAATGAATTGGGATGCGCTGATCAATGTTATCGGTGTACCAGGAAATCATGCATTGACAAAAGTTCCCCTTTGATTGTAATGCAAAGTGTGATTAAATGCATTATTTTTTAACGCGTTATGGAGCACATGCATCGAAGCTTCTCAGCTGTGCTTGTGCTAAGAAAATTAAACATTTTAAAAATAACGTAACACGATTGTCAATGTAACCTTTTGTAAGTAGTGCCTGGAGGATTCAGTGTGGAGAAAGTCTAGAGACAGAGTGTGTATTAACTTGTGGATTTCTCTGTATTTGGTGGCAGTGTGACGAAGTTGCTTCGGAAGACGGCGTTAGCCGCGGAGCTCAGCTCAGAGCGAAATGAGGTAAATGGGAGGGGAGATGATGACGTGACTCCCCCACCCGCCTTAACTGTCAATCCCCCACAAACACAGTCTCTCGGAATTTGCATAAGCACACCCCTTCACCTGCAATTTTAACTTAGTTACAAAGTGATCAAAACTCTCGTTTATATCCTGCGTCCTCTCATTAAACTTGTATGCCGCATTACCCATGGGCACGAAAAGCACCAGCGGCAGCCTGTCTATTAAGTTAATTTAAAGTTTAGGTTTATACCTCGCTTTGTTTCCGAAGTAGCTGTACTGATGAATATGGTAGTATGTCACTCGCTCGCTTCTTAATGTTTCGCTGCCTTCTCAATTATATAATGCATGTTTTGTTCAGCGTATTTTGGAGCTCTTCCTGGTTTTCTACATAGTGCGTTGACAGTCAGTTCACGTGATTACGTGGGCGGCGTAATGATGTCACACGAAAATCCGCCCCCACGGCGATCAAGCTCAACTCCATTACAGTAAATGGAGAAAAATACCTTCCAGTTATGACCATTACGCGTAGAATTTCGAAATGAAACCTGCCCAACTTTTGTAAGGAAGCTGTAAGGAATAAGCCTGCCAAATTTCAGCCTTCTACCTACACGGGAAGTTGGAAAATTAGTGATGAGTCAGTCAGTGAGTGAGTGAGTGAGTGAGTGAGTGAGTGAGTGAGGGCTTTGCCGTTTATTAGTATAGATATACATATACTTTTACTTTATACATAAAATTTATGTTGTCGTACCTTGCATAACTGAATAACCTTTATGGCACAATAACAATTTATGGTCACTACAGAATTTGGATTTAATCGTCATGTGGGAAAAGGCTGACTCGCATAAGTACGTACAGCCAAATAATGCAGTCAAGGAGCTTTTGAATTCAGCCGAGCTGTCCGATTAACTGCGATTTTAGTTCCCTCTCCTTTCTCAGATCACTTTTTGGAAGGACGTCAGTTTCATACTTTTTATGAACAGTTCGAAAGTGCCTTTGCACATTTTCCTTCTTTGAAATAGCAATGATAGATTGACAGATCAGACAGACGCACTTAGATTGTGACATTGTGAGAAAAAAATCCTCTTCCAATTCCACATCCAGCCCATATTTCCCCAAACAAATGTTTTTTTTTTTTAAATGCCTTCTTTAGTCGATATAAATTGGAAGGCTAACTAGATCACAGCCGGAGTTTTGCAGTAGCTTGCGCGTTTGATCGTGCGTGCGGGATGACCAGTGTCTTAGAAGAAAGGAGATATTAGACTGGCTGCCCTGAATGTCAATCAAGTGGCAAATGCCATAGGGAGGATATATGATAGACTAACGTTTAAAAAAAAATTTTTTTGAATGCAACGCGATCTACCTGCACTACCTTTGCGATCTACCGGTCGATCGCGATCGATGCATTGGGTACCCCTACTGTAGGAGATCAGTGAGGTTGTGGAGAGCTTTAAATGTTAAGAGTGGTATTTTGTATTGTATTCTGTAGTTAACAGGGAGCCACGGAAGCTGAGAGAGAATCGGCGTAATATGTTCAGTGGATTTAGAACAGCAGGTTATTATCCTGGCAGCAGAATTTTGAAGAAGTTGTAAGTGATAGATAAGTTTTTCTGGGATGCCAGATAGAATAGCATTACAGTAATCTACAGTAATCCCTCGCTATATCGCGCTTCGACTTTCGCAGCTTCACTCTATCGCGGATTTTATATGAAAGCATAACTAAATATATAACGCGGATTTTTCGCTGCTTCGCGGGTTCTGCGGACAATGTGTCTTTTTACTTCCTGTATATGCTTCCTCAGTTGGTTTGCCCAGTTGATTTCATACAAGGGACGCTATTGGCGGATGGCTGAGAAGATAACCAATCAGAGGACACAGTTAAGTTCTCCTGACTGAGAAGCTAACCAATCAGAGCACGCAGGAGCTATGCAGTGTTAACCAGGAAGTCTCATCTCGCTCATTCAGCATCAACGTGCTTCGCTGTGTAAAGAGTTGTGCTCTTTAGTGTTTATCTTTGTGCATAGTCAAGCCCTTCATTATGGCTCCAAAACAATCTGCTACTGCTTCAGGGGCCGTGCCCAAGCGCAAGAAGAAGATGTTAACGATTGCCGAAAAGGTAAACATTTTGGATTTGTTGAAGGCTACGATTCTTTTTATTTAAAAAGTAGGAAAGGAATATAAGATCTACGACTGCAGCGTCCTTTTAACCAGGGTGCAAAACGAGTTGTAAGTGGATGTAATAAGGCAGTAGTCTGGATGGAATCTGCTTTAGGGATTTGGATTGAAGACTGCCAGAAGAAGAACAACGGCAGTGCTACACAATCGCCTGAAGTGGCTCCTTTACAAGGGCTGTAACGCTCTCCTTTGTTGTGCAGTAAAATTAAACTCATTGTTATCGGACAAGTCATCGTGTCATTGTTGGTGAGTAACCATAATTAATTTTCTTCTTACAGTGCTTAGTACATGTATGTACGTTTAGTGTCACTGTACACACATTTACTGTATACTATTTTTCTTGCAATGTACGTATTTATTGCTGGTGACCTGTCTATCGTAATGGCTGTAACATATGTGATATCGGAGACACTCAATATCTTTAAAATAATATTTAGGTTTTACTGTATATAAACAGTGTGTGTTTATATACATAATTTCAATGAATCTTACCTAATATCTAAGAGAATACAAAGGGATTATGCTGTATAACGCTGCGGGGAATATTTATAAACAGTGCGGGAGAGTTTATAAGGGCTTAAAATATATAAAAATAACCATACAAACATATGGTTTCTACTTCGCGGATTTTCACCTATCGCGGGGGGGTCTGGAACGCAACCCCCGCGATGGAGGAGGGATTACTGTATACGTGAGGTGACTCGGGCATTAATCAATACTTCAGTACTGTGCTGCGTAAGAACAGGACAAAGTCTAGAAATGTTTCGGAGATGGAAGGCAGTCTGTGAAATGTTACTTATATGGGAGGAATTATTTAATAATATTATTATTATTAGTATTATTATTGGGCGGCACGGTGGTGTAGTGATAGTGCTGCTGCCTCGCAGTTAGGAGACCCAGGTTCGCTTCCCGGGTCCTCCCTGTGTGGAGTTTGCATGTTCTCCCCGTGTCTGCGTGCGTTTCCTCTGAGCGCTCTGGTTTCCTCCCATGGTCCAAAGACATGCAGGTTAGGTGGATTCTAAATTGGCCCTAGTGTGTGGGTGTGTTTGTGTGTGTCCTGTGGTTGGTTGGCACCCTGCCCGGGATTGGTTCCTGCCTTGTGCCCTGTGTTGGCTGGGATTGGCTCCAGCAGACCCCCGTGACCCTATGTTCAGAATCAGCGGGTTGGAAAATGGATGGATAGATTGTTATTGTTATCATTATTAGTATTAGTATTATTTAATAATTGCCTTTATTAGTGTATAAATGAATATAAATAATTACATTTAAACGATTTGCCAAAATCTGTAAACGATACTGTTTTAAACGTTATTGTTTTTCATCAGAAAACCCAGTTTCCACGTCTACATGTTTTAGTTTAAATGGCACTTTTACCACTCGCAGTAGGGCGGACGCGCTGACGTATCGTGTCAACTGGGCAACACAGTCTATGATTTGTTTGCTTTCTGACATAGTGTAAATAAAGTACATTCATCTCACTGTGGTGCGTATTCTGTACGTAATACCATGTAACACATTATAATTCTTCTGCTTCACGCGAATATACCCATACCACCGAAAAAAAGATGTACAATTCCACAGTCCACTTCAGATGCCAGAGAAAAGTCTATTTCAAGGGCGTCTCAAACGTCACAGCAAACACAATCCCAAGTAGAGGAACATACAATAAAATGTGAATCAGAAAACTGTTTGTTCTATTTCTATGTTTTACTTCTTTCATTTGGGAAATTCACCAGTTATAGATTGCCGGGCAACGCCGGGTACTCCTGCTAGTTATTAATATTTTACTAAATACATTTTCCCAAGTTTCTTTGTTTATGAGCTCCTGTTCAATAAATTATTATTAACAGAACATAATAGTGTGCACGCTAAAATGACTGAAGAAAAGGCTAAAAAGTGGCAAAGACTGTATAGCGTCTATCATGGAAGCACCCTGGTAAAACGACAATAACATGTAATACACCTGCAACCTTAGGACACAGACTTCACAAAATCGATGTGCTTGAGGAAACAGCTGGCAGGTGGCTGCATGAGCACTTTTACTGACAGACAGACCACCATTTTGCACAGAGCATGTGCTAAATCAAAACAAAAACTGTGCACAAAGATGTGCGAAAACGTGACAATCATATCTTAGTGCCCTTGCACAAAATCATTAGTGGCACTGAATTCCACAGGGTACAGATATCTTCATAACAGGGGACCTACATGATGGGCAGATACATTTCTAATGTTTATATGTCTTCCTTGCATTTTGAGGCCCTTCATTCATTATTTTAGCACAAGTGTTACCAGACTCTCCTTGAAATTCACCACTTGGGATTGTGGAAGCCATGTTAGCCACACCACACAGTTAAGAAAATGTATGTGTCATCATGCCCAGCGCAGACAAGTCAATTATAAACTAGTCTTTAGTGGAATGCAGTTCACGAATCTCCAAGATGGCATCACCCCCTGTAGTAACACATGTTACCAGCACATCTGCTCAACAATTAAAAAAAAAAAAAGTTAATGATATACTTAGTGCAAAATATAATTAGTGTTGAAGTTAAAATGACTTCATTTGCCACCAGTGAACTAAGTAAAAATAATAATTTCCAAAGCCTATTTTTGGTCAAATTTATGACCATTTTATTCGCAGTCTGGAGCACTGTGTAATGCTCTCCCAACTAGTCTACCTAAGAACATCAATCTGATGCAGTTAGTCCAGAATGCAGCAGCAAGAATCCTCCAGTTTTAGCATTGATGCATTATTTACCCTCATCTTGTGCTTTCAAATCCTACTAAAGGTAAATAAAGGTTTAAATAATCTTGGTTCTTCGTATATTTTGGAGTGCCTTGCCCCATACATTCCAAGTTGTAAAATTAGACATTCTAATAGCAGTCTGCTTATTATTCTAAGAGCAAAGCATAAAAGATTTGGCAAGGCAGCCTTCTGCTTTTATGCAACAAACATCTGAAATACTTTACCAACAGAGATACACCAGGCAAAAAAAACCTAAAAACTCTCTTTTTTAATTTTGCCTTCGCATAATTACAAATCTAGTTTAATGAATCTGCAATCTTTATTAAACTTTACTTCTCTATTCTGGTTCTTCTGTGCACCCACCTGTGATGTTCGAATGATAGCAGATACCCCAACCTGCCATAACACCCACTGCATCGAATCATCTAAAACAAAGCCAATAAATAAATAGCACACTACTTAAGAACATTTATGTTTGGAACTGTTTTTGGAGTTTCTTTCTGTCCACCCTAACCAACTGACTCATCAGACTATCACTTAGCAGTGGCAGGCCATGCATTTCACATCTAGTCCTTCAGTGGTGTCCTACCTGAATTAATTCACCTCTTAATACCATCTTTATGATGCCACAGCTATAGAAACCATCAATATTATACAGCAACGCAGCACAACAGGGCATTGAATCACAGAAAGGTATCTCATGTAGCGAGAATGCCTTTACTAAAGCAAGAAACCCAATTAACACAATTCAACAAGTCTCCTTTCACTGCAGCCACAGACGCACCAATATCAACCTAATAAAATTACAAAAATTAAAAAATATAAATAAAATGCCTTGTGCTCACCAAAAATGTCAAAATCCATCCTCCTTTCTTTCCTCAAAAACAGTTCAATCACTTTGTTGTACATGTTAAATGTGTGTTTCAGTTCCAACAATAAGTCCTTTTTGATCGCTATGGAGGCTAATGCTGAAAGTCGAGTCTGTCCAGTTGTATTTCTGGCATGTTTTAATTTACTTTAGGGATGAGAATGTCCGCTAGACAGAAGCACTGGACATGGGTATAGATACTGCCAAACATGCCAATGTTTGTAGCTGCCCCATGCTCTCACCCAGATTTTTCTGCTGAAGGAAATCAAGGAGATCAGCAGGACTTTTCCCTTCAAAATCAGTCATGGCATACATTACGGTCAGTTCTGTTTTTAGCCAGGACAGACTGAATAGTGTTCCATGACCCTACGTTAAGCTGGAGAAGGCTGTGTGCGGAAATTTTTTGCAGTATGTTTGAAACTGCTGGGGGTCAAGAAGGGACAGAAACATTAATTTTTCATGGTCTTGAAATCAATTTCGTATCTGGTAACAATCTGGTAGTACGTGTGCAGGTCCCCTTGTGCTGGGCTTCTCCTTGCGCTCGGAGTGCTTGAGATGCGCAGAGTGGCCTCACAGATCTGACCAAATTGATCCCTTTCTCTTTTAATGATGTCTCACAAAGCTTCTTCATCCTTGCCAGACAGAATTGCACATGTTTTGTTTTGTAATACTGCAAAAAAGCATATCTGAATACTCAAAAATCCCATTAAATGTGTGAAGCAAAAAAACGAAACTCAAAATCATCTGGGGCGTGCAATCCAGATGACATGTCCGCTGCACTATCAAAACACAACTTTATCCAGTCGTTCATATTCCTCAAAGAAACGGACAATAAGAGCAGCGATGTTATTGGATCACTTGCCATTAGTAACATCTTCAAATCTGACATACTGCTCCTTGACACCTGTGCCCGTCACACAACACAGGACCAGTGCAAGCTGTGCTACATTACTCCACAGGTGGGTAGAGTTGCCAAAAATTGTACTCAAGTAAGACTAGCATTACTTCAAAATAATATTACTCAAGTAGAAGTAAAAAGTAGTCATCCAAAAAATTACTCAAGTAAGAGTAAAAAAGTATTTGGTGAAAAGACTATTTAAGTACTGAGTAACTGTTTGAACATAATAAATGATTTATTTTTTTAGAAATGTTGTAATAAGGCAGACTGAAATATAAAATAATGTGCAAATTCTGCTATTTCCAAATAATAAAATAAAAAATGAGCAAAAATAAATCATATCTTTACAAAATAAAGATGCACAAATAACACAAAGTTCCAAATCTCAGTTTTTCACAACAAAGCTTTTGAAGCCGATACCTACAGTAGGTAACATGTATGTTTGAACAGTGCAAACTACTTACAGTGACAAGATATACACTGACACTATAATACTGCATATGCACTTGCTCTCCAAATTTCACAGCTGATAGAAAACAACATTATAAGAAGGCAGCTTGTGCACGTACAAGAAGCCAAACTTTACCTTCACTGTCTGTGCGTGTTTGGTTAAAATGTGCTTGTACTTCACTCAGTGAAGTGATGGTTAAGCTTCAGCAGGAGTTGGCTCTCATCTTTCATGTACAGTGGAACCTTGGATTACGAGTAACTTGGTTTACGAGTGTTTTGCAAGACGAGCTAAACTTTTTAATAAATTTTGACTTGATAAACGAGCGAGGTCTTGCAATACAAGTAGTCCATATAGCTGATGGTTCTTCTCTCTCTTGCTGTGGGATTGTGGGCAATCATCAGTCGGCGTGCCTCACTCATATAGTCAACATCCGTACAAGCATATACTGTTTACTACAGCATTGTGACCATGTGTGTGTGCTGTGACATGCGAGTCCCCATCTTGCACCCCAAAACACGAAGCGGAGTCTCAATACTTTAGCGATACCATCTTTATTCAGCTTGAAACAGGAACAGTGCAGCTAGTTATTGTAGCGGGATCTGCCACTCTCCTATACACAGACACAGCAGCCAGGCAGGGTCATACCCAGGTTAGTGGCCAAGTAATACTGTGCCCTGCACATTTATAATGTTCCTTGTATCACCCATCAATGGCAGGTGCTTATACCATGACCGTGATTCGCTTTTACGGCAAACTGCTACAGTGCTGGGTGCCTGCGGTTGCTTCGGGACGCTCTTCCACGTGTCGTCCCGTTGGGTGAAATCCCATAAGAGTTTAAAAACTCACTCACACCGGCCATGATTGTTTTCAAAGGTAAAGTGCAGGTTAATTTGCTTTATGTATTTTTACTTTATATTTTGTATTAATCATTTTTATATGAATAGTTTTGGGTTGTAGAACTCATCCGAGTTTCCATCATTTCTTATAGGGAAATTCGCTTTGATATACGAGTGCTTTGGATTGCAAGCACGTTTCCGGAACGAATTATGCTCGCAAACCGAGGTTCTGCTTGTATTCCTTCTTTCCCTGTCCGCTGTCTGTGAGGAGTTTGTGCCGCTATGCCACCACAGTTTGTATATGGTCATGTGATTGCATGGCTACGTCTGATTTGTGAAACGGAGCCATGCGATTATTGTTGCTACGTCTGATTGGTAAAGCCGAGTCTGCTGATTATTGTTGCTACGTCTGATTGGTGAAACAGAGTCTTGTGATTATTATTGCTACATCTGATTGGTGAAACAGTCATGCAGTAGATCCACTGGTGGCTTCTCTCTGACAAAAATATAGCATATCTAATGGCAAAAAAGTAACAATTCGAGTGTTGCCCAATGTAGCGGAGTAAGAGTAGCGTTTCTTCTTCACAAATGTACTCAAGTAAAAGTAAAAAGTATGGTGCAGTAAAACTACTCTTAGAAATACATTTACTTGAGTAACTTTTTAAAAAAATTGTAACGGAGTAAATGTAACTCGTTACTACCCACCTCTGTATTACTCATGTCTGCAGTCTCATCCACTATAACAGCAACAAAGATGCTTTATTAATCTCCCTTTTCATCTGTTCTCTCATCACTTCAGCAAGAGAATTAATCAGGTTGTTTTGTACTTTGCCTAACGTCCCACAAAACACTATGTTAGTGGGCAGGTGGGCAATCTATCGGCCTTTTCAATATTTCCCTATTTTTTTTCACCTTTTTGTTGTGGAGCTCAGTTTCCCTGCACACTTGTTCACTGAGCTGTAGGTCCACTCTGGTTTTCTCAAAAGTTTTCAAAAACATCGTTGCTCGTGTCCAGCTGTGCTTTGGTTTCTTGCTGCTGCCTTGGTTAGACAACTAAAGTTTGCAAGTCCAGTGTGGCTCCATACACCAAGTCAATCTGTTGCAAAAAACAGGCATTTCCAGTAACACAATTTGCAGTGATCCTCAGAGACTTTAAGTCAAGGGTACCACTCATAGTTTACTGGATTGAAAGTGGCGGACAAACCCTTTCTCTAGCTGGGACAGGCTTTCAAGCTTCGGAGTTGGCTGACCTTTGCTCATGATGTCCAGCCTTTCTTAAAAATTCTGTCTTGAAAATGGCTTTGTAAGTATATCTGCGGCCAAACCAGTTTCCTCTCCTCCGTCAGCCATTCTGGGTTGAAAAAACAGCTATCTACGCAAATATGTTTTAGTTTGAGAAGGTTGTTACGGATCGCTCTCTAACATCCAATCACAGGACATGAAAATGCCAACGTTATCATATGCTTGCTAGACGGCTCCATTGTCTCGAACTCGAAATCTGATTAGTTAAAGCAACAGTTTCATTGCCATCTATTTTAAGCTACAGGTGCCCACACTGTTGATTCTGAAGGCTCAAGACAGATTTATTTTACATTGACAACACATGAGGGCTGAAATATGATTGGATAAAAGCTCTTACATAAACATACAATACTAGAACCAGCGCTACCAAGGGAAAAGCTAAGAAATGAAAATAGACTATTGGGAATTATTTAATACATATTCATGGAAAAATATAATAAAAAAATAATAAAATAAAACATAAGTCAATGATTTAGGCTTGGGTTTAGGCCAGAAGAGAAGGCCTTGCTGGCCTTGACAGCCTACCACTGTCATTTAGAGACTTATAACATAAATTCAATATTTAAGGACTCCATTTCTCTTTCATAATTGCATGTCTGTCTTATGTATGTGTGCATTTATTTTTGTATACTATTTATGAATTATTTTTTTAATTTTAAAAAGAATTTTTTCTAATTTTAAATTTGTTTTTCATTGCATGTAACAACTTATTTGATATCTCATTAAGCACATTGAGTTACATCATTTGTATGTAAATATGTTATAGAAATAAATACTATTGTAAAAGATGCGCACACCTGAGGATTTTCTAATTCCTACTGTGTTTATATATTTCACATTAACTTATACAAATAAATGAAAGCCAGGTAAACACTGGGAAAAATGAACATTATTTGAAAATGAATATTATTTAACAGACATTTAAGTAGCTATTTCTCTAATTTAAGTCCTATCAATAACTGACTGGACAATTGTGCATCTTTTTAACAAAAATGACAATTTCAAAGCATTTTTTTCTTTACAGCAAATATATTTAACAAAAGTAAATATACAATTAAATGCTGCTTTCTTTTCTGCTGCAATAGGACATTAAATAAACTGCTTTTTACTTTATATTTGAAATGCCTCCCTTTTAAATCCAAGAGGCTGTTGAATCTGTCAATGACTTCTTTTTTCTGCCCCAGTGCTTCTTAACAAATTTGATATGCTAAACCTTGTAATTTTTTAATCCTTCCTGCCATTTCATCTATGTCTTTCAGCATTTTTCTCGGAATGCAAGACATATTGTTTCTTCTTTTAAATTATATCAATTTTATTTTCACTTTCTGGACAATTTCTGTTTCCACATTTGTCTTCTTTTTATCCTCAAACCACTGTAAGTACGCTGAATGAGAGCATTTTGCATGACATCAATTTTGTCTTCTATCAGAATGCTGGGCCTGTCTAACAACACTGCTAAACACTGTACAATCATGCTATTACCACATCATATACTCTTAAATTTGTGGGAGGTAACACAGTACAAAATTAAAAAATAAAGTAATAAAAATTTAAAAAATGAATTAACCTTTTAAAATTTAATAAAACAGCCACAAAGTAATGACTTCTTAGTTGAAGTAAACATCCAATTTACTAGTTTGTTATTTATATTTGAATTTAACACATGTGAATCTCAGTAAAAAAAAAAAAAAATTTAACAAAAGCCTTGCATCAAACTGTCAAATGTGTGCAGTGAGCCATTATTTAGACAGTACTTTGTAATGCAATTAAAGTGCAAGTTTTCATTATAGTAGATTGCAATGTAATGCTATTGATTATTAATATCTAAAGACATTTACTGCATTTTTCATGAGGATGGCAATAATTATCTTGGAACTTGATTTATTGTCAGGCAACAAAGTTTGTAAGAATTTCTCTGGGCATTGAATTCATACACATAACAAGGTAAATACAATTAAAAAGCACAATACATGACACCATCACAACATTATATTGAAATTTTGAAAAGTACAGCACACTCCTGTCATTAATTTATCAAGCAAGTCCATAATTAGTACAGATCCAACAATACTCTGTTCAAAGAGATACCATTTATAACACTGGGTATAGGAATTGAGAATTTTCTCCTAAAATCCACAATCATTTCCACTGTTTTCATGGAATTCAAGTTAAGATTGCTGAGTGTGCACTATCTGGCACCTCGTCCTCTTCTGTGATCAGGCCAATCGGAGTAGTGTCATCTGCAAACTTCAGCAATTTGACAGAAGGGTCACTGGAGGTGCAGTCATTAGTGTAAAGAGAGAAAAAGGACAGGGGACAGAGCACAGTCCTGAGGTGATCCTGTGCTCTGATATCAGTTCCTTAGAATGTAAATGCTCCAGAGATATATGGCATTGTCACTGCCCTATACAGTGTTTTAGACTTGTATGTGGAGAAACAAAAATGCATTTCCATTTACACTGGTGTTAAATTTGGCTATATCTAATGTAAAATGCTCCAGTGCTGAATCCAGAGAATAATAAAGTAGCTTTTATAATTTAACAATGAACAAATGTCTGCAGCAACCAATTCTGAACTTTAGAAATTACTTTAGATATTTTTATTTTCAGAAATACTTTTAGCATTTTACTCTTAGTTTAGAAAGTAATACTTAAGCCTAGCAAGTAGTGAGCAGCTTTTCTTGTTATCAAAATTAAGTGCAGTGACAACTTTCTGTATTTTAGTAATTTACTTGTCACACATGTGCACCTGAGGATCACATTCAAGGCTCAACTGAGGTAAGCAATACCACTCTGGGACGAAAGGGGGAGCTCACACTCTGTTGTATTTTGTTCACAGTTCAGTGAAACCATCCAGTGAACATGCCCAATTCTGTCTGCGACTTTCAGAGTAAAACCTGCCTCTTTCTGGCTTTTCGCTGTATATCTGGACACCCAATCAAAAGAAGGTATCTTTTTATACTTGGGCTTACACAATAACAGAGCTCCCATATAAAGCCAGTACTGATGGTCCTGAGCAGCTACCTTTGGCTATTGTTGTCAACACTTCTTTTGTGCCCCTAAGCACAAATTTTTTGTTGTTTATGCCTGCAATCAGACAGTTTTCACCACGTTGGTATCCCAACTTATTCCAAAGTGGTCCATGCCCTCTGTTACAACATTACATACAGGTTATTATTTATTCCTAAGAAATGCCTATTCAATGTAGCTTTTTATGAAAGATTTTAGACCACATTCACAAACTTTACATAACACTGCATTCTTAATCTCTCCAAATCATGGTCATAGGGAGCCAGAAACTACCATGTCAGCATTGGGCAGGAGCACTCCGATGGATGGGGAGCCCAGCCATCACAGGACCAATTAACATGCAGAACCAATTAAAGACCATTAACTGACTGAATTCTTTTTGGGATGGATTTATAGGACTTAAAACAGAACTATGCAGACATGGGGAGAACACTTAAATCCCATACAGTCTGCACCACTGAAACAAAAGATACATGATAAGTAAGGCAGCACCACTAACCACTATATATCACTGTGATATGAATACATCTGCAAAAAGTACACTCGTGCACAGACAAATGTAAATGTGATGCATTTACAGGTGCTGGTCATAAAATTAGAAAATCATGACAAAATTGATTTATTTCAGTAATTACATTCAAAAAGTGAAACTTGTACATTAATTCATTTCACACAGACTGATGTATTTCAAATGTTTATTTCTTTTAATTTTGATGATTATAACTGACAACTAATGAAAGTCCCAAATTCAGTATCTCGGAAAATTAGAATATCAATTAAGACCAGTGCAAAAAAAGGATTTTTAGAAATGTTGGCCAACTGAAAGGTATGAACATGAAAAGTATGAGCATGTACAGCACTCAATATTTAGTTGGGGCTCCTTTGGCCTGGATTACTGCAGCAATACGGCATGGCATGGAGTCGATCAATCTGTGGCACTGCCCAGGTGTTATGAGAGCCCATGTTGCTCGGATAGTGGCCTTCAGCTCTTCTGAATTGTTGGGTCTGGCGTATTGCATCTTCCTCTTCACAATACCCCATAGATTTTCTATAGTGTTAAGGTCAGGCAAGTTTGCTGGCCAATCAAGAACAGGGATACCATGATCCTTAAACCAGGTACTGGTAGCTTTGGCACTGTGTGCAGGTGCCAGGTCCTGTTGGAAAATGAAATCTGCATCTCCATAAAGTTCTTCAGCAGCAGGAAGCATGAAGTGCTCTAAAACTTCCTGGTAGACGGCTGCGTTGACCTTGGACCTCAGAAAACACAATGGACCAACACCAGCAGATGACATGGCACCCCAAATCATCACTGACTGTGGAAATTTTACACTGGACCTCAAGCAACATGGATTCTGTGCCTCTCCTCTCTTCCTCCAGACTCTGGGACCTTGATTTCCAAAGGAAATGCAAAATTTACTTCCATCAGAGAACATAACTTTGGACCACTCAGCAGCAGTCCAGTCCTTTTTGTCTTTAGCCCAGGCGAGACGCTTCTGACACTGTCTCTTGTTCAAGAGTGGCTTGACACAAGGAATGCAACAGCTGAAACCCATGTCTTGCATACGTCTGTGCGTGGTGGTTCTTGAAGCATTGACTCCAGCTGAAGTCCACTCTTTGTGAATCTCCCCTACAGTTCTGAATGGGTTTTGTTTCACAATCCTCTCCAGGGTGCGGTTATCCCTATTGCTTGTACACTTTTTTCTACCACATCTAGTCCTTCCCTTCGCCTCTCTATTAATGTGCTTGGACACAGAGCTCTGTGAAAAGCCAGCCTCTTTAGCAATGACCTTTTGTGTCTTGCCCTCCTTGTGCAAGGTGTTAATGGTCGCCTTTTGGACAACTGTCAAGTCAGCAGTCTTCCCCATGATTGTGTAGCCTACAGAACTAGACTGAGAAACCATTTAAAGGCTTTTTCAGGTGTTTTGAGTTAATTAGCTTATTAGAGTGTGGCACCAGGTGTCTTCAATATTGAACCTTTTCACAATATTCTAATTTTCCGAGATACTGAATTTGGGATTTTCATTAGTTGTCAGTTATAAACAACAAAATTAAAAGAAATAAACATTTGAAATACATCAGTCTGTGTGTGATGAATGAATCTAATATACAAGTTTCACTTTTTGAATGGAATTACTGAAATAAATCAACTTTGTCATGATATTCTAATTTTATGACCAGCACCTGTATATAACAGCTTAAAAGAAGATGTAGTAAATCTGTACCTGTTGTTGTTTTACTCTCATTTATATGAACATCTTCCATTGAATCATCAACCACATCATCGCTGATTTGCTGCCATGGCTCCAGTTCTTCCTCTTCACATTCCATAAACAGATCCGTGTCCGCCATGCTTCACAAAAAGATAAAAATGTTAATTATAAGAACTAGGAAGATATTCAGAAAAATTTTTTATTAGATTAAAGATTACAAAACTGTGTTTACGTCCTTCCAAATGTCACATTTTTGTTAAAAACTTAACACATATAGTCTTGAAAAAAGTAGTCGACACAACACTAACATTTTCTTGTTATGTAAGATTGGCACTTTCCATGAAGCTTTACAAGGAAAAAGTCGGTCATTGCAACCAGAATGCACTCTGTGGACTGCAAGAGAAAGGCAACAACTATTTACTAACACTAACGAAATGCTAGCATCACAAAAATATTAAAATAAAGATGTGGAACAGCATCACACAAATCAACAATATAGCAAAATCACTTAACATGGAGAGAGAAGTAAAATACGACAACTTGCGTAAGATGCACTACAGAAAAGAATTTAATGAAAACTTGGCACTAAAGAAGATCTGGTCTTGGATCTAGCAGGAAATTTGCACACCTAGAAAGCTATCCAGCATAACTAGATTTAAAAAAAAAAAAAAAAAAAAAAAAAAACGCTTTACTAAATAAGGTTGGTTAAAGCAATCAACTCATAAAAGCTAGATAACCATCCACCCAAGGAAGAATGGTTCTAGTACTTCAGAAAACACTGATGGTTTATTTGAGGCTGAAACTAATGCTCTTCAAGGCCGATACCTCCACCCCAATCTTACCATGAGGGTTCACATGCTATCATTTGCCCACTACCTGCACATTCATGCTGCTAGCTCCTCACTTGGATGCACAGTTCTTTGCAGCAGTGCAAAAACTAACATTTACCTTAGGCTACCAATCTGTGGTGAGCATAAAGAACCAAACTGGGACAAGCAGTTCTGTTCTGCTTGATGGAGTATTCCTTTAATCTCTCTTAATTTATTCTAGTCATACTTTGCAATAAAGAGTCGGCTGATTTGTGCCTTTACTAACTGTAGTTACATTTTAAATAAGTATAACTTAAAAAAAGTAGTTATTGACTAGACCTGTAGGTTAAAACTGTGCAATATGCAAGAAGTTCTCAGGTGACATGTGAGGGAAACAAATCAACACACGCAAAGTGTGTGTGTCTCTCAGGTTCAATCTACCAACACTACAATACTGTGTTTTTAGTTTTGGTAAACGTTTTTAGTGTATGACTAATGCAGAAGAAAGTACAATGAGTAATAGACGATTGTTAACAATGATTAATAATAAAATAACATATCTAACATTACATTTTAGTGTTTACTAATATTAATCAACAATGGAAAGCTTTTGTTTCGGGAAGAATTGTCAATTTTCAGGGGCCTTCATCCTTCCTTTATAAAGAAATTATAGCAACTTGGTCTTTTAGTCTCAGAACTTTCACACAGAACTTTTTAGTCATACTTTTACTCATACTTCTTTAAATACTACACAAGATAATTTAAGACAATCTTTAAAATCTGGCTTTCGTTTTTTGTTTATTGCAGTCTATGGAGGATCAATTTATGGAGACAGAATTGTTAACTTATTTGGAAAATATATATTTTGAAAAAGTCCGGGTGTTATTATTTTGAACCAAATCGAAACGTAAATTGGTACAAATCGAAAATCGAATTGAATTGATAAGTCACAATCAATTTACAGCTCTAAACAAAGGTCAACAAAATAAAAAAAAAGTTGTTTCTTTTCTGAAATTACTTTTTTCATATCATAGCACTTGTAGTGAGTCTAGATATACACCTAAAAAGGAATATTTCCCTCTAGTTAAAGATATCCCTCATTCACATTCAAGATATTAATAGTTTCATATACATACATTTAAAACAATACTGCTATTGAAACTTTAAACAAACATCCAGGAAATCATTATTCACAAAAAGATAGTATTATGTATGGCATTTTCACTATACTAAGGAAAAAACAGTTTTATAACTGTTAATAAATCTACAACATCTTTAAAAAAAAAAGCTGCAAATGTATCAAATGCTCATAAGTTGTTTATCAAGAAGACACATGACTAACATTCTTAATGGGTTTATAAGTAAAAGACATTTTGCTGTTAAGCTAATAAGCCTATTTAATAATAGGCTGAATTCATTAAAGTATCTTTTCTTGCCATTTGTCTAACTCAATGGGATGACTTTTACGATTCCTTTTTCTTCAGGAATTCCTTTTTCTCCTCTCTCCACTTTATTTAACGTAAAGTCTAATATTCTCAATCTATACTAATAAAAGGCAAAGCCCTCACTCACTCACTCACTGACTGACTCATCACTAATTCTCCAACTTCCCGTGTGGGTAGAAGGCTGAAATTTGGCAGGCTCATTCCTTACAGCTTACTTACAAAAGTT
>JANRMT010062854.1:23585199-23602939 GCA_026402145.1 Polypterus bichir lapradei | reverse complement strand
TGGGTATAGAAAAGAATCACCCCCTTTGAAATATTCCCTTTTTTTTTTTTGCTTTATAGCCTTAAATGAAAACACGCAAACCAATATTTTTTCCAGCTTTACTTACTCAATACAATCTGTAACATCCAAGTGAAAGATCTCACAGGTACACTTCAGAGGAATTTTAAAAAATAAAAAACAAGAAATACTGAGATTAATAAAGGATCACTCCCCTCCTGAACAATATTTGTAAACTCAATCAGGTGTAAGTTACCACCATTTCCATTGCAGACAATGGTTACTTACTTCCGCCTGTGATCAATTGTAATCAGTGTGATTACTGAAGCATAAAAACAGCTGTTCCTGGAGCATTCCCTCGCTTGGTAGTGCAACTGACAGCAAACAACTTACTATAGGTGGCAAGTGTTTGGTACTACTAGGACCCTCCCTGGATCCGGCCATCCCTCCAAACTGGATGGAAGAGCAAGGAGAAAACTGGTAAGAGATGCTACCAAGAGGCCAATGGCCAGTTTGAAGGAGTTACAGTACTTTATGTCAAAGACTGGTCATTGTGTGCATGTGACAACAATTTCACAAGCGCTTCACAATTGTGGCTTGTTCGGGAGGGTCGCAAGAGAAAAAGCCACTTCTCAAGAAGGCTACATTAAGGCTTGTTTGAGCTTTGCCAGAATGCATCTTGAAGGTTGTAATGCCAAGTGGAAAAAGGTGTTATGGTTATATATAACTGCTTAAAAAATTTTCCTTCAGTTGTCAATGGGAAAAAAAATCATGATGGATATCTGTACGGATATGGACTGGGTAATGTGTTAGGCATGAAACAATGCCACATGGTCTTGTATGCATGCTTGATAATGTCGGGGCATGCTTCTAATGAGATGACAGATGGTGTCCTAGGGAAAATCCTCCCAGATCTGGAGCAGGGCATCACTTTTTGCCATTTCTGTAGCAGTGGGAGAATAGGACAGTAGGCTGTTTGCCTTATCGAAACATTTACAACACAAAATATGGTGACAGAGAGGTGCACTGAACTTATCATGACTTACAAGCCAGAGCGCACATTAAAATCTCAAGATGGCAGTCTGCTTATGATTCCAAGGATTAATGAAGCAACAGTGGGAGGTCGAGCTTATAGTTACAGGGCCTCTAAACTGTGGAATGGTCTGCCTGCTACTATAAGAGGTGCCCCTTCGGTTTCAGCATTTCCTGACTGAGGATTCACTATTTCAGTTTAGCATATCCTGACTAGAGCTGCTGATTAACTGTACAGACTGCATCTCTGTTGTTCGTCATTAGCACTAAAACAGAAGTAACATGATAGTTATAATTTGATACTAACCCTCACGTATTCGGTTTCTCTTTTCGGTACTCAAATGTGGCACTTGGTGCCATGGCCCACCTGCCAAGTTGTTTTGCCTGCCTAAGGTAAAGTCGCGGTGGCGGTTTCGATATCAGCTGTTTCCCAAATTTACCATTTTGAGTACGGAGTTGTTCTTATTGTTTATATCATACAACAAAAATATACATTTGATTTGTGTCTGTAAATTTATAGTACTTGTCAAAGTTTTTTTTTTCCAGTTTTATTCTCTCATTCACGCTCAAGCTTCCAAAATTACCCCCCCCCCACCACCACCATCACCATCTGACCCCGTTTTCAGATAAAGACATGGTACAAACTTATTTTGTTATACACCTTCTTTATTCGAAAACCGTGTCAGATCTTGTGCGCGTACGAGACTGGGAAAACTGTGGACGTGGATGTGAGTGTTGTGTGTGACTGAGAATGACTGTGGATGTGAATTTTTTTTATTCAGTTTTATTCTTGAGTGTTCCTGCTCTTTTGTGAAAGTGTTTATTTCATATTTGGACTTCAGGCTTCACACCTTATACACATGTCATAAATGTAGGAAGGACGGTCCTTGGGTGTGTGTGGGAACTGTTAACATTTGAATCTGATGATTGTATATACTGGGGAACTGACCTCTCTGTACTATTCTGTCCTCTGCATCTCCTGGAGTTCAAAAGAAATACCAACATGCAGCAACATGAGAACACTGGCCAAGATCGAAAAAAAAAAAAAAAACAAAAACAAACGCAGTAACCTCATGACTACAACTGCATGAAGGTATGCAAATGAATATAATGTTGCATTAGTGCAACAATGTTTTCCAAAATGTACAATACAGGTCATAGAATGAATTATTCCAAATGTTATATATACCTAAGTCTCTCTTTTTTCGTCAGTGCAGCTTTGACATCATGGATCAGAAGGCGCAAACTAATTCAGCATGAGCAGGAATACTCAAGAATAAACCTGAATAAAAAAAAAATTCACATCCACAGTCATTCTCAGTCATGCACAACACTCACATCTACGTCCATAGTTTTCCCAGTCTCGTTCGTGCACAAGATCTGACACGGTTTTGAAATAAAGAGAGGGCACTTGTTTTGTTATACTTGTACCTTTTGTGAAAGTGTTTATTTCATATTTGTATTTCAGGCTTCACACATTATACATTTCATGTCTACATTTTGTCAATTATTACTAAAACATGAAAAATGTTTCTGTGTTAACGTTTTTACAGAGATTGTTGATGACACCGAACACACATGAAATGTATGTATTCCAAATGATAGTATACTTTTTTACCCTATAAAGCTCCAGCACTTCACTCGAAGATAAACACTGAGCACTGAGAAACTTCTTTGCGATTTGAACTGTGGTGGGGGGTTGGGGGCAGAATGGGATAGCAGGCTGCTTGCTGATTATCGACACATTTACAGGACAAAAGACGTTGATGGAGAGGTGAGAAAGGATTTAAGGTGGCCAGATTTACAAGTTTTCTCGTAGGCTCTGGTAATTCTAATGTTAAGAGCGTTTTTATAGGCTTTGGTAATTCTTGTGTTAAAGGAACGAGAATTAGCTAGCCGTACGAGACAGAAATATCGAAATGAGCAGTATCTGATACCCTAACTACGTCGAAAAAACTAAGAAATATGAGTTTAACTGCAAAATTGAGGGTGCAACAATATCCCGGTGAGTCTGGACAACTTTTCTACATGTTTTGCCAGCATACCATAGACTGGACATGAAAAGATACTAAAACCCATCTCAAAAACAAGGAGAAATTAAGATCAAAAAGTGTTCCCCTTCAGCTAACAGAGGAAACAACAAAATCGTCAGATGCAAGATATCAGTTTGTGTCCATGCGAGTCAGACATACCGCTCGAAAAAATGACAAAGATGCATCCTTTCTTTATTACGCACTAGCAGAATACCCGTGCTTCGCAGCGGAGAAGTAGTGTGTTAAAGAAGTTATGAAAAAGAAAAGGAAAAATTTTAAAAATAACGCAATATGATTGTTAATCTAATTGTTTTGTCATTGATATGAGTGTTGTTGTCATATCTATCTATCTCTATATATATATATATAGCAAAATACCCGCGCTTCGCAGCGGAGAAGTAAAAATTAAAAGGAAACATTTTAATAACGTAACATGATTGACAATGTAATTGTTTTGTCATTGTCATGAGTGTTGCTGATATATATAAAGTCAAAAGTTGAATATATAAAGTCAGCGTCGGTATATATAAAGTCAAAACTTTTTTCTGAATATATAAAAGTCAAAAGTTGAATATATAAAGTCATCGCTGGAATATATAAAGTCAAAACCTGAATATATACTCAGCAAAAAAGAAACGTCCCCTGACTTTCAACTGTTTTTACTTTCAGTAGACTTAATGTGTAAATATTTGTATGAACATTAAGAGAGTCAACACCATAAGACATAAACTAAAAATGTTTCACAATGTGTCCCTGAATGAAGGGAGGCTCAAAATCAAAAGTACCAGTCAGTATCTGGTGTGGCCACCAGCTGCTTGAAGTACTGCAGTGCATCTCCTCCTCATGGACTGGACCAGATTTGTCAGTTCTTGCTGTGAGATGTTACCCCACTCTTCCACCAAGGCACCTGCAAGTTCCTGGACATTTCTGGGGGGAATGGCCCTAGCCCTCACCCTGCGATCCAACAGCTCCCAGACGTGCTCAATGGGATTGAGATCTGGGCTCTTCGCTGGCCATGGCAGAACACTGACATTGCTGTCATGCAGAAACTCACGCACTTTTTGCCACTCCTGTCTGGTCCAGCGAAGGTGGGTTTGTGCCCATAGGCGGCGTTGTTGCTGGTGATGTCTGGTAAGGACCTGCCTTACAACAGGCCTGCAAGCCCTCAGTCCAGCCTCTCTCAGCCTATTGCGGACAGTCTGAGCACTGATGGAGGGATTGTGTGTTCCTGGTGTGACTCGGGCAGTTGTTGTGGCCATCCTGTACCTGTCACGCAAGTGTGATATTCGGATGTACTGATCCTGTACAGGTGTTGTTACACGTGGTCTTCCACTGCGAGGATGATCAGCTGTCCTTCCTGTCTCCCTGTAGCGCTGTCTTAGGCGTCTCACAGTGTGGACATGGCAATTTATTGCCCTAGCCACATCAGCAGTCCTCATGCCTCCCTGCAGCATGCCTAATGCACGTTCACGCAGATGAGCAGGGACCCTGGGCATCTTTCTTTGGGTATTTTTCACAGTCGGTAGACAAGTCTCTTTAGTGTCCTGCGTTTTCAGAACTGTGACCTTAAATGCTTACTTTCTGATAAGCTGTTAAGGTCTTAACGACCATTCCACAGGTGCATGTTAATTAATTGATTATGGTTAATTGAACATGCATGGAAAACATTGTTTAAACAATTTACAATGAAGATCTGTAAAGTTATTTGGATTTTTAAAACATTATTGTTGAAATACACAGTCCTGAAAAAGGGACGTTTCTTTTTTTGCTGAGTATATAAAGTCAGCGTCGGAATATATAAAGTCAGCGCTGGAATATATAAAGTCAAAACCTGAATATATAAAGTCAGCGTCGGAATTTATAAAGTCATTCCTGATTATATAAAGTCAACATCGGAGTATATAAACTCATTCCTGACTATATAAAGTCAAAGTCAAAATATATTGATTGAAATGACTCTGAACTGAACTAAGTTAACAAAAACGTATTCAGAAAAATAAATTAAAAAACACTGTTCGGTTAAGGTTTTGAAAATGATGCATGTGCCCTGCCCAGGATTTTTTCCTGCCTTGCGCCCAGTGTTGGCTGGGATTGGCTCCAGCAGACCCCCGTGACCCTGTGGTCGGATTCAACAGGTTGGGAAATGGATGGATATTCCAGCGCTGACTTTGTATATTCCGACGCTGACTTTATATATTCAAGATTTGACTTTATATATTCCAGCGCTGAATTTATATATTCCGACGCTGACTTTATATATTTAAGTTTTGACCTTAAATATTCCAGCGCTTACTTTATATATTCCAACGCTGACTTAATATATTTAAGTTTTAACTTTAAATATTCCAACGCCGTCTTTATATACTCGGGTTTTGACTATGTATTTGGGAATGACTTTATATATTCAAGTTTTGACTTTATATATTCAGAAACAAGTTTTGACTTTATATATACCGACAGTGACTTTATATAATCAGGTTTTGACTTTATATAGTTAAATTTAGTCATCATTGCATAAATTTTTCTTCACCATACAAATGTAAAGAGTAAATTCGCCTTACATTCCAACCAAAGATATTTGTGTCGACTAAATAGAACTTGAAAAGATATATTTTTTCGAATGTGATCGCGCAATTCAGATCGAGTTGACACGCACGACGCATCGAGCCCGCGTGCTATTGTGGTTTCGCCTGCATGCCTCAATAAGTGACCCTCCCCTCGCTCTTACTTTTTTACCGTTCATCTAATGAATACACGGAGTATGGCTTTACCAAAACAATCATTGATTGCGAATAAAGTATCCATTATTCATAAAGCTTCAATTGGTGATCGGTCTATCTGCGTTAACCGCATATTTTTTTTTATACGTCTCAAACCAAGGAAAATGAATCGGGAAGCGCGTGTACATAATCAGAGTAGCCCCTCTCGGGAATCGAACCTCGGTCGTCAGCGTTAGAGGCGAAGCCTCTACCATTGCGGCACGGCATGTGGTTTGTCTATTTGAGAGTATGTAGATATGGGTATATATACCCGCGCTTCGCAGCGGAGAAGTACTGTGTTAAAGAAGTTATGAAAAAGAAAAGGGAACATTTTAAAAATAATGTAACATGATTGTCAATATACAGTAATTGTTTTGTGACTGTTATGAGTGTTGCTGTCATCAAGGATTTGATTATCATTATTTCTTTCAATCAGGTTCGTATTTGTAGGATGTGTTGTGTTCAAGTTACATTCCGTGTTTGTCAATCGTTGTAAAGATAACAGGTTTCATTCATCGATTCGTTTCTTACTGCATCAATAAACAGCTCGTCTTCCTCTTTATCTGAGACGTGACACACTGCATGCACGGGTTTTTTTTTTTTTACACTGTCTTCCTTTAGCGGGACATTGACTTTTTCCACCGTGTGCTTTGGTTCCGCAGTAGCTGCACTTATGAATATGCTTGTATGTATCACACGCTTCATATTTTTTTGCTGCCTTTTCAATTGTGTAATTCCGTTTTTGTTCAGCGTTCTTTGGAACTGTTGCTTTTTGTCTGTGCACTGCGTCATTTCACGTGAGTCGCTCGGTGTACATGCATCGAAGCTTCTTAGCTGTGCTGGTGCCATCTCGTGCGATGTCCATGGCTGTATTATGTTAGCGAAGACCCGGCACTTAAAAGTCTCTCTCGCAGTTTCGCAGAGTTTGTGCCAAACACCACCCTGACCATCTCATGTTCCTCTGCATAAGCACAGTCCTTCACCCGTGAATATTTAGCGGCAGTGTTTCTATTGGATTGCCGCTGACGGACGGCCTTATATGGGCAGGCACTAAATTACGTGGGAGGCGTAACTCCACCTACCACGGGCATCGAGCAGAAGTCTATTATAGTCTATGGACGAAAAAATAGGTTCCAGTTATGACCATTACGCGTAGAATTTCGAAATGAAACCTGCCCAACTTTTGTAAGTAAGCTGTAAGGAATGAGCCTGCCAAATTTCAGCCTTCTACCTACACGGGAAGTTGGAGAATTAGTGAGTGAGTGAGTGAGTCAGTGAGGGCTTTGCCTTTTATTAGTATAGATTATAAACAAGGAGGCGTGCTGCCAGAAAATGACAGCAGTCTTCGTCAAACTCATTTGCTCCATGTCTTTGAACAACATATGGACGAAATTCTTCGAAAGATTTGTGGCAAGAAAATATATGTTGTAGTTGATGAAACCTCTGATAGCCAAGACCACATAGTTCTCATCATAGTGATAGGTGAGTAAACATTTGGCTGTATAGTAATTCTTCTATGTAGGCAGTTCTTATTGTACATGATGTATTTGCTGTGAATCATTTAACCAATTCAATTATACAGGTATTTAACCGGTATTAACAGTCTTTCCCATAGAAAAATGTTATTAGTGAATGGCACTGGTTGTTAACGGGATTTAATAAATGTTTTGCCTCGAGGTGACGAGGCACGCAAGGTCCACATTTGACTCTTCTGTTTTAAACTTGGCACCTACAAACCTGGGCAGAAGAGCAGGCTTTTCCTCAGATGCAACAAGCCCTTAAAAGCGGGTCACTCTTTGTTTTTTCTAAAAGTGAAGTTACCCTTCATTTCAGAAGGATGCATCAAACTAGCAACAGCTCTAACAATTCTGGAAGGCACTCACTGTCCTATTGCAATCTCAGCATACAGCATCATGGAGGATCTGGGCTCCTACTTCATGAATAGAACAGCAAAATAAGGTTCAGTTGTGCTAGTGTGCTGCTTCATTAAAATGAATATCAAGTGCCATTTCATTATCGTTTGTTTTGTTGTACCTGTTACTACTTTTTTACAGTTAAAAAGAAAACAAAAATGTAAAAACCCCAAATTCTGAACCAAGGAAAAATAAAATGGTGAAAATCGAAAATCAAAAAAGATCAAATGAAATTTGGGAAAAAATAAAAATGATTCCATAGGGCTCTACTATAGCACCAGAAACAGGGCACTAGTAAGTCTCAAACCTGAAGACACAACGTCTCAACTTTCAACACCTCTCCTCTCACCACCACACTGCCCTCCTCCAGTTGAGTGTTGCCTTCCTTCTTCCCAAGTCCAACTCAGGCCAGGCAAGTACTTCCAGGTCAAGCCAAATTATGAGTTTAGTTAATTTAAACTGTTGTTTTTAATGAAAGTGTGTGTGTTCATTGCACAACATGAGCCAGAAGTGTTACTAAGGGTTTTATTTCTATTTATTACTACTAGGGGGCTCTGACCCCTGCTCGCTTCACTTGCCAACCCCCTGGCAGGCGATACGCACTAGCCACCTCGTGGATCTGCCGCTCGCATATGGGGAAGTGGATGTACAATTTAAACAGATTGTTATTTTCATGGGAATTGTTACATATGCATAATAGAACTAACTATTTTACATTACTGCGAGTAGTTAACCATAGTAGAAAAAAAAAAAAAAAAAAAGTAAAGCATAATAAATTGAAAGAAAATTATGTTTCATGTTGCGTTAGAGGTATTTGTTGCATTATACGTTTTCGTTCTGTTTGGCTTTGAAATTAACACGCAAATACTTTTTAAACTTACAGTTTTTCACATTTCACATTGAATTTTGATTCCATGTTTGGACTTACATTGCAACAACACAACATATAACTGCCCGTGAATGAATATACAGTCATGGCCAAAATTATCGGCACCCCTGGAATTTTCCCAGAAAATGCAGCATTTCTCCCAGAAAATTGTTGCAATTACAAATGTTTTGGTATACACATGTTTATTTCCTTTATGTGCATTGGGACAACACAAAAAAACAGAAAAAAAAGCTAAATCTGACATCATGTCACACAGAACTCAAAAACCAGGCTGGACAAAATTATTGGCACCCTCAACTTAATATTTGGTTGCACACCCGTTGGAAATAATAACTGAAATCAAGCACTTCCTATAACCATCAACAAGCTTGTTACACCTCTCAACTGGAATTTCCAACCACTCTTCTTTTGCAAACTGCTCAAGGTCTCTCAGATTTGAAGGGTGCCTTCTCCCAACAGCAATTTTGAGATCTCTCCGTAAGTTTTCAATCGGATTTAGATCCGGACTCATTGCTGGCCACTTCAGAACTTTCCAGGGCTTTGTCTTCAACCATTTCTGGGTGCTTTTATAGGTATGTTTGGGGTCATTGTCCTGCTGGAACACCCATGACCTCTGAAGCAGACCCAGCTTTCTGACACTGGGCCCTACATTGCGCCCCAATATCTTTTGGTAGTCTTCAGATTTCATGATGCCTTGCACACAGTCAAGGCATCCAGTGCCAGAGGCAGCAAAACATCTTAGAACCTCCACCATGTTTGACTGTAGCTACTGTGTTCTTTTCTTCGTAGGCCTCATTCAGTTTTCTGTAAACAGGAGAATCATGAGCTTTACCTAAAAGCTCTACCTTGGTCTCATCTGTCCACAAGACGTTCACCCAGAAGGATTTTGGCTTCAAGTACATTTTGGCAAACTCCAGTCTGGCTTTTTTATGATTCTGTTTATGTTTCTGTGTCAGCAGTGGGGTCCTCCTGGCTCTCCTGCCATAGCGTTTCATTTCGTTCAGATGTCAACGGATATTTTGAGCTGACACTGTCTGCAGAACAGCTTGAAAATGTTTTGAAGTTGTTTGGGGCTGTTTGTCCACCATTCGGACTATCCTTCGTTGCAATCTTTTATCAATTTTTCTCTTCCATCCACATCCAGGGAGATTAGCTACAGTGCCATGTGTTGTGAACTTCTTGATTATGTTGCGCACAATAGACAAAGGAACATGAAGATCTCTGAAGATTGACTTGTAGCCTTGAGATTGTTGATATTTTTCCACAATTTTTGTTCTCAAGTCCTCAGACAATTCTCAGCTCTTCTTTCTGTTATCCATGCTTAGTGTGGCACACTCAGACACACAACAGAAAGGTTGAGTCGACTTTTCTACATTTTAACTGGCTTCAGGTGTGATTGCTATATTGCAAGCACCGTTTCTTGTCACAGGTGAGTTCAAACGAGCATCATATGCTTGAAATAAAATGATTTGCCCACAATTTTGAAAAGGTGCCAATAATTTTGTCCGGCCCATTTTGGAATTTGGTGTGACAAGATGTTAGATTCGGATTTTTTTTCTGTTTTTTTGTGTTGTTCCAATGCACATAAAGGAAATAAACATATGTATACCAAAACATTTGTAATTGCAACAATTTTCTGAGAGAAATGGTACAATTTCTGGGAAAATTCCAGGGGTGCCGATAATTTCGGCCATGATTGTAGTTTCTTTCTCTCTAATAAATAAACTGACTTTTTTGAATATTTGTCACTGGGATTTGTTAATTGTCACAGCAAAAGCTATTCTAATGGGAAACTGTAAACGTTTTAATACGAATGGCATATCAAGATCTCCTTTGGTGTCTAATGTTATCCACGGAAGATGTACTACATTACCTTTCTTGTCGCCTGTTAAAATTTTACATATCAGAATTGTTCAACCAACTTTGAATACAACTAATCTTGTACTGTTGCACAGCCCATCACTCAGACAAAAATTATGCAATAACATTATGATATATTCTTCTTTCAACAGTAATTCTGACGGTGTCAACGGTTGTAGATATTCTACGGGATATTGCAAGCCGATGTTTTCATCTTCCGCACTATCATCATCAACTGTTTCAGTATAGTCAATTGATACACATTTAACCAATTTGCCGTGTAACCGATCAACAATTTTTGCGTTAATTCATTGGACTTCGTTTCTCGGTGCTAGGATTGTCCGTGTACTCATTTCTTATGTTGAAAACCCTTCAGGATGAAATTCTTCAATAAGATTTAAACATAATAAGTCTCCTTTTATTGGGAACTTAAAGTGAGAAAAACGCAAAAATTTATAGGACCTGAGACCACAGGAACTGTTTCTGATAAAAGCATTCACATGACTGAGAGGTGAGAGGACCGTGTGCGTGGTTGAAAAATGTTTGAGAGGACAGGACAGAACTCGGCGGGGGTGGGGGGGTGGGGGGGGATTGTCTCATTTCATGGGACCTGAAAAAAAATCTCTTGGCAATAGTCTCATCTCAAGATTTTCTTTTATAATAGAGATTTATTTTCAACGTAATATTATATAAATGTTGTATAAAAATCTATAATTTGTTTATATTTGTTTATATTTGTTTTAATATCGACAAGTAGTTCATGTAAAAATACATTTCTGTACATTTTATACAAATCTGTTTATTTGGTGAAAAGTTCAATTTCATAAATATTGTGTTTAATTTCAATTTAATTTTTTTTTACAGTCCAACTAAATAATCAGCAGATTAATCAATTATCAAAATAATTGTTAGTTGCTGCCCTAAAATGTTTTAATTACATTAATGACATAACATTCTGAAATGAACAGTACTACACATCTCTGCTAAGATTGACTGCATTTACATGCACACACAACACCGGGATACTTTGAGGAATCGGATTCTGGCAGAAACCTGGATTCTTAAAAACCCTTGTTTAAATGCATGGGTCCACTTATGGGGAGATCTCTCATCTTTAAAAGAAAAAAAAAAAAAAAGTTAAATATGATCAAATGCCATGAATCAGAAAACAAGCATGAAGCAACTGGGTCAGTTGCAGTGTACATGAGATAGGAACAAGATAGTTGTCAAGTTTAACTAATCCTCAAGCAACCCTTGCTTTGGCCTTGTTTTTCTGTTTTGCTCAGCTGGACATGTGATTGCCTGTTAATGTCAGTGTGCCAGCAATTAACCATGTGGCATAATGCATGTCTCTTGATTTAAAAAGACACAGCACAGGGAAAAAGTACACTGTCATGTAAACTTCATTAAAAAAATGAATGCATATTGCAATCCTTAAGCCACTGTTATTGTACATGCTATTCACTTCTAGCATATGAAAATCCCTACACGGAAAGAAACAACAATAAGAAGCACACATTAGTAGAATCTTATCTGAAGTGTAATTGTCTCTCTGCATCTCATTTCCCAATTATACGGATAATAATACAGATGAGTTGATTCTTGCCATTCAAGTCAGAGACTGGACATTATTAGTAAAAAAAAAAAATCTCTTATCAAATCACATATTGTTTTATACAGTGGCATGCAAATGCACACTAGCTTAAAATGTCTGTTACTGTGAATTGTTAAGTGATCAGGAGATTAACTAACAACCATAACGAATAAAGTTAAAGACGGCATCTATACTAATAAAAGGCAAAGTCCTCACTGACTCACTCATCACTAATTCTCCAACTTCCCGTGTAGGCAGAAGGCTAAAATTTGGCAGGCTCATTCCTTACAGGTTACTTACAAATGTTAAGCAGGTTTAATTTTGAAATTCTATGTGTAATGGTCATAACTGAATCCTACTGACGTACATATATACGTAATAGCCTGCAGCCTTTTTATTTAATCCACGGCTTCTCCGCCGTTTTATTGTTCGTTTATTACGAATATAGTTATTGTGTAGGTGTTTTAGACTTAGTTTACTATTCAGGTACCCATTTTCTTTACTGCTCCAACCGTACCCCCGTTAACATATCTATCGAGGTGATCACCATTGATCAAATAACTGTCACTTACCGAGTGGATTCCATGCCCAGAGATGCCTCCTGCCTTTTCCATTCTCTGTGTTACATATTGCACGGCCATATCAGGCTCACTCTTAATATCCGGAGGAACATTGTGTCTTATGTATTGAAAGACTGGGACAGGTTCAAGGTGTGGACTGATGACGGTACAAGAGATAATTATACTACACAGGAGCACTATAAGAGTGAAATGCTTAAGCCCTTCACCTATGGTTCTGCATGTGAGCAGCCAATTGTTCGGTTGTCGCTTTCAAGTGTACCGAAATGGCCAAATATTTTACACCTTTGGAGAACCGCCAATGCCTCTTAAAACATCTTAGATTCACATGTGACTTTTTGAGTAGTGGACACTTTGATGTTTATGAATGTTTCAACTCTCAAAAGCTGGATACAAAGTTATCGATGAAACCGGTTGTATGCTTACAACACTCGACAGATGCCAAATGTCACTTCAACACAACAAGTCCTGCAAATACTAACGTAATTGAAACAAACCATGAAACTCAAACCAATTATGACAGCAGCAATCCAAGCTGTGAGAAAACAGTAAACACGTTGTGGTACATTTTCTGATGCAGCTAGACGGAAACAACTTTGTGACGCTGATGCCAAATACTCGCAGGCAAACCCACAAGTTCATACAGACGCTGTCGCTAAATACTCGCAGGCAAATCCACAAGTTCATAGAGACTCTGTCACTAAATACTCACAGGAAAATCCACAATTTCATAGAGACGCTGTCGCTAAATACTCGCAGGCAGATCCACAAGTTAATAGAGACGCTGCCGCTAAATACTCACAGGCAGATCCACAAGTTCATAGACACGCTGCCGGTAAATATTCGCAGGCAAATCCACAAGTTAATACCGGGAAAGCCTGTTAAACATTTTAGATTCGCGAGTAGCGATTTGGGTAGTGAACACTTCAATGAATGAAACCTGTTATCTTTACAACAGTTGACAAACATGGAATGTAACTTGAACACAACACATCCTCCAAATACGAACCTGATTGACATGCTTTTATTTTTTTTCCTTCTGCCCATGGTAAACACCTTCCCCTGTTTCTCACAGTCACAACCACAACCAAAAACACATTTCCCTTCTTTCTTTTTCCTTCTCTGCGGGAGTCCTAGGCACCGTTGCAACCCAGGAGGAAGAACACCTAACGCTCTGGGGAGGTGATGTTCTGGATACTCTCCCTCCCCGGTCTTTCCAGGATAGAGCGTCCCGGCCAGGTACACCACAACAACTTTCCCATTAGCACCACCTGGGGCTTCCTAATGATGACTGTGAACAAGCCATAGTCCTAACAGGCTAATTAAGGTCTTAGATTTTGGTAAACATTATCCAAGACCTCAAATATGTTGGACGGGCATGGTACTCCATTCTTTTTATTCACTGTATGATTGTATTAAACAAAAACAATACACTAATCTTACGTACAATTCTGAAATGAAATGTGTCATCTTTAACTTTCTGCCTTTTGGTGATCACTTCATCTTCTGCTTACTTAACTATTCACAGTAACCCAAAGTTTGCATGCAATTGTATAGAGATACAGTATGTTGTATTATATTGTACATATTGTCAGAGATTTCCCTATCAGATCCAGAGGACACCTGTGAAGATACCTCCACAAACCTCCAAAGGAATATAGCATGGAAGAAACAAGTAGCATCTTTCAATGAGCACTTTATGAACTGGCAGCCAAGTGGCACAAATTGAGAAAAAAGTAATCTCGGGAGCTGCCCTGTGCATGGAGAGGTACAGGAGATGTACTGTAAATGCTATCCAGCTGAACTTCAATAGGAAGTAATGAGAAGAGCAGCTGCTTTAATGAATTCAGACCTTTTTATTTTGTCATTTAATTAAAATGAACACTCCTTGTCCAAATTAGAATGATAAGTGACTGTGTTTAGTATAGCAGCACACATTTGTAACTAAGGAAAAAAAAGAAACAAAGAAAAATTTGCCCTAATTGCCTAAAAAAAATAATTATAACAAGCATTTTGTTTTTTTATGCTAACTTTTAATAGTTATAAAAAATCTAGTAAAAATTGGAAGGCATTTTATTTATGTTAGTATATGTTATGGTCACTGAACAATAAAAGCTACCAAATTTAATGTTCTTAATAAAAAAATAAACAGTAAAATCTGCAGACTGCAGATTAATTGTAAAAATACCAAGATTAACACTAATATAGAACATAAGACTTCTACATGGCCAGTTATGCAGTAGCTTAGTGTAAATACTGTACATTTTAACAGCATAAAAAAAGAAAATAAAAATCAGAATCTGTACTAGAGCTGGTGAGATCTAATGTCAAAAAATCAATGATTGGCATTGGTCCTCACAAAAACCTGATTGGAACATCCTTAACAACAACCAGGATACACACCAATTTTAAGGATATATTGTGATATCAGAATATAAGTAGTTTCAGCACATGGATCACATAATATCCGAGGTTCTGCTGTTTGTTTACACAGCCTAAGTAACGATCAGTACAAAATCCCAGACAAAAACAGGACATCATCAAGAAAAAGAACCTTTGGTCACCCTTTATCTATTCATCTATGTATTACTTTTTGAAAATGACATTAGTAGATCAACTGACAGTATTGTGAAAAAAAGTCATAAACAAATTTTCTCACATCTTTGTGATCCCCCTTTAATTCAAACATGCTACGAGGTCAACTGAAGTGCTTTTAAACCCTTAAACCGCCACATACTTGGGGGTTAATGCACCCCTGGACGCCGGATACTTTTTAGCTGCACATTTTAAGTAAACATCACAATTCACAAAGAAAATGTGAAATTCTAATGGAACACATTTTTTTTCCATGCAAAGAGCATCACAATTGCTGCAACACTGATCATTTTACACACTGCAAATGAACTTTAAAAACTATAAAAAAAAAACTACTGCAACAATCTATTATTATATGTTCAAGGTGCAACTAACACCACTGATGAAATTCAATAAATCACCGAGCCAACTGCGCTTGAACTGGCTGCATGCAAACACACAGGTAAATGCTGATTATTGCAGGCTCGTCTAGTGCAGCGGCCGAATCCCTGAGACAGTGGTGCTACGATTCTGCCGGGGCCTGCAGTGTTTGTGAGCTGGCTGCTCAACGAATATATGGCACTGACTGATCAGCTCCGGCATGCTGGCAAATTGCTCTGTGAAACAAATATACAGGTAGCTGGTTGCGGGGTTCAATGAATGTACATTGCCAAATATACTCGCCCCCTGCGTGCTGGCAATTTGCACTGAAACACGACTATAGCCGGTTGCAGCATTCAATGAATATACATCGCCAAATATACTCGGCTCCAGCGTGCTTCCAAATTGCACTGGAAACCGACTCTAGCTGGACGCGACATTCAATGAATGTACTTTTTCGAATATACTCGGCTCTGGTGTGCTGTCAAATTGCACTGGGAACCGACTATAGTTGGTTATGGCGGTTTAAGGGTTAAAGGGGAAAGAGAGAATGCGATCTGAAACAGAATGGGACTGGAGGTGGGCATGCAAGAAAGGAGGTGGGAGCAGACATACAATTTTGTCAGGACCCGGTGAGAGGATGGCAAGGAAGGTGCTGTAGACTCCATGTGGAACAATCCCCTTAAATCACCACCTCTCCTTCAACATGCTTTAGATTTCATTAGCTTGCTGGAAGGTAGTGAGGCACGCAAATTTGCAGCACAACAGGTGAGCATATGTATGTATGTGCAGCACACTTGGAAGGTGCGCAATTATGTGCTGGGGGTATAGGGTTATGATTTATTTGCTTCAGTACAGGTTCAATACTGGTATTGACACAGGAAATCCGGAATGGATACAAAATACAAATTTTTGTATTGTTATTAAAAATTAGTTAAATGGACAGCATTATGTGTGTTAAATACACCACTTTTTTTTTTTTTTTAAACTGCCAGTTTTTATCTAGCCATTGAGCTATCTATTTATATATATATAAAATTCTTTTTGCGTTTGAAAAGGAAATTACTTATGACCACGTGAAACGGAAATTACGTATGACCACAGAACATATTATAATACAGAATCTAATCACTTCGTTTGTGGACACCATTTTCATGTCGTCTTTACGAATTATTATTTGTGCGAGATTTATTTTACTGATATTGAAAAGAAGTTAACAAACACGCCGATCTATCCCATAGAAGCGCGCCCAGCGTCACCCTCTCCCAGCCCTCCTCTCTGGACTCCAGCGCTCAGCCGTCCGCCACCAGGCACGTTCTGACAGAGAGGTTTTATTTATTCGTCCGCGTGACTGTCGTGGAAACTGCCACATTATAATCTTTTTTTTAATTGGCAGTACTTGATAGTAGAAGAGATGAGGAAAACAGCTTTGTGTCTTTCTACTTTTTAACTGCGCCGAGCTGTAAACAATGTGAAGACTACACCGCCTTCAGCGGCAAGGGGTCGTGAGAACAAAGTGGACACTTGGAGGCGTGGAACGTCAGGCTGCTCCGCTGGGTCGAGAGCTTTGAAGTTTCGGGCGGCGTCCTCTCTTCTCGCACGGTTTGTAACACTTTGAGCGCCCCGTCGGCTCCTGGGAGAGTGGAAATCTTTGCGAATGAGTGTGATCGGCTCCATCAAAGCAAAAGTCTCTTTGTAAATTGCGCTGCACGACTACTAACTGTTCCTTAAGGTGAGTTCAGGTCACTAAAACCCCGCAACATTCAAGGTTGCTTTTGTGATGAATTCTTTTAAGAAGATGGAGGGTTTACATCTAAGAAGATGTACCAACCTCTTCATGTTAGGTTTTGGACTTGGGAATTGTTTGGACCTTCTGCCCGTTAAGCACGGAAGGGCAGCGTCCACATTTCTCAGAATAATTTTTCTCTTAAATCACAGACACGTAGTGCGAGGTTGTCAGGCAGAAATTTGCAGGGTCGCATAGAAAATGTAATTTCTATACCACAGCGGTCGTGTAGCGCCTTTCACAAGGGATCTACCATGAGATGATCCAAATACATTTAAGCTGCTGTTAGTGCTACTTACCTTTTTTTTTATTTTTTTTTTTTTTTCATTTTTTTTTCTCCAGCC